>JARHVA010003243.1:665000-1135000 GCA_037957365.1 Torreya grandis
AATTCTACAATAATAATTAGTTGTGATCACTCCTGAACCTTTTGTATTTAATTTACATAACCTAACTTCCTTTGTTTCACTTCAACATCATGTTGAATTTAGCTATTAAATGGATCTGAATTGTATACTTTCATGGATGCATGCTTAAATCTATTTAATTACAATAATTTTATTCTTTTTTTGAGTAAAACCAAAATTTGCATAAAATTAAATGGTGAACCCTGATTTTTTTAACATTAAACCTAAGGTTTTTCAAAGCCTCATTTCCTTAGGTATTTCTAATTTCATTCAATTTCATATTTTAATTTTTAGGGTTTATGTGTGTGTGTGTGTGTGTGTGTGTGTGTGTGTGTGTGTGTGTGTGTGTGTGTGTGTTCATTTTTTTATTATCATCATGGTGTACATGATCAAAATTGATGAGAGTATTTTTGGATGCTAATTTTAAAAATATTACATTTTCATAGGATAAAAATATTAACAATTTCATTGCTAATTCTTTCAAATAAAAATTTCTTGCAATCCTAAAATTTATTCATGAAATGTTACATATATCTAAAAAGGTCATAAATGAATATGCTTCACATATATGCACCCTAAGGGTTTTTACTTGTATTTCTATTTATTTTATGTTTTATGTTGGATGGTAGACCCTAATCTTATTAGAATACCTAGTTATCGATGGGGGTTGTGGGGGGGCTTGCCCCCCAGTATGGTCTCCATGGGATAAATCTAGAACATTTAATATTAGATCATAGATCTAATGGTATAAATTATTTTGGTACATTTTTGTCCTAATATGTAACCCTCCTTTGATATGATGGTATTGTAATCATGATAGAACATTGTGTGTAAGTGAAAAGGAGATTGCAATGGATGTATTGAAAGTTTATCCCTTCATTTATTGGACTGAATAAGATAAGAATTGGTTGTTTTTATGTGGACTATCCTATATTGTGTGAACAACGTTAAATTTATGTCTCTCTTGAATTGCATTTTCTACATTTTATTTCTATCTTTATTTCATTAATATTGCTCTATGTTCTATATTCCTAACACTTTGTGATAATTGTTTGACTCCTACTCCTATTCAAATTAGTGTACCTATCTCCATCATCAATGGTAAGACTCAAATTTTAAACTAACCTTTTAATTTTTCCCTTCAATATCCATTACAAAAATTATAAAACCCAATGGATGCATTTCAATTTCCTTTAACTTTAAATATTTAAAAAAACCTTAGCTTGAAGATGATAATATATTTTAAAATGAGATATATTAGGGGGATTTTATCCAGCCCCACTAAATGGATTGATTCCTTAAAAGGCATATATAGGGATTCAACATATGCAACTTGAAACATTTCTTGTACTATACCTTTTTTTCATTTAATTTTAATACATCTAGTCATCTACTTGACAATTTTACCATATATTCAGAGTTTCATTATCTATGAGATATCTATAATTTTGAATCTTACTTATTTGAAGTAAACACAGGCCTTTATGTCTCATCATTTTTAGTGATCCTTTTATTCAATATCTAAGGTTTCTTAATATATTTCATTCATCTTTTCATATTTAAACTATCATATCTACATTTATTTTAATATGATACTTTACATAGAACATAAATTATTATTTACATTTACACTAGTTATACATACATACAGTGATTAATTGATACATCATTAATACATAACTACTATTTTACATGTAATATCAAAATAAAAAAATTTAAAATATTAAAAATATTAATAGAATACCAAAATTAATTGACCCATATATTAGTCATACTATGTATATCATGCCTATTGTACATATGTTTGAGGTTTTTCGACATCCATGTGTTCACATGTGCTTCTCATGGAAAAATTTACTAGGTAAGATGCACAATATCTAGGTTATATATGGTTGTAGACTCATTCCACTCCTCACTTGTGGATGGAAATACTATACACTAGTGATTATTAAACAATGACATTCTTACTAGTTTTTATCCAATTACTATATTGAGCCACTTTACATACATCTTACATTTTTTTTCACATAGTGTGTGTGTGTGCGCGCACACACGCACATGCGCATATTTGTGCATGCATGCACATGTGCATGAGTGTGCATGCATGCAGGTACACACATGCATTAATTTCATTCCACTATTAAATTTTAAATAACTTTCCTTGGGATATATATATATATTACACTTTGGTATCATACCATCCATACTTATATGATAGAGGTTTGTGCGTCATTGATACATCATTATTTTATCATAGCCTTATAAATATATTTATTCTTATATATGTCATGCCTTACATGTGGCTTCCTATTATAAATTATTTGAATTATTATATATTCCTAGTTTTAAATTAGCGCTTGCTTTATATTTTCATCAATATTGATCTATATGTTTGTTTCATGTTTCTTTTATGTTTCATTGGAATTGTGCATTTGATGTTTGTTCCCATTCCCATCACTTACATTGGTTTCCTAATGATAAAAACATATCTATTGATACCTTCAATAACAATCTGCATTGAGTTCTGAGGGAAGCCATTCATTACATAGAATCTTCCTCATCTTGTTCATATAATTTGTGATACTAAATCCTTTCCTTTTCATGTGTGGCCCCATGCCTTATCGTGTTACTTTATATTATTCTTTTGTAATTATCATCAAAATAAAAAACATCGATTCATACTCAATCACATATTTTACCTATGGGGGAATCATGCTTAGATTTTTACATTATAGATCATATATTTGCTTATGGAAGGCATTATAACCATAATTTTTATTTATTGATCACATACATATTTTCCTAATGGGGTCATAACACCCAATGTTTCTACCATATCAGTTTCATTGATCACATCTCTTTTCTTAATTGGGGCACAATACCCATAATTTCTATTTTATATCATATTTTCATATGGGGGCATTCTAAATATTCTTGTTTATCATCAACATATCTTCTGTATAGATTCAATTATATCCTTTCATTTGTGGGTCTACATTGCTTAATCATATTTTATATCTTGCATATATTGTGATGCATAATAGGGCATCAACCATGGTACATTTATTGCCATATATTTTTACTATTGATTTTTTATAAATTGGAGGCCATGTGGTCTTCCCCATGTACATTCTCATTTTTATCTTAAAATTTATTCACTTATAGTTGCCACTTATTCATCTATTTCATGTAAGTATGACATGATACTATTATATTTGGTGATTGTTATAAATATATGTGTTGTATTATTACATTAACAAAATCTTATGCCCTACACATAATTTCACATCTTGTCACATTATGTCCATCATACTTGGAATATACATGGTTCATACAATTTCCCATCAAAGGAGCTAGATCTCAGGTTGAAAAATTCAAAAATATGAAACTTAAAAAATGTTTTTTTGAACATATTTACAAATTACCGATTGTAGATGTTTTCATATCCATGATTTACACATATTTTTCATAGTATTTATCAATTTGGGGATATGAAAAGTCATAGGTTATGTGATATTGTATTGTATACTATTTTCATCAATGATTTTTCACAGTGATATCTTTCATTAATTTTATTTATCAAATTTTAACTAGATTACATTGGTTACTACATATTCATTATGATTGTTACATGGTTACATAGAATATTGTACATGTGAATTATTTCATTCATATGCATTTCTTTCTTTTTTTGTGTGTCTTTGTCCATAGGGGATCCTCTTATTGTCATTTTTTTGGTCTTATCCTTGTGTGGTCTTACTAACTTATCTTGTCACTAAATTGGGTGTGGTCACTAATTTGTTTGGACCTTTTATTTATTCCTTTCTTATATCTATGATGCTCATCGTGAAATTTATATTCTATGAGTATAGCCATGATGTCTATCATTCATATTATTGTACTTGTTTGGTGCCTACATTGGCATAGTCTCTACCCTGAATCTAAAGGGAATGCTAATTTTGTGTGTTCTTATTGTTATATAGAGCTCAATTATGGGAATATTATATTAATTTTTGGGCATTATATTTATTCCATATTTTCATTCTAGTGGGAAAATCATACCCTTTTATGTTGTGTTTGATATGACTTTATTGTTCTTACACTAGATCGACTCTTATAGATGATACATATATTTTTAAAAATGGTATTTAATTTTTTTAAAATTCAATAAAACATGTTACATGATATTGATGCTTAAAATATATTATTTACCAAATTCATATTGTAATTATAACATTATCTTTGAGATGAGTGATTACAACACGTATCTTCATCCAGTAGCTCAAAAGAGAGGCATATATATGGGAACATTTTTTTGAAAAATAAAAATGGAGAAAAATTGAGTGAACATGATTAAACTTGAATAAATTTGTCTACTTCCTTTATCAATAAATATATTTGGCCTTGGTGACTTCTAGAGAAGTGTTGGCTAATTTTTGGCACCTATCAAAATTTTAGTTTTGGAAGTGGCTCTTGTGGCATTTGGTTTAAATATCAACTGGGTGTATTTTTTATATGATATCTTTAGAACTTCAAATATTCAAAAGTTCAAAGTTCAATCTTTAAATATCTATCATGATTTTTGAATAATGGTAGCAATTGGTGCTTATTTTAGGTACCCAAAAAAATAGGATTGATGGAAGCTTGGGTCGAGTATGTGTTGAAGACCCCTTCATTATTCCATAGGAAAGTGGAGATGTGTGTTTTTATTTATTTACATTTATAATTTGACTCATACATGCATTCACTCACTTTGTTGTACCAAATGTCAAATTCGGGGAAATATGTACACACATAAACTTGGCACAACACCCTTATTCCCAGTGTCTTATTCATAAGGTTTCAGTCAATAGATATTGTATGCACATCAAGATTATGGTGAGGTGGAATCATGTTTGCATCAATATTATGCTAAAAATCAAGTATACTTATTTTAGGCCCATCACCCAATTTTTCAAAATAAAATTAATCAAATTAACTACACACACACACACACATACATACATTAATATAATTTGAATATATATATATATATATATATATATATATATATATATATTATATTACATATTTGGTTATTATTATTTATCTATTTATTATATAAATATATATTAGAGTATACATATTATTTTATAAATATATATTATTTGTATCAAACACTTTGACATGTAGACATCTAAATTTTGCACAAGACCCTTATTCCTAGTGTTTTATTCTTAGTTTATCATATTTGGAAGAATTTCACACATTGGCATGTTTCTTGGTCCACTCTAGCCCCAATTGTATCCCGATGTATCCCTTGACCCTAAAAATGATAGAGTAACACTTATCATCAATCCATTATCATATTAGATTATATATCACATGTTATCATGCTTTGCCTCAAAAATAATGTAGGTGTAATCTATAGGTTAGACATGTGACCTATGTGATTTTTTAAATGTTAGGCATGCCCCATGATTGTGTCTATCCATTTAACCCTTGTGGTCCTTTATTCCCATTGTCACTGATTGTGAACTTTTACCTATCCCTTTGTCATTTATAAATTTGGATAATGCATGTATCTTGTCCTGGGGATCACCCTATATATAAAATTTCATGCCAAGCCATTTCAATAATTAAAATATAATATTAAGAGATAAAATATAATAGACACATTAAAATATGATATAAAATTTAGATCCTAAATTGGAGCATCAAACATGATTCCTCTCACTTAAAGTTTGGGTTTTCTTAAGTCATATCTTACACACATCCAATAGAGTTATTCTTCTTGGTCTATCATCTTTCTTCTTGTGCCAAAGGAGGGTATTATCATGAATATATTTGCATTGTCAATTATATGAAAGAGGAGGTTTAAAAACCTCACTAGAGTTATTCCATTCATGTACTCATAAAAATATGTAGAGGTTTGATTCTGAGTGTGTGGGATTTGTAGCTTTTAACAACACTTCGATGGTTTCTTGACTCCATAAATATTTAATTGTTTTTTAGTTTCAAGATAGGTAAAATATAAATATAATTAATTATACATATTATGCCCACAAAAATATTGAATAATATTTATATGAACATAATAAAAGAGACAACATAACAATAATAGAATGTTAGGTTTGGAAAAACTATGCAAGATAGAATCAATGACATAGAGATAAACCTAATAGTTATGATTATGATTAGGCCTAGTCTAACCAGGACAAACATGTGTAGATCATGTGTCTTCATATAATAATTTGTCAAATTTTATATTTTAGGAGCATAGTCCAAACAATTTGCATAGTCATTTTACAAGTTTAGAATTGTAGATTAATAATCAGTTTTGATGACTCATTAGCCTTTTGTATTTACTCTACATATCTTAGTTTCATTTGTTGTACTTATATGTGTTGTTGACCTTAGCCTATTAGATAGATATAAATTTTATACTTTCATGGATGTCTACTTGAATTTATTTAATTGTAATTAATTTATTCCTATTTTAAGTTAAATAAAAATTAGGGTAAACATAAAATGTGAACCCCAAATATTTAGAACATTCAACCTAGTTTTTTTCAAAACCTCATTCCTTATGTATTTTTGACTTCATTAATTTCTAGATTATAATATGTAGGTTTTCTATATATTTGTGCATTCATCACTTGATTTCCATCATGGTGTGCATTATAAAAAATGATGAGAGTACTATGTCTTACTTGGTTGTTAAATTTCAAAATATTACATTTTCAAAGGATAAAAACATTAATGAGTGCATTTATAAATATTTAAAATAAAATATTCTTGCAAAAATAAAAATAATTATGAAATGATACGTAAATATAAAGAGCTCATGAATGTAAATATTTCTGATGTAGACACCCCGAGGGTTTATATTTGTGCTCTAGAATGTTTATACTATGTGATAAGTGTTTGACTTTTAATCATATGAAAATTAATGTACCTACATTCATCATCAATGATAAGACTCAAATTTTTAATGAACCAATTATTATTTTCCATTTGATACCTAATATTCTTACAATTACGAAATTGAATGGATGTATTCAAATTACATTGACTTCAAACATATAATTAAGTATTTCCCTATAGATGATACTATATTTTACAATGTGACATGTTGATGGGATACTAACCACCCCCACTACATGGATTGATGCCTTAAAATGAATATCTATGGTTTCAACATGTACATATTGTGAAATTTCTTGTACTATAATTTTTTTTTTTTTTTAATTTCATTTTTTTTAGTATACCTGTTCATATACTTAAGAATTTTACCTTATATTTAGAGTTTCTCTATCTATGACATATTTCAACCTTCAACTATTAATTATTTGAAGTAATATTTAAGTTTATACATTATCATTTTTAATGATCAACTTATTCATGATCTAGCATTTATTAACTAATTTCATGCCTCTTTTTCACTCTATATTTCATATCTATACATTTATTACTACAATACATTACATAGAACATACATTCTTTTATATATTTATAGTAATCACACATACATCTAGTGCTACATTGATATATAATTATTCATAAATTTTTATTTTTAATGCAACATAAAAATAAAAAAAATACAAAACATGCAAATAAAATAACATTCATAAAATATATATATATATATATATCCCTTATCTTATTCATATTATGCCTATCGTGCCTATTGAATCTACCTTAGATGTTTTTATACATCTATGTTTTCACACATGTTTCTCATGGTATATTATAATAGATAAGATGCATGGTATTCAGGTTATATATAGTTTTGGACTCATTCCATGCCTCACCTATGGGGGTGTTTTTATACACTAGTATTTATAACATGGTCACAATCTCACTAGTTTTTTTGATCTGTTTATTATATTGAGCCCTTTTTACATAGACCTTGCATCTTACTTTTTTATTCACGTAGAGTATTAAAATATCTATTAGATATATGATTGTATACATGTATTTACATTCATACCATAACTACATTTAATGGGTACATTTTACATTAGTTTCTTTGGTATTGATATTTATTTATATGTTACACTTTTGTGTGTGTGTGTGTGTGTGTGTGTGTATTTGGGCTGCAAGAATCAAGTACAGCATGGTCACCCGTTATAACCTACAGTGCACCTGGTAAACTCTTTTATGTGACCGGTAGTGCTAGTGCGACACACCCTTTAGTACTACGGGGATAGGGGAGACTAGAACCCATGACCAGCCTCCTACAGCAGGAAAGACTTAGCCAACTGAGCTAGGCCCTTGCCCTCTATGTGTGTGTGTGTGTGTGTGTGTGTGTGTGTGTGTGTGTGTGTGTGTGTGTGTGTGTGTGTGTGTGTGTGTGTGTGTGTGTGTGTATGTATATATGTTTTGCCTTATATGTGGCTTCCTCCTAGTGATTTTTTCTAGTCTTATATTTTTTTGGTTTCACATTAGTGCTTGTTTTCTATTTTCATCAGTGTTATTTTAGACAATTATTTCATGTTACTTGTTAGTTTTCATTGGCTTTGATTACTTGATTTTTTATCCCATTTAAATCACTTGCATTAGTTTCATAGATGATGAAAACATGTCTATAAGGACCATTAATCACAACATGCATTGAGTTTTAACGGAAGCCAATGGTTATTTATAATCCTCGTCATCTTGTTGTTATAGTTTGTAAGCCTCGATATTTTCTTTTTCATGTGTTTACATGTGCCTTCTTATGTTACATTATATTATTATCTAGCACATATTAAAAAAAACATGGATTCAAACTCAATTATATATTTCTCCTATGCGGGCATCATACATGTTGTACCCAAAAAATGTCACTCATTTTTAGGACAACATATAAGCTATTTTATATTATTATCTAGCACTTATTAAAAAAAACATGGATTCAAACTCAATTATATATTTCTCCTATGGGGGCATCGTACCCAAAATAGCTCTTCCCATTTCAAAAAATTGTTCTAAGCTTTCAAAAATTGGAAATTATTCAAGCTTTTTCAGTCAAAGAACTAATGGTTCAATAGGTTCAAAGGCTTCTACAGGTAGGTTCAATCAAAAGAAAAAGTTTCTGACAATTAGTCATTTTTAGGACTAGTTCAAGGTTCAAAAGGTTCAACGGGTTCAACAAGGCTTGTTTCAAAGAATCTTGGTTCAAGCGGTCAATAGAAACAAAGCAATGCACTAATGAATTGTTGAACCAAAGTTGGTTCAATCGATCGGTTCAAGCGACAAGTTCAAAGGAGTGCCCCAAGCGTCAAAGACACAAGTGCCCTTGCAAAGGAAATTTCCATGGCAAAAGTGACTAAAGAAACAAAAACTCGATAAAACTCAGTGGATGCTACCAAGTGTCATATTTCGAGCCTCATTTCACTTTATATTTAAGAGCAACGGATGCTACCACGTGTCCTCTGTAAGTTAAGCGAAACATGCCAAGTGGCATCGTTCACATGAATCTAAAATGAATCCCACATGATTCTATAGTGTTTCTAAAATGCAGCGGAAGCTGCCAAGTGTCATCTTCTGCAAGACACTCAAAAGGCATCCAAAGCTTCTACAAGTTCAATGAATGTTGCCACGTGTCCTTACCTGCTTCACAGTGGATGCTGCCACGTGTCACAATTTGAGATTCACATAAAATTGACTAAGGCAAATTTCCAAGAGACAAACAACCCTTTTAGAGGACACTCAGAAGCTGAAGTGAACCATTCCAAAAACTTGAAAGGCTAATTTGGAGCTCAAATAGCCCTTACAGAGGGTAGGAAGGGGGAAAATAGACCAATTCAAAATGCTGAAAGAGTAAAGAGATTTCCTTCGAAAAAGTTCCTGCGGATAAATTGTTTGAAAGAATTTCTTTTGACTTTTTCTCTGAAGAAAAAGTCTGAAGAAATAGAAAACCCGCAAAGTTGACATGTGTCCATCAAAGTCACAGCAGAAGCTACCACGTGTTATCTATTGAGACACAGTATCAAATGCAATGGAAGCTGCCAAGTGTCATCTTTAGCAAGATTCTCAAAAGACAAGCGAAAGCTGCCACCTTTTCCGTTGTAACTCCACAAAGAGTGACAAGTGTTTGAACTCACGATTTTGAGTTTCTAATAAGTTTCAAAGCCTCTATCAATAAGTGTCTCTCAGAGTCTCATAGAAATTGCCACATGTCTTCATCCATTTTGCAGCAGAATGTGTCACACGTCAATTACCAAAAGACTAGCAGGAAGTGACTAAGGAATAGAGCATCGAACTGAATCAAGGACCCGATTCAAATAACTAGAAAGGAGGAATGAGGAGGAATGACCAAAAACATTTTTGCATCAAATATGTTTCTAGAAGTAGACTGCCAGGTGGATATTGAAAGAGGCAAACTTTCAATAGCATGACCCGTTTCTCTGCATTGAGAAAAGCAAATGGGTAAATGCCCTTAAATTCCAGCATGTCTTCTTAAAAAAATTCAATGCCACATGATGTGTTACTATTCCCAAGTCCTTCTTGAGAAGGTTATATAAGGGACTCTCTTTTATTGTTTTAAGGAGATATATATAGATCTCTCTCTGATTATCAGAAATAAAACTCTGCCCAAATTGAAAGGCATTACTGAGACTTTCAGCTCAGATTATTGATCATATTTTGTTATTAGAATAAGAAAGCAAGTGACTTTTTAGACTTTGTGCTGTAATAACTTTGTTGTTAGGGAAACTGTTCTTATGTATTTTTCCTTAATATATTTTCTATTCCTTTAATTCAATAAGCAGGATTAGTGAAAGTAGTCAGAAAGGTGTCCTAAAGCTGACTGTGGAAAGACTTTGTGCCCCCACGATTGTCTTTAATGTGTTTTATTTTTGTTTCTGTGTAAAGGATCTTGGGATGACTTTGTGCCCTCATTATCCTTCGTATCTCACTCTTGGACAATTCAGGTGGAGACTTTGTGCTACATCTCAATTTGCTAGTTACTACGTCCTTGGTTACATTTTGCAATTACTACCAAGAATATTCTTGTGGTTTGCTGAATGGTACTTCCAAAAAAAAGGGAGTACTTTTTGTCAGTATCCCTAAGATTTCTCCTTTGATTTTCATGCATCATCTCTGAAAAAAGAGAGATGGATGGTTTATCCTACCCTTGAGTATTATTTTCTATATATATATATATATATATATATATATATATATATATATATATATATAGGAAACCTCCCCTTGATGAGAGGAGAGATTAGTCCCCTTTTGATGTGGTAAACTTACACATTTGGCTGACCAATCTTCTTACTTTAGATGATTAGACCTATTTTATTTATCAGTACACTGATCAACAAAATATTCAACCAACAGTTTTTGGGGACTCCGCTGGGGAGATAGTTATGTGCATTCTGAAACCTCAAGTTTCAGATGAAATCAGTCTCTACTATTATCCATTATAGACTCCATTCCATTTTTTGTGTTTTACCCACTATTATTATAACCTTACCATTCACCTCCACACCAACTGGAAAAGAACGTGCAGTTTTAAGCCTCAAGCTTCAAACTGAAGCAAGGTTAATTCTTTTTCATTTTTATTTCACAATCTGCCAAATTCAAGGTATACACGAAGCCAATGGGCTAAAGGTATTGTTGACCCTATATTCGAGTTGGTACAGCAAAGTAATTTTGATCTATTTCCTTCACCATCTCACCTCCAACAAACCAAGAGTTTTCCTCTTACTAAAGTCAGGTCTCCATTGCCAAATGAAGTATCCACTTCTGTTGTTGATAAATCTTTGCCAATAATTACCCCTCTGAGATTTTTTATTCCTCCTTTTCATAATCATATAATGGCAGCTCAAGGCCCTTGGGGTAATTCTTTTGGTCCTCTCAATCTTACTCCACCTCTACATGAGCTCCCATGCAGTCAAGGAAGAATTTCTCTAAATTCTATGGTGATGGAAAAGTTCATCCTGATGAACACATTACAGCCTTCAGCATAGCCTATGGCATAATTGGAGTAGAATTTGAAGATGTAGCAGTCAGGCTATTTGTATAAATATTACAAGGTGCTACTGCAGATTGATTTTATCATCTACAGGCTTGATCAGTAACTGATTGGAATACCCTCAAAGATAAGTTTGAAGCCAAATTCAAATCTATAGAAGATGCACATGCCCTTTTGGCTCAACTCACACAGATGAAGAAAGAGCCTCATAAACCAATGAGGGACTTCATAGCCAAGTTTGACAAACTGAGGAACAAAATTCTTGTAATTGCTTGACCTACAGCTGAGAATCTCAAATACTTCTTCAAAAATTCTCAGTTACCTGAAGTAAGTTTTCTTTTGAGATGTGTTGGTCAAATAGATCATACTGCAGCTTAAAATTTGGCCACTGAGGTAGAATATGATCTCATCTTAGCAAAGAAGATAAGAAGAGATCCAAATAAAAATAGACCCTCATCATCTTCTGAATATTCATCTATAGACACCACAGATCCAATGGTGTAAAAGTTGGCAAATGAGTTGCTTGCTCTCAAAAAGCAAATGGTGCAAGGAATGTCTTTTGCTCCTTCATATAGAGATATGCCAAGAAGGACATTTCCAAATCAGTCATATCAAGGCAATGCTTCCAAGAATCAAGGACAACAAAATTATCTTCCTCCCCCACAAGGAAAATTTGCCATTGAAGCACCCCAGCCAATTCAGCAATGGGATATCTTGAAGCAGAATCAGATTTCTCTTTCCAACCTGAATTGAATCAAGAAAATGAGGTTGATCTCCTTGTATAAAATTAATAAGAATTAGCTGGCAACTCTCACATTGGTTTCCTAAACTACCAGGATGAACCCAAAAGCAAAAGAGAAGCTTTTGATGGATCATATGCAGTGTTTACCAGATCTAAAAACTAATCAATCCAGTAGCTAATAAAGGAAAGACAGAGGAGCAACCTCAACCAGCAATAACAATTGCTAAGCGTGGAACCACTCTACCTTTTCAGTCAAAAGATCTGGTGATCACCTAAAAGGTAAGTACATCAATTTCATCTTCACCTTCTACTTCAATTTCACAAACCAGTTCTCCTTCTATCCCTCCTAAAACTCAAAAGGTTGAAATACCTTCCTCTATTCTTAATTTAATTCAGCCATTTGACATAATTGATCATGTCAAAAAGACTAAAATACAAATATCTGAATTTGAATATTTGCAGTCCAATCCTGATCAATTGGATAAGTTGGTCCAATGTGTCAAGAACCAAACCATCCCTGCAAGACAAGAAGCTAAAAAGGTAACTCTTGATTCTCCAAAGAATATGCCCATTCCAAATAATTTTGTCATTACTCCTCCAGCTACCTTTGGGAAAATACAACCTTTTTATATTTTTCTGTTAATAAATGGTCACAAGCTAAGTAATTGTATTATAGACTCAGGCGCATCTGACAATGTCATGTCTGTTAAATTAGTTGAATCTCTTGGCCTCACACTGACCAAGATATTTGGGAGATGTTTCTCCATGGAAAACAAGCAAGGACCATTACTAAGGCAAATCAAAGATGCCTAATTTGCATTTGTAGCCTTTCCAAACAAGAGAATCAAGATGACTGTCTTAGTGGCTGACATCCCAGCATCTTATGGCATTTTGCTTGGATGAAATTTTTGCAAGGACGTGGGAGGAGAACAAAGCATGGACCTGTCTGAGGCAAGAATTCTTGTCAAAGGCACCATGTAGAGGCTGCTTCCTAAAAAGAAATAAAAATATATTATCACCCAAACATCAGCGCCTAAAGCTCAAATTCTTTTTGAATCCTCAGATATGGGTAACTACTTTCTATCTACAAACGAAGTGCATGAAATATCTGATAAATTTTTTGAAAGTGTCAACCTAAAAATCAGTTCAATTAGAATAGCAGAAGAACTAATAGGTTGCAATACAAATGAAGGACCCTCCCTCTCTAATGAAGGAAAGTCTAAAGAAAAATTAGTATCTGATGAGGTATGGACTCTAGAATTTAATGACAGTTGCTCTTCTATTAGTTTGAGAGCTGGGATTGTGTTGATATCTCTTCAAGGAGATATGTTTCCTTCATCTTACAAATTACAATTTAGCAACACTAACAATATAGCTGAATATGAATCTCTGTTGTTTGGATTGAAGGCTACTCAAAACAAAGGCATCAAGTTTCTTCATGCCAAAGGGGATGCTTAATTAGTGGTTTATCAGGTGAGAAACTTATACCAAATCAAGAATGAAAGATTACGCCATTATCACAACCTGGTTTGGGACCAAATTGAAAGCTTTGATGCTTTTAACATTTTTGCCATACCCAAGGAATCTAATAACAAAGTTGATGCACTTGCTATTTCAAGAACTCTGTTAGTTCCTCACTCAAATTTCAAAGAAGACAGGTATACTATTGAGCTAGTCTGTAGACCAAGTGTTCCTGACAATGCTGATCATTGGCAAGTATTCAATGTTGATCATCAAATCATTGCCTTCCTAGAATGAAAAGACAATTTCGAACAACTATGTTTTGAAGGCAGTGAATCTCAGAAGTATGAATCAACCTCTGAATCTAGTTTAGATATAAATAAAGAATTCTTATAGCTGAAAGGAAATAAAATTCCCAAAGGCCTGATTTCTCTTGAGAAAATGTTTGACAAGTATGATAGATTCATCAAACAATAGCAAATAGATTCAAGCTTCTCTCAAGGATTCAATCAAGTAAATCTGACTACTAAAAAAATCTCAAGATGGTTAACATTGGTAAGTGTTGCACCCCTGAAGAAAGATTCAAGTTCACCACTTTACTCCATCAATACATGGATGTCTTAACATATTCTTATGACGACCTGAAGTCTCTCAAACTTGATGAAATCTACCATGACATTCCTCTCAAGGCTGACTCAATGCCTTATAAGCAAAAATCTAGATAGTACAATCCAAAAATATCAGGTACTATTATGTCTGAGATACAAAAAATATTAAATGCTAGAATCATCTTTTCAATCCATCATTCCACATGGATTGCAAACATAGTGCCTATAAGGAAGAAGAGTGGCAAAATTCACATTTGTGTAGATTTCAAGAATCTAAATCAGTCATCTTTGAAAGATAATTACCCCTTTCCAATCATGGATCAAGTGTTTCAAACAGTGATAAGTTTAGAGATGTTATCAATGCTAGATGGCTTCTCAAGATATAATCAAGTTGAAGTTAGTGAAGCCGACCAACACAAGACTACATTCACCACACCTTGGAGTACATTTGCATATAGAAGAATGCCTTTTGGCTTGATAAATATTGGTGCCACCTTTCAAAGGGTAATGGACCTAGCTTTCAAAGATGAGATAGGTAAGTTCATCATGATATACCTTGATGACTTGACTATTTTTTCAAAACACCATTTTGATCATGTATGCCACTTACAACAAGTGTTGGAGCACTATCGCTAGAATGGTATTTCCTTAAACCTTAAGAATTCTATTTCTGGAGTAATAGAGGGGAAACTCCTTGGATACATTATTTCTAAAGAAGGCATAAAGATTGACTCAAATAGAGTCAAGTCTATTCAAGAACTTAATTTGCCTACAAGTAAAAATGTTGTTCACTCTTTCTTCGAAAAGGTGAATTTCTTATGAAAGTTCATCCTCGAATTCGCTGAAAATACTAGACACATTGTGAACATGATGAAAGGGAAGACCACCTTCCGCTGGACTAAAGAAGGCAAGTCAACATTTCAGGATATCAACACTGCCATTGCCCATGCCCATACCTTGGTTTGTCTAGATTACAACAAAGATTTTATCATATACAGCTATGCTTCTAAACACACGCTTTCAGCAATTTTGGTTCAATAAGACAAAGAAGGTATGGAATCTCTCATTTTTTTCATGAGTTTTCCTCTCAAATCCCATGAGCTAAAATATTCAAATATAGAGAAGCATGCTTATGCAATGGTGAAAAAAGTCAAACATTTATGCTTCTATATCCTGAATTCACACACTACTACCTTGGTTCCTGACACTACAGTCAAGTCCATATTAACTCAACAAGAGTTTGGGACAAAAAGAGGCAATTAAATTGCAAAGATCCAAGAGCTTGATCTAGACTTCAAGCCAACAAAGCTAGTAAGGGGAAAAGGCATATGCCAATTAATTGTTGATAACAAACCAAAAGATACATAGCATGAAGAAGCAGAAGTGGAAGACACACCAATAGTCTTTTTTGTCTCCACTACCAATGAGTGGTATTTAGGTATTGCTCATTTACTTACTTTTGGTGAATGTCCTGCTCATTTGTCTTATAAAGAAATGAGGACTATCAAGTGAAAAGCTGTCAATTTTGTCCTTTGGGACAATGGCTTGTACAAGAGAAGCATAGATGGAGTATTCCTTCACTATGTAGACAAAGAGTAACAAAGCCAAATTTTAAAATCTTTTCACAATCTAGCTTGTGGAGGAAATTTTTTTGCTCCTGTAACTGCTCACAAGATTCTGTGAGCCAAGTATTACTAGTTAAATCTTTTCCAAGATGCATATAAATGGATGAGAAAATGTGAACTCTGTCAGCAATTTATTAAAAGACCTAAGTTAGCTTCCCTATCTCTCAAACCAGTGATCATTGAAGAACCATTCTAGCAATGGGGAATTGATTTTATTTGGACCATAAACCCATCTTCAAGTGTTGGACATGATTATGTCCTTACAGCAACTGACTATTTCACCAAGTGAGTAGAAGTAATCCCAATCAAGCATGCTACTTTAGAAGTTGTATGTAATTTCTTCAAGGAGAATATCATTTCTAGGTTTGGAGTTCCAACCAAAATTGTTATTGACAATGTAGCTTGTTTCACTTCCCAGGAGATTACACAATTCTATTTTCATTATGGAATTACACTCTCCCATTCTTCTGATTATTTTCTACAAGGGAATGGACAAGTTGAATCAAGCAATAAGAACCTGATAACTATCATCAAAAAGCTAGCAGATGACAATCAAAGGACATGGCATAAAGCATTGATTGATGCTCTATGGGCAGATAGAATCACATCAAAGAGGGAAATTGGTATGTCTCCTTTTCAACTTATTTATGGTATCAATGCTGAGATACCAATCACCTTAGAATTGTCAGCCTTGAAATTGGCAAAGGGAATTGAAGATCAGACGTATGAAAACTCTCTTAATAAGAGAATCATGCGCCTGACTGAGTTGGATGAACAAAGAACTATGGTGGTGGACTGAATTGCTACTCATCAAATTCTGGTAAAGAAACTCTTTGATCAGAAGGCCAAAAATCATGATTTCTAGATTGGGGATCAAGTCCTGCTGTGGGACAAAAAGAGAGAACCAAATGAGATGCATGGAAAGTTTGACTCACTTTGGAGAGGCTCATTTATTATTAATCAACACAATGGTGAAAATAGCTTTTTTTTTAAGTATCAAGATGGCACACTCTTTTCTCTGCCTCACAGTGGGTAGCATCAAAAACACTTCAACTCTTGAAGTATCAGATCATTTCATCTGTACATATGTATATTTGTATAGTTTTTAATTCTATTTTATTTTTTTTCTTTTCATTTTTTATGCCTTTCATTTCTAGGTAACATGACTCCATAGCCCAATGGTACACATGAAGACACTAGAGATTCTGGATTCTACTACCTTTAATTCTTTTTTATAATTGATAGAAGTTCCCCAATTGGAGCCAATTATTGTACCCGAAAAATGTCACTCATTTTTAGGTCAACATATAAGTTATTTTGGTCTTGTAAGACCAAAATAGCTCTTCCCATTTCAAAAAATTCTTCTATGTTTTCAAAATTGGAAATTATTCAAGCTTTTTCAGTCAAAGAACTAATGGTTCAACAGGTTCAAAGGCTTCTACAGGCAGGTTCAATCAAAAGAACAAGTTTTCGACACTTAGTCATTTTCAAGACTAGTTCAAGGTTCAAAAGGTTCAACGGGTTCAATGAGGCTTGTTTCAAAGAATCTTGGTTCAAGCGGTCAATAGAAACAAAGGAATAAACCATTGAACCAAAGTTGGTTCAATCGATCGGTTCAAGCGATAAGTTCAAAGGAGTGCCCTAAGCGTCAAAGACACAAGTGCCTTTGCGGAGGGAATTTCCATGGCAAAAGTGACTAAGGAAATAAAAACTTGACATAACTCAGTGGATGCTACCAAGTGTCATCTTTCGAGCCTCATTTCACTTTGTTTCTAAGAGTAGTGAATGATGCCATGTGTCCTCTGTAAGTTAAGTGAAACATGCCAAGTGGCATCATCCGCATGAATCTAAAATGAATCTCACATGATTCTATAGTGTTTCCAAAATGCAGCGAAAGCCGCCAAGTGTCATCTTTTTCAAGACACTCAAAAGGCATCCAAAGCTTCTACAAGTTCAATGGATGTTGTCACGTGTCCTTACCTATTTCACAGTGGATGCTACCACACTTCACAATTTGAGATTCACATAAAATCAACTAAGGCAAATTTCTAAGGGACAAACAAGCCTTTTAGAGGACACTCAGAAGCTGAAGTGAGCCATTGCAAAACCCTGAAAGGCTAATTTGGAGCTGAAATAGCCCTTGCAAAAGGCAGGAAGGGGGCAAATAGACTAATTCAAAAGGCCGAAAGAGCAAAGAGATTTCCTTCAAAAAAGTTCTTGTGAACAAATTATCTGAAAGAATTTATTCAAACTTTTTCTCTGAAGGAAAAGTCTGAAGAAATAGAAAACCCACAAAACTGACATGTGTCCTTCATCAAAGTCCCAGTGGAAGCCACCATGTGTCATCTATTGAGACATAGTATCAAATGCAGCGAAAGCTGCCAAGTGTCATCTTTCACAAGATTCTCAAAAGATAAGCGAAAGCTGCCACCTTTTCTGTTGTAACTCTGTGGAGAGTGACAAGTGTCTGCACCTACAATTTTGAGTTTTTAATAAGTTTCAAAGCCTCTATCAATAAGCATCTCTCAGAGTCCCACAGAAATTGCCATGTGTCTTCATCCATTTTGCAACAAAATGTGCCACGTGTCAATTGCGAAAAGACCAACAAGAAGTGACTAAGGAATAGAGCATCGAACTGAATCGAGGACCTGATTCAAATAATCAAAAAAGGAGGAATGAGGAGGAATGACCAAAAGCATTTACATATCAGATATGTTTCTAGAAGTAGACCACTAGGTGGATATTAAAAGAGGCAAACTTTCAATAGCGTGACCTGTTTCTTTGCATTGAGAAAAGCAAATGGGTAAATGCCCCTAAATTTCAGCATGTCTTTTTAACAAAATTCAATGCCACATGATGTGTTATTGTTCCCAAGTCCTTGAGGAGGCTATATAAGGGACTCTCTTTTATTGTTTTAAGGAGATATATATAGATCTCTCTCTCTAATTATCATAAATAAAACTCTGCCCAAATTGAAAGGCATTACTGCGACTTTGAGCTCAGATTGTTGATCATATTTTATTATTGGAATAAGAAAGCAAGTGACTTTTCAGACTTTGTGTTGTAATAACTTTGTTGTTGGGTAAACTGTTCTTATGTCTTTTTCCTTAATATATTTTCTATTCCTTTAATTCAATAAGCAGGATTAGTGAAAGTAGTCAGGAAGGTGTCTTGAAGCCGATTGTGGAGAGACTTTGTGCCCCCACAATTCTCTTTAGTGTGTTTTCTTTTTGTTTCTATGTAAAAAATATTGGGATTACTTTGTGCCCTCATTATCCTTCGTATCTCACTCTTGGGAAATTTAGGTGGAGACTTTGTGCTACATCTCAATTTGCTAGTTACTACATCCTTGGTTACATTTTACAATTACTACCAGGAAGATTCTTGTGGTTTGTTGAATGGTACTTCTAAAAGAAGAGGAGTACTTTCTGTCATTATCCCTAAGATTTCTCCTTTGATTTACACGCATCATCTCTGAAAAAAGAGAGATGGATGGTTTATCCTACCCTTGAGTATAATATATATATAGGGAACCTCCCCTTGATGAGAGGAGAGATTATTCCCCTTTTGATGTGGTAAACCTACACATTTGGCCGACCAATCTTCCTACTTTGGATGATCAGACCTATTTTGTTTATCAGTACGTTGATCGACAAAATATTCAACCAACAGTACCCACATTTGAACCTTATATATCATATATTTGTTTATGGAGGGTATTGTACCCACATGTTTTCCTTATTTATCATATACATATTTACCTAGTTTACACATAATACCTAATGTTTCTATCATATGAGTTTCATTGATCACATATCTTTACCCAATGGGGGCATGGTACTCATAGCTTATATCTTATATCATATTTTCCTATGCATTAATTATACACACACGTGTGTATTATACACATATATTGTGTAGAGATTCTATACAGCCCTTTCATTTATGGGTATTCATTGTTTATTTAGATTCTATATCATTCATATACAATGGCACATATTATGCCATCACTCATTGTGCATTTATTTCCATATCATTTTATTATTAAGTTCTTATACATTGGGGGCATGTGGTATTCTAGAAGTAATCCATTATCCTTATCTTAGGATATATTCACTTATGTGATTTTCCGCATATTAATCTATATCATGTGATCATGACATGTTAATATTACCTTTGGAGATTGTTCTACATATTTTCCATGCATTATTGCATTGATTAACTCTTATTCCTTGAAAATCATATTACATCTTGTGAAATTATGATCATCATACTTGGTATATAAGTGATTCATATAGTTTTCCCATTAAATGGGTGTGATAACAAGTTAAAAAAATCAAAAAAATTATAAATACAAAATTACTAATTTATATCATGTGATCATGCCATGTTAATATTACCTTTGGGGATTATTCTAATATTTTCCTTGCATTATTGCATTGATTAAATCTTAATCCTTACACATCATATTACATCTTGTTATATTATGATAGTAATACTTTGTATATACATTATTCATATAGTTCTTCCATCAAATGGGTGTGATATCAGGTTAAAATTTTCAAAAACATTATAAATACAAATTTCAAAAATGTTTATTTGAACATAGTTACATATTTACCTATGCCAAAGGCATTCATATCGATGATATTCACATGTTTTTCATTATATTTCCATATTGGGTGCTATGTGAATTCACATTTTAAATGATGTTGTAGTATGTAATATTTTCCCACATTCCATGGGGAAATTTTCATCATAATAATTTCCTAACCTGAGGGTATTTCCATTCAACATATTTTTCATGATTATATGTTTCCTTACTTTCCATTTATCAAATTTTATCTAGACTAAATTGGTCACTACATCTCATTTGATGACCTAGATCTTATATATGACATGGATATATTCATTATGTTTTTTAGATAGTTACATTGACTAGTGTCTATGAAAGCTTGCTTGTGTGTGCATTTGTTTGTTTGTTTTTTCATCCTTGTCCATAAAATATCCTCATGTCATCATTTTTTTGGGGTCTTGTCCTTTTATGGTCTCACTAACTTGTCTTGTCACTAACCTAGGTGTATTCACTAACTTATGTGGTCATTTCCTTTATTCATTACTTTTATCCATGATGTTCATCATGGATTTTATATTATATGATTATATCCATTATATTTATCATGCTTATTAATATACTTTTTTGGTGCATATGTTTTCATGGTTTATACCATGGATTAATGGATGCATGCTACCCATGTGTTTTCTTATTTCTATGTCCCCCAATCAGGGGAATATTTGATCACTTTTGGGATATTCTAGTTGTTTCCATATTTATTTTCCTATTGAGTAATCATACATTGATGTAAGAGCATCCAAGATGAATGGGAAATATTACATCAAAAAAATATTATAGGTGTATATTCATGTGGTCTTATTGAGTTATTTGTTATTTTGTAACAATGAAGATGATAGGATGACCAAAGATGAATGGAAAATATTACATCAACTAAAAACTATCTATGTATGTTTGTGTGGTTTTATTAGATTTTTTGTTGTTTTGGTACAATGAAGATGATACAAGGGAAGAATCAATAATATAAAACTTAATTGAAATAAATTACATTATATATGGATTAGTTTCAAGAATCTACATGGTTTCAAGTGAGCTTGTTGAGTTTATCAATCATTGATACAATTTGAGAAGTGGTTACATTCATTGAAGGGATAAAATGGATAGGTTATGGAGCAAAAAAAAATTAAATAAAAAATTAATTCCATAAAACTTAATGTGATTTCATATTTGGATTCCACTCAACATTTATACACTTTCAAAAAAAAATATCCCATTTCTAATTCACATTCAAAAGTTATAGCCTCCAAAATTTGACATACCTTTCATAATGACAAAACCACCAATCTGCATTGAGAAATAGTTTTTCAAGATTAATAGGTGTTTAGATAACCAACCTAGTTTATTTTAAATCTTGAGTGGTGTTTATGAAAATTATAGTATTCATATAGCAGTAGTTGTGACTGCATAAAGAGGTGATTTTACCCGTGTGAATAGTAAAAAGAAACTAATGATCTAGAATGATGAAAAATCACTTATTAAATAGTTATTCGAGGTAAATGAAGGTGAAGAGGCACTATAAAATTCATAAAAAGTTATGTAAATATGTTAATTATTAATAAAAAATATATATAATAAGAGTCATGGGTAAGGAGTGGCATCAAAAGAGAGAGTTCGGGAAGTAGAGGACAAAAAATAGAGAGAGAATGTTTTTACACAAGGGACTATGAGAGTGATAAATTAATCTTCATATAGTTTAATAATCTTCTATAGGAAAGTGAAAGTGTTATTATGCCATTGTGTAAGAAAATATCTATAATATGTGTTGAGTTCAATAAAGAATATGTGTTATGTTTTGAATATGAGTAGGTGCTTTCAAGTGTGTCCATGTGTGAGTGTTAGTCCAAGTAGCATGGTATTAAAGGTTATCCTAAAATAAAACCATTACTATGAATGCACCAATTAGTATTATAAAGTAAGAGATGACATATTTCAAAAAAATGGCATTGAGTATAAGGTATCAAAAAATACATTGTAGTCAAAGTGAGTTTATTGTAGGAATGTGAGAATTCCTACAAGTGAAAAGAAAGTGAAAAAGTCTCTTGTATGAGTCTAATTTAGGTTTTGAAATATAATCTTGATTTATTAAAATGTAATTTATGAAATAGAATATTATTTTTTCAAAAGATATGGCACTCAAAAGTGGAAGAGAAATGTGATAAGAAGACTTGAAAGAGATGTGGAAGTAAATCCAAGCAAGATTGGATAACATGAAGAATACAAAAAGTGAATATTTTTTTGTATCTATGAGTGAATATGAAGAGTAAGAAATGTTGGATATGTTCATATCCTTAAAAAAAAATTGATGCTTTGAAGAGAGAGAAAAAAGAAAAAAGGATACCAACAAAGGTCAAGGTGAAATATAAAGGTAATCTCACTAGGAATGTTGATTTATTTTGTGGTAAGGATAGGCTAGAGGATCTCAAAAGATGGATTGTGCAGTTAAATTTTTTTTTAATAGGAGTTTATTAAATAATTGTTAAGATCTTAGTGGGTAGATTCATTAATAGTTTAGCCTTTTGGTGTAATGGTTTGTTACATGCGATATCAAAGTGCCCACCCATGTTCGAGTCTCGGGTCTCAAATGGCTACACTAGCATGGAAATGTTCATCTGGGACCCCATAATGCATGTGGAGGCACACACCCATCCTAAAGATTGGATTTTTAAAAGTGTGGTGGGGTTTTAATATCCTAATGGGTAAATTCACTAATAATATTAGCTTTTGGTGTAATAGTTCATTACAAGAACCCAAGAGGGTGAAAGTTGAAAGAAAGAGGTTGTGTGATAATGCAACTATGTAATAGAGGCATATAAAAGAGAAGAGACAAAGGAAAGTAAATAATAAGGTGAGAATATTGGTACATGTGGTTTCTAATTGTATGGGTCTATTGTGCACCCAATAATGTAGATGAAGCAGTTGAATAAGATTCATGTATTGAGGCTTGAGAGAGAAGTAAATAATATTGCCTTTAAGGACAATAAGAGAGTAAGGTTTCCATGTAATAAACCCAAGTTTAATTTAAAATTAAGGAGATAGAAATGTAAGCAACAAATAGAGAAAGGAATCCTCTTGGATAAGGATGTAGAGGTGAAGTCGTTGAATTAAAAGGGCATTCATTACTAGATGATGTGAACTATTTTTTATCCAATTAGTGGGAAAATTCAAAATAATTCTTGGTGAATAGAGGAAATCAATTTTTTTTATGTCTTTTGTATGGAATTAAAGTTTAGGAAAACCAAATTAAAGTTAAATGTTTCCATGAAAGAAACAATATAAGTGAATTAAGAATAAAGCCAAGAACGGTTTTAGGTTTTCATGAAGGAAAAAATAGATGTGGGTGAAGTGAAATTAATGCACGTGATGATAGTATGATTAAAGACCATTTATATGAGGAATAGGAATTGAATAAATTGAAGAATGATGAGGTGATGTGATTTATTTCCCTTCCTGACTTTGCATTATATTTTGTGGTGGAATGCAATAATTAGGATAAGGGCTACGAGTGATTCTTATGCAAAAGGGGTGACCTAGATATTTTGAAAGTTCAAATTTAATAGGTATAGTAAATAATTTATCTATATATTATAAGGATATGTTGGCAGTTATGTATACACTGATCAAGTTTAGGAAATATCTCATTTTTTGATACTTTGAAGTGTACACAGACCATGATATCTTGAGTTTCTTCTTATCACATTGTGATCTCAATGATAGGTAAGAAATGGGTTATTAAATTACAAGCCTATGATTTTGACATTAATTATGTCAAGGGAAAGAATAATAGATTTACAAATGCTCTCTCAAAGACTTGATTTATTGGTTATTTCATCATAAGAATTCAATTAAGAGGAATTATTGGTTGAATATGCCTAGTATCCACTAGATAAATGGTTGTTATAAGTCAAAATCATTCTTTTAGAAAAATATGAGAGATACTAGGTGAAGAATGAAATTATTTTGTATAATAAAATAATTTTTGTGGTGCTAGAGTCTAAGCTGAAATAGAAAATTATTACAACATTTCATGATTCTCCACTTGCTAGTCACACATGAATTTTCAAGACTTATATACAAATTCAAAGTAGATATGTTTGTAAAGGTTTGATAAAGTATGTATCATAATATGTATAGGAGTATGGAGTGTGCCAAAGGATGAGACATGAGACCACATACCCTATAGGGCTACTCTAGCCCTTCCTTATTCCTTAGCAAAAATGGGAATCCATATCAATGGATTTCATCACAGGGTTTCCTAAAGTAGGGGTAAAATATTTCATATTCATATTTATGGATTTATTTAAGTATTACAACTCTTACCCATCCCTAGTGAATTTAAATCTCCACAAATAGTATATTTTTTCTTCAAGGAAGTCTTTCGACTACATGGGTTACCTCGTATTATTGTCAATGACATAGATGCACACTTTATGAGTGCATTTTTTGAATAATTATTCAAATTAATAGGAACAAAATTGAGATCTACTATTATATATCATCCCAAAATAAATGGGCAAATTGAGATAGATAACAAGTTGGTTGATGGGTATTTGAGGAGTTTTATGACTAATTTTTGACAACTTGGGTACACTGGTTATACCTTATTGATTATTGTTATAATATTACCAATCATATTTATATTGGGATGTCCCCTTTTATGGAATGTATGGTTAAGAAACACATTATCTTATATATTTTTCTATTCCTAAGAGACAGGGTCCAATAGTAGGAGATTTCATTGAGCAAACAAGAAATTTTTGAAAGGATAATACGATTAGCTAAAATGCATGAAAAAATAGAAAGATATTAATGTAGATAAGCATCGTATAGAGAGATATTTTTAATAAGGATACTTTTTTTTTACTCTGGATACATCCGTATAGGAAATTTACCTTAAAGGAGAATGGGGTTGAGAAGTTAAATCTGCACTTTTATGGTCTATAAAAATAGTACAATGTGTGGGTGAGGTGGATTATGAGGTGGAGTTACCCCATACCATCCATATCCATAATGTTTTTCATGTGTATTATATGAAAAATGTAGTGGGTTAGCATATCACACATTCAACTAAGCATCCACCATTAGATGATAAGGGGAAGTTGTTACTAGTGTTGAAACAAATATTCAAAACCTAGTAAAAATAACTATAAAATTGTGTTTGGTGTGAAATACTCATAAAATGCAAGGGGTTATCGAGTTAAGATGACAATTAGGATTCAAATTATATTCTTGATCATCTAAAATTATCTTGATTGAGAACAATAAAATTTAGGGATGAGGGACTTGTAATGTTCTCATTGTTGATTAAGCCCAACATACAAAAAAAGAATGAACTAACTACCAAAATAGTTGTTGTGAAATTAGGAATATAATAACTACCACATCAATTGAGTGTAGTACCTTATTTGAGTATAGTTAGAGGGAATAAATTAATTTTTAGTTATCTAATTAATAAGCAATTAACACTGCATGGTTTTAGGTAGTTTATTATTGCATGAAATAAGTCAATATTTTTGTTATGTTATAGTTATATTATAATTTTGTTAGTGGAAGGGTATTTGGTTAATTCCATAATTTTATGAATCTATCTTCCCCTATAGTGCCTAATCAGGGTAGTTATGGGAAATGGTGGGGAAGATTAAGGGTATGAAATAAAATTTACAAATAAAATATTGTGATAAGTTCATAGTCAACTTCCTTGGACATGAAATGGAAACCAATAGGAGTAGTAGTGTAGGTTGGGGATGTAAACACCCAAATCGGTCACTAGTTCACATAATAAAAACATAATTAGTATTCATAATGATGTAGATTATTCTAGGTATTTTTCATGTATGCTACAAGGGTCATTTAGATCTAAAAAATCAATATAAATTTATGTTTTTCAATTATTCTTTCCTGCATTGTTTTTTATGTGTTTAGCTAGCATATTTCAAGTTGATGGTACAAGGAATTCATCAAGAGAATATAAAATTCTAAATTCATTAGAAATAGTTAGAGGTGAGAGTGAAGAGGAAAGAAGAATAATACCTTGTCAATAAGATAGTGATGGATAGAGAAGGGTATACATTAAAACTCAATCTTTAGAGATGGATAGAGATTGAAGTGGAGGAAGAAAAATTTATGAAATTGTTTGAATAACATGATCCAAATGATCATTTTTAGAAGATAAAATTAATAATGTTACTCATTTGGCATAGAGACAAACAAGGTGATGAATAAATGAGATAACAATCAACCTAGAGTTGATGTAAAGAGGATGAGAATGGAAGAAGACAATGATGAGGTTATAGTCAAGATATAATTGGGAGATGATGAGAATGAGGATAGACTTTTAAAATAATTATAATCATAGGTAAATGACACGAAGAGGGTGATGAAAGGATAGTTGGCACAACATTTCTTCATGAAATGGATGATCTTTTTAAAGACATATTGAAGACTAAAATTGGAGAAGAGGACGGTGTTATAATAAAGGTATAAGGTTTTATTAACATAAAAATAAGTATAAAAATACAAGAGGACATAATGAATATCTAATTAATCGTAGTGGAGAATCTAAGTGATCATTTAAATGCCCAAATGTATGTTGAGTTATTTAAGAGGAGAGCAAGGAAAGAAGAAGTGAAGTTTGAGTCACATGCTTCTAGAGATATGATATTAGAGATGAGAGAGGAGTTCAAATTAGATGGATGGGGTTTTCTCAAAGATAATGAAGGCTAGAGAAAATATGGTGGTGAGGGAATTTGGTGGTGGTGTACCAATAGATGTGGGAAAAAACCACCAATAGAGTGGAAAAATAGAAAGATAGATAACATGAGGTAGTTCAACGGTAGTGGCTACAAGCCCATGAGAGAAATTAGTATTCAATAAATATAATCTTGGTAGATTTGTTTATACATATATGTAATTAATCCCATAAGAAGATGGAAAATTAAGTGAATAACCATTAGGTTGAATTAGATGGATGATGCCCAGAAAATGAGTAAAAATAAGAGAATTATTTGGTAGATGTGAATGAGATATGGTGTGACTGATATGAAAAAAGCCAAAATAAATATAATATATAATAAAAAGAGAATAAGATATTTGAAACCAACAAGAATATATAAGTTGAAGGAAAATCATGCCAATTACTTAAAGTACTCAGTGTGTTGGAAGGGGACACCATGGCCATCAACCTTAGTGGTCAAAAGAGTTTTTTTTCACTTATTTGATATATGTGAGCATGAGCTAAAACTTTAATCATGTTAGGTGTTTGATGTAGGAACATCCATGGTGAATGATAAATTGTTATTGTTTTTCCATGGTGAATAAGATCGAAAGTTATCATCAATAATCCAAAGATTTTGTGGTGTAAATTAAATAAAATAGTGATTAGTTTCAATAATTTGCATCATTTAAATTAGTTTGGCTGAGTTCTTTAATCATCGATACATTCTAGGAAGTGGTTGCATTTATTGGAGGGGTTAAATGGATAGGTTATGGGGTAGAGGTAAAAGAATCAATGAATTACCTAAACCTTTATTTTATTGCATATTTTATTTGTATCAAAAATTTATGCACTTTCAAAAAAAAAATTGTTTCAAGTATATATGCAAAAGTTATGGCCTCTTAAAGTTTGTAGACTTTGCATAATGATCAAACTACCAATCTATACTAATCAAAAGTTTTTAAAGATTAAGTCGTGGTTATGAACCTCCCTAATGATTTTTTAAGATGGATTGAAGTTACGCATTTGCCAATCTACATATACTTTTGGTTTCACAACTATCACAATGATTTCACAATTATTAAACTGTATAAAGTAATGGTTTTTCCTATGTGAATTGTAAAAATAAAGTATCACTCTAGAATGATGAATAATCATTTATTTAATGTTTATAAGAGGAAAATTAAGGTGAATATGCACTCCAAGATTCAAACAAAGTCATATAAATCTTTGAAATAGTAATGACAAGAGATAAGGAGAATTATGGAGTAGAGTGGGTTTAAAGAGAGTATTATGGGACCTTGTTCCTTAAGAATAGAGAGAGGATATTTCAAGTCCATGAGGGACTATGGGAATGATAAATTATTATTCATGTATTATAATAATCCTATAGATACAATTGAGTGTGTGAGTGTGTAAGTAGATATTGGTAATATGTGTTGAGTTTAATTATCAATGTGTGTTTTGTTTTTAATAGAAGTATGTTGACTATAAGTGTGTCTATGTGTGAGTGTTAATCCAAGTAGAATGGTATTAAAGGTTTCAACTCATTGAACCCCTTTACCATGATTGTACGAGTCCTTTTTACATTATGCTTGATATGATACTATCCTTCCTACACTATATTGAATCTTATACATAATACATCTATTCAAAAAAAAAATCTTTGGTATCGACTATATTCAAGTTTCAATGGCATATGTTTCAAGATATTGATGCTTTCGATATATTATTTTTATATATATGTTCATGTATTTAGAATTATATTTTGAGATGATTTATATCAAAAGTCTATATATGGAAGTAGTTATTGTGGTGTTTAGATCAAATACCATCCAAATGTAGTTGTTCTTATGTTCTCTTCATAACATTCTAAATTTAAATAGTAAAAAATTCTTGAAACTTCAAATATTTATCATCAACATTGATTGTTTATTAATTCATTTTTATTTTAGGTATATCAAAAACCTCTATGGATGGGATATTAGCTCGAATTTTCATCAAAAAACCCCTTCACTCCTTCCTAGGTAAGTGGGTGTGCGCATTTCATTTTATTTACATTTATATTTTGACTCTCACATGAATTCACTCACAATATTAAATATGTGTCAATGTTTGAGCATAATATAGACACCTAAATCTATCACAAGCCCCTTATTCAGAGTGTCTTATTCCCATTTTATCATCTTTTTGAAACTTGAACATATTGTCATGTTTTATGGTCCATTTTGGCTCCACTTATGTTATCTTTTATCCCTTGATCTTAAAAATCAAATTCTATTTTTTATTAAAAAAAATTAGTTGTTGGCATCATTGGACTCTACATCACCTGCTATCATACTCTACTTTGAAAATAGAGCCAATGTCATTTTTGTGTTAGACCCACACTCTATGTGGGTCCATATACGTTAAACACATGCCATATTCATGTATGCCCCTTTTATCCTTAGCATCCCTTATGTACATTTTCATTTATTAGGACTTATAACCTTGTTTCATACCATTTATAAAGTCAAGTAATGTGCATATCTTGTCATATATCAACTTATATATACAAGTTCATGTCAAGCCATTTGAATAGTAAAAAAAAATTAGAGGAGAGAATATATAATTGACAATATAGAATACGAATATTAAAGGTCATGCCTAGAGCCAAACATTAAACATCATTCATCGTACTTCAAGTTGAGCTTCATTGAGTCATATCTTACATAGTTATTATGGAGTTTTTATTCACGGTGTCTCATCTTTCCCCTTATTCCAAATGAGGTTATTATCTTTCATATAGTTTCATTATCACTTATATGTAAAAATAAGTTAAAAAACATCATGCGATCTATCCCATCCACAAACTAACAAAACTATGTGGAGATATTATTCTTAGCATGTGGGATACATAATTTTTAACATTGACTTGATGGTTTCCCCAACCATAACTATTTATTTATTTTAAAGTGTTAATATAGATCAAATAGGTATAACATAAACTACACACATTACGCTTATAAAAATATTTAATCATAGGTGTAGGAAAATTAGAAGAGATAATGCACCAATGACCAAAAAATTAGGTTTGGAAACCTGGTTTATCAGAATTTTAATTAATAAGTGAATTCACCCTAATTCAAATAATTGAATGGAATAAAATCATAATGTTATGAATAAAATTACAACAATCAAAATGAAATTAAAATGTTGAATTTGACAAAGTTCAATCAAAATTAATAAGACTAACTATGAACCAAATAGGAAATTTAGTTTTTTTTGTTTATGTAAAACTAATAAATGCTTGGAATTGACTGACAAGGATTGATTATGAAAGTTCATAGAGACTGGGAGTGAAATTGATGAAGTTTGGAATTGTTCAACTTGGGTCAGGATCGACTGCCACTATTGAATTGAATTGGTCAATCTTGATCTTTGCTAAAAATTAGGAAACTCAAGTCATGACTATTTGTAATAAAATTAATCACATCTATTTGTATAAATTTGACCTTCATATATGTGAAAAATACTTTTAAATGATTTATTTAAATTTGAAACCCCAAATGGTTTGCAATGATTGAAAAACTACAAATAAAAAAGGGAAGGTGTAATGGGCTGAGCTGACCCAAATCACCCACATGATGATTGAACATTACCTACATATCCAATACTCTTAAGATGGAAATCAAGTCTAATTAGTTCTCTCACCTAGAGTAATTGATGAAATTGTGCTCATTTGAATATATGAATGCATATATAAATGGATTGAATACTTGATAATGTTTTTATTTTGGCTTAGATAAGTAAAGATCTTGACTTGGATAATGACAATTTAAAATGATTAAAATCTAAATTGAAATATTAAGGGATAGTTTCTCAATGTGTAATAGTGGAATTATGCCTTTAAATTGAAAATAACAAGTGAAAATGAAGTGATAAAATATGTTACTTAAAGGTTAATTTATAACAATCCAAAAGGAGAAAACCTCACACTATTTATCCTAAAAATATGGACCAACTTGTAAGGGAGGGTATAAATTTGAAAAGTGACCATTAGAAGGATTATGTTTAGGATCAACCCATAGGGGTCAAGAATGACTACCACTATCGACCCTTACTAGTTGATCCTATCCTAGAAGTAAACATGTGAATTTTGAGATCTAGAATGTATGTATAGATGCTTAGAGGGTATTTTCGTAATTATAACATTTTTTTAGGTGTCAAAGAGTAATTTAGAAAATAAATAGATCCATAAAGGTGATTAGGATGGAATTAGGTGGAGAAATAGGTCCAAATCAATTAATCAAGTTAATTAAAGTGAAATAGGGCCAAAATTTTCATTATCAAATATTCATGACCAAATTTGAGTGATTACATTCCCTCCCCTAATCTAGAAATGAAATTGGTAAAGGAAAGATATACCTGAATGTGTGAGCCACTTTGCCTATAGTATTTAATGTATGACATGAATTTGAATCATGCCCCATGAGTTTTGAAAAATAACATAGTCTGCACAAATTTGTATCATTCCCTCATTGGTAATTTTAGAATTTGTAACTATACATAGATGAAAATTATAAATTATGTTTGAAACTTGTGCATGAACCTATATCATGGACTCAAAACTATATAGATTTGTACTTTGATCTTGAAATGTAAGTGAAAATGCATGGAATATGCCCCATAATCTATGACAATGATTGAAATGTGAACCATTATAAAACCTTTAAAACTCTTTCTTGTATCAAAACTATTTTATATTTTGAATAGGCTTATCTCATGTTAAGAAAATCTCACAAAAATTCACCCTTTTTGAGGTGAAGGAATTGATCCTCAAATTCATTCATCTCAAAATAAAATTTAACTATAGCATGCGTAATAATATGTAATCATTGAATATTGATATATATGTGAAAAATATATTAACATAGTAAAACATGTAATTTTAATAATGTACATAAAATATGAGGCAAGGCCTATAGAAATGTATTAATAAATCTCATAGTAATATAATGTACAGTTAGTATCCTATACATTAGATATTTCATGAAATGGATCAATATACTCATCAAAATTAACAAGCTCAATAAGTGTGCATGCTCATGCATGGACACACACACACCAATCACAATATCATACAAGGGCAAGGGTTGTATTCAAGGTACATGTTCAAATGTTACATAAATATATATTGCACATGCAAAGGACATAAATAATGCCACATGCAACAAAAGGGCCAAGGGTTGCTAACAATAAACATTTTCAAATGTCACACATATCAAACAATATCTCATATAAATCTTTACACAATTTGCACAAAAGGGCCAAGGGATGCACATAATATAAAATTAAGATAGAATATAATATATACAATTAATATCATCAATGGAGGATAAAAATAGAAAATAAAATACATATATGTGTAATGTGATTATATCTTCAAATAACATATCCATTTACACAATTTTAAGATAGAGATGTTAACAATACAATTATAATATGTATATAGTTCATAATTATAGGAATTATATATATGTAATATTTGTAAATATTGTAACATGTACAAAATATGCTCCCAATTTAGTAAGGCTACTTGGTAGAAACAATTCTAACACCTTCATCTATGTGAAATATGTATGTCTAGCATAACACTCATGAATACCAGTGAAACATGTGTGAGACAAAAAAGGAGTATGTTATGTATAATCATGAGATAAATAACATATGAAAATTATGTAAATAATATGTCTAATAATGTTTAGGTATTGGTTTTTTATTTTATAATATTTTAAATGTTTTTTTTCCAATATTTGAAGTTTTTTGGAAATTTTTGGAATCTTGCAATTAGAAAAAAATATAAACTAGTGATAAGTAAGGGTTCAAAAGTAGAATAAATGAGAGGTAACTAAATCATCTAAGACTTGTCAATTGAATGTATGCTTTATAAATTATGGCATGGATATATATGAGCAAGATTCCCCCATTGTATATGTGATTGTAGATGAAAACTTGTGGGAAAAAAACAAGTATGTAGAGGATTGGTTGTACATATTAATTTAATCAAATCTACACTTTTCAAATCATGTAGATTGTATTAACAATTTAAGACAAAAATAAATATTTTGCATGAATAAGCACTAGTTTTCATACTAGAACTAGGCAAAATATTTGAAAAGTGGCAATGTTAAGGCTATGTATGCCCATATTTTTATTTTTATGTGAAAATTTGCACAAGATAATATCGACCAAATAAGGATAGTAGTATCACTCAACTATATCCCTTACTAGTTTATATTGACATTTATAAGAAATTCAATTTTTTAGTGTAGACTATGAAAATAGAAATTTAAATGACAAAATATATCACTATTATGGACTATTAGATCTGGTAAGTGAAAATGAAAAAATAAGAGGCCAAAAATTCAATCGAGAGCCAAGGGATTAGAATAATTAATCAATTTTATTGCATGTGCAAGTAATAACAGAACATAATGCAACAATGAATAAGCAATGTATAATCATTTTTTACTTTTTAAATTATTTGAATGCTTTTAAATTTTTAGAATATTTGAAATGCAAAGAGTTAACCATTGATCCCATCAATATGAGAATCATATTAATCTATGATAATTACTATAATAATTTCATTTCATGAATGAATGAAATGTGCTAGATGTGCATGAATCAAAATTAGAAAATGCATCATGTTCTCTAGGAAAATGATTTATATCACTATTCATGTAATGTCGTGTAGGATACGTATCTTTAGGAGATGTATAATGACGAATATACAATGAGTACTATATAAAATTGTGCCAAATTTTGAGCCTTTTGAGGAACACATTGATTTATATGTATTTATAATTTGGAAGGTGTTATATGTGATTGTGCTTGTTGAAAACAAGACACATTATTTTGGATAACTTGCTTTTGCATTGATTGATCTATGATTTCTTGTCCAACATCTAGTTTAAGTGTTGGTCTTGAAAGGTTTCTTCTAGTGTGGTCCAAAAACCTCCTTTTATGCCTTACATTTCCCTCCTTTTAAGGTTTTATGAAGTCCTACCCACCTTAGGTTACAACCATCATTAGCCCACCCATTTCAAATAGATTTAGATTCATCTATATCCAACCTATCCATTGTAAATAAGTTGGTTTGATTATCACTATTCCCCCAATAGGTTGTTTACAAAACCCTATTGATGTGGGTTTTATGCACATCTCAAAGAAGTTTTAAATGAGGTAACCTCTAAAATTTTGAGATATCTATGGAAATAATATTCCAATCTAAGGTATGACTTACAGGTATGTGGTTAAAATAATTAGGTGGTGGAATAGTAGGTTGAGCTTGTGGGATGTTCAATTAGGTTTGCGAGTGGATGCATGGATTCTAATAAAAGGGATAAATCACTAGGTGAGTTGGATGGGTAGAAGACTAAAATATGGTGGGTATATCTCAAAGAAACTTCAAAAAGAAGGAAGGGTAAGGTCGAAATAAGGTTCTATGTCTTTGAAAAGGATTTTATTGTTGTCTCTTTAATGGAAAAGTATCTCAATGGCAACTTTTGTAAACTTGTGAACAAACATAGTTAGGAGTATGGGGTAACCAAATATAGGGTGCTTGTTGGTATTAACTGAAGGTTGATCCTTTTAAGGTTGTTTTTTCACACCTTTGGACAAGAGGCTATAGTTCAAACCAAGGGATAGCTATAGCTTACACCTAAAACACTATATCAAATGAGATACTTCTACACACCTTGGATTATCGATTCAACTTGTACTAACTATATAAATTAATGAAATTTATCAATATTCAATAGCGATTGCACAACTAAGACTTACATTAATTAATAAAAGAGTTAGATTCATCCATAGCATTGGAACACATCAAAATTATTGAATCAATTACAAACAAAGAAACTTTAAATTCATTAATATAGAAAGGGAAGAAGAAAGAACAAACACATTTGTATGACAATCAAATCCCTGATTTCTTCCTATATCTTCATTCAAAAAAATTGACCCTTTGAAAAGAGGGTTATACATGTATATACATATTTTTGGAGAAGGGGGCACCTCATCTTCCAATATTAGAACACTTTCTTTACATCTAAAAAGACTAAGATAAGTCTCAGTTACATATCGATGATTCATAAATATCCTAATCATGCAACGTGTATATGCTACCAAAAGATTCGGTTGATTATAATATATACATGAAATTATGACTTAATTATTTAGTTATAATCATTACATGTAAAAATTACTAAACTATTTATTATCTAAATTATGTGTTACTTAACTTGTCTCAAAACTATCATTAGAACTATAGTAGTACGAGTGGTTGATGGCATCATAACAAGAGAAGTACTTGGAGATGCATTAGATGATTGAACCATTGTTACCATAAGGATTGTAGTATGATGGGTATTGATGTTCATGTAGTTATGGGTGTTATAGGTGTATTTGATGTAGTGTAACTAGCACGTATCATTTTTCGGGTTTCTTTCTTATTTGCATCTAAGTCCAGGTAGTGTTTGTACACCTTAGCATGTTGTGCTCAGATTAAGTTCATATCCATAAGTTGTGGCCTAGTCACCCTAAATGTTTTCTCCATTAGTTTTTTATGATCTACCTTTTGGATTTGAATCCAACACTAAATACTTCCACCTCTATCACCCTCTACCTTGTTATGCTCAATTTGGCCTCAATGTCTTCCAAGTTCAAACCTTGTAGACTCTACTTGAAACTGTCAGAGGCTTATTTGATCATTTGATCAAATATAGCATGAGTCACCATCTTTCCTTTATTATCTCAAATTGTAATCAACTCCAATTCTATCAAAATTTGTTTGATCTATTTCTCTTATTCAACCAACTTATTAACTAATGCCTTCGAGGATAATACCCAGTCTTGGGCCTCCTATGTTCTTATTAATGCTAAATTCAAAGCATGTGATGCCTTCAATAGGGTCATCAAGTCCAAATGGCTAAATTCCTTATTAATGGTATATAGCACTAGGAAATTTAGCTTATTGTCATCCTCTTTGTGGCTTGTAAATAATTTGGTTATATTATTTACATGAGGATCCAAACTGACTCTCAAATAATGAATAGAATCAAGAATTTTGTATAACCTAATAGTTGCATCCTAAACATCCTACTCAATGCCTTGGGGAACCCAATCACTCTTTGTTTCTCTCTGAGTGTCTCTAATTCTTCTTTGAGCTCTTGTCTAGCCATTTTGATCCCTTCATGTATGGTAAGGATGGCTTCTATATGGGTCTTCATGTAGAACTTCAAGTCCTCAATATATGGGGAGTGACCCTTTTGCCTATTCTACATATTGATTAGGGAGTAGACTTATTCCCTCTCTTCCATGATTAACTTTTTGATTGATCTGTCTTCAATTTCCCTCATCATCACCATCTATACTAATGTTGTATTTTTATCAAACAAAGAGCTCACCATCGGTAATTCAGTTATTTTCAGATTGGGCTTATTAGAGGCTAAGGATCCTAATTCCTTAGCTCAATCCAAAAGAGTAAGATTTGACTAATTTAAGAGATAAGATTCCACTTGTGCATGTTCTTTAGGCTTTGGCTTATTTACAGTGGAAGGATTGGGCATTGTTGGCCATATGATCTTTGAGTAGTCTATGTTTCCATATTGTGGAATTGGATAGACAACAAAGACTGGTTGCCTCCTAGGTGCCCTCCTAGTAGTAAATATTATGGCTATGTTGGTTGTATATAAATAAGGCAAGGGTAAACCCAATTGCATAGAAGGAGATGTAGTTGAAGTGATGGATTGGGCAATGGCTAAAACGGACAAAGCTAGTGTTGATGGGGTGGATACTAATGGGATGGAAACTATAATAGTGGAGAGTAGAGTAGGTGCAGTGGTTATGGGTAGGCTCATTTATGGTTAAAGGAAAATTAAACCTATAAAAAGTACATGTTGGGGAATGAACATAGATACCATTGGTCCTGGGGAAAAGGAAACTACATGTAAGGACATTAAAAGGAAAATACCTAAAGGAGTTGTGAGCAAAGGGGCCTTATTAGATGGTTCATCTATGAGAGGTGCCTTGGACTTGAGTGATTGTAGGTGTAGACACTATAATTTTGTATATTATATATGATTTGTTAGGTCTTGTAGGCCCTTATTATTATTTTTAATATCCTATATATTCCTATCCTAAGGATTAGTTAATTTACCATTGGTAACCCAGTAATTTAACTTTTCACCCTCCCTGACCACATAAATATATTTAAAAACTTATGAAATCCACCTATTAACTAATTCACCTCCATATAAACCCATACCCAATAACCTCACAATGACAAAACCCAATTTTACCCATGGTTGGAATAAACTAACATAGATAGGATCTTCAACTACCAATTTGGGTGAATCGATTTTAATTCTCCAGGTTAGCATCAATCTATATATGCCCAACCAACATTTAGTTTTTGGACCAAAAACTTTGAACCTCAAAGTGATGCTTAGAGTTTTGGGAGAATTAAGGAAGCTATTAACATCACTCTACCATAATTCTACTACATAAAATTTGCATCCATCATCACCGACCTGAAGGACTGTCTGCATTTGTGAGAAGGAATTTATTTTGTTTGAAACTAGGTTCAAGGTAACTTTTTATATTATTTATCTCATTTTTCATCATTCTCTTTACTTTTATCTGCATATCCAATCCTTAGAATACAACCTATATCCCTCCATGACTATTTATTAGCTTCTGGCATCCAATCTAGTTTCTATTTTATTTAAGTGTAGTTTTAGAGAGAATCCATGTTGATTCATTTTGAATCAGCACTGATTATATAGAGTTGGCACTAATCTTATAGGATCAACATCAATCCAATGTATTTAGTTTTTAAAACATGAGACTTTGATCATAGATCTCTATCTTTAATTCTTTTTCATTTTTGTCATTTTAAATATGGCCTTGTTATATAGATGACTCTACCAAGCATTGTGCATGACATCATTAATATCATTGATCTAATTATAGTATCCCAACCCTTTTTCATTGATCAAAGTGACATAGCCTTCAAGTTAGTACTTTTTGCCATTATTTACTCTCCCTGTTTTGAATCCACTATCGACTAACTTGATGTCATACAAGAATATTTGAATGCTCCTATAGCTTATTGGGATGAATAATTTACTTACATTGATAGCTTAAATGAAAATTAAATTATAATCATTATTTTTATTGTATCTTTATCTATTGTAATTTCAAGTGTTGTTTATCCACATAATAGTGAAAATGGTGAGATGACATCCACTTGAGGAAGTTCAAAACTTTTTGGATTGGTTCTTAACCAGGTAGCTCACCCATCTATCTATTAATCTATTTTTGTCCAAGATGTTCATTTGTGTGCAAGTTATTCTTCCCAACAAAAAATAAATTCTCTAAGTTGCTAGATTCAAGAGATGCACAACCATCTCCTAATCTCTAGGTATTTTTCATAAAACTTGATTTTCATTGAGATTTTAGTATCTTAGTTAAATTAAGAAAAAAATAAAAACTACTATAACATTATGGCATGCTCAGTGTGACCCCTAAGGTCTCATTATTATTATTATTATTATTATTATTATTATTATTATTATTATTATTAATTTATCTTTTTCATTAAATATGAGATAATCAAAAATAAATTGTTAGTGTGTGTGCCATTCTTTTTCATTAATTATGAGATAATCAAAAATACTTTTGTGTGCCTTTTGATTTTATGTATTTCTTTTTCCTTTATCACTACATGATTTTAATGTGATATAAGTTGTTAAAGCAGACTGAACCTCCATCTCCATCCTCATCCATGGATAATTCTCCTAGTCCTCATACTTCCCCTAAGTCAACAAGGGAGGCTATTCCCTAGTGTTATACTCAGGATGGTCTTGAATTAACCACTATATTGGATACTAATCCAATCATGCTTAACATTAACTCAGCTCTCAAGCTATATGCATCCCACTTTCCCCCATACACAATTTTCTAAGAATGATTATGGCATGCCTTTAGAGGAAGGTGAAAGGGTTGACCATCATTATGGTGTCTTCCCATAACAATTCTCCCCCAATAATTACTAACACTAACAATATGCAACCTTTAGGCAATACACCTCTAGTAACATCTAATGTTCCATCCCCAACTAGTACCCAAGCTTAGAATATCAACATGCCTCAACCTAAATCTACTCCAACTCTTACAATGGTACTTTACAATTTAGTTATTTCAATCCCAACAACCCTTCTACCAATGCATACTAGCATACCTTTAAATCCCCAAGCTCAACCTTTACAACAAGCCCCTATAAGTCAACCTCTTCAATAATATATCCCAGTGACCACCCAATACATAACTCCCTCACAAGCTCTTGGGTCTACTTACTCCACTTACAATCCCTACAGTATGTGTGGCATCCCAACCAATCATAGTCTTCAAAATTGGGTGCCCAACATTACTAGATAATAATAATAGACCAAGGCAATTCAATCATAACAAAAATATTGTTATAAATGGAGTAATCGAGTCACATCATGTCTAAATGGTGAAAACACCATTTGATCAACCCATGCCACATATACAAATTACTCCTAACCCACAACCATTTCAACCAACATAGTAGCAAAACAACCTAGGCCCACACAATCAATACAACCACCTTTACCATTACAAGCCCCTCCTTCAAGAAGAACAATGCCTACTCATCACATTTTTAGTGACCTTGGAGAGCCTATTCAATCTATTTTTTTTAAGTTCATCACCACTAATCTGATTAGTTTGCCTATACTAGAACATTATCCTCAAGGCATTCTTTATCCTGATTGTAACAAATATTGTGAATATCATCAGGTTAACAGACATAATTTGCATCATTGTGTGAAAATTAAACATTTGATTTAAAATATGTTGGAGAACAGGGAGATAACATTGGATAATGGTGCTTCTACTTCCAATTAGACCCTTAAAATCTATCAAAACCCCTTTCCCCAACATAAAAATAACCACAATAATAACAATGACGGCCAGTGCAACAACAAAATCAATAGTAACAAAATCAAAGGCCAAACCAGTAGAACCAATAAAACTAACAACAAAACCAACAACACTAGAATAATGAACAAAACCAAGGTTAGAATAGAAATAACCAACAAACTACCATATAGTTCCACATGACTACAATAGGGTTGTATAACATATTATAGGAGGTTACGTTAACACCATTTCCTTTAATCCAAGACCAAATACTAATCAATCAAGACCTTTGCTAAATAATGTCAATCCACCAAATGACATTGATAATCCTTCCTTGATTAGGAATCACATACAAGCGTACCAACAAGTAGGAATTACTAATTTTGGACCCTATACCAATAACTCATCATTGCCTCATGACCACACACATGTGCACCAGCAATTGAGACTCATCCTATCTGGTCCCCCACCATCACCAGCATTTGTTAGCAATCATGGTCTTCTATTCAATCGCGATTGTGAAATCACAACTTGGAGGTCAAAGATTACCTTACCAAGCCCATAACCATCTGCCACTTTTCCCTTCACCCAACCAACCATTCAACCTTGGAATAAGCCATTTAACACTAACTAAGAGAAAAAATTTAACATTGTGGAACAATTGCAAAATATGCCCACAAAAATCTCCATTTTAGATTTGTTGTGTACGTCAACAATCCAAAAAAGCATTTTAAATGATTTCCTGAGCCAATCCACTCTTTCAAGTGACATGTTCCCAGAGAAATTCCAAGCTTTAGTTAGACACCTAGCTCAAGCCTATCGAGTCACTTTCAACAAAAGTGATATGTCATACATTGGCCTGCTACATAATAACTTGTTATACATTGAAGTTTGCATAAATTGGTATAAAGTGAAATGTGTCCTTATAGAGAATGGATTAGGTCTAAACATAGTGTCTCTTAAGCTTATCAAGCTTTTCAGGTACATAATGGTAGATCTTTAAGTAGAAACAATAACCATCAAAGCATATAATAATGAGGAATGAGAATCACAAGGCACCATCTGTTTACCAATTATCCTTGGGCCCTTGAACCATGATATCCTTTACCAAGTGTTTGATCTCGATTTGTCATACAATATGCTTTTGGGAAGACCTTGGTTACATGAAGTTCATACAGTCCCATCAATGTTGCATTAATATATCAAGTTCTCCCATTTAGGGATGGAAGTTTGTATACTAGGAGATTTGCATCCATACGAGCATTTCAAGCACTTAGAGGCCAAGTTCAAGAGTTATAACTATCACTTTGGCATGAATCCAGTGGCCAACTAGGATAAGGGAAAAGCAATACTCCTTGATTTATTGGAGGATAACGACATTGATCATAATACCCTTGATTTCCTTTCCCATATGCCACCTCCTAAAATATCTAATCATTTTACTATCTCGCCTAATAGCCCAGGAGAGTATGTGACCCATGATACCTTTTACATTGTGAACCTTCCACAGAATCCAAAGTCCTTTGAAAGACCTAAATCTAAGCCACTTCATCTAAACTGGGAACAAAATAGCAAAGGAAAAGGACATGTCACATTTTTACCAACATCTAGCCTAGAACATGACCCTTTTAAGGGAGACAAATCATGGTTATACGATGACAACTAGGCTGATTGTTATGAGAATGCAAAGTATCATATTCCCAATACAATCATGAAGAATCAAGACTGAAGGAGGAGTCCTCAGACCTAATCAATAGGGAACACTTGAGCCAATTTCTATGAATAAATATAAAATGCCCTATGGACTTAGATTTAAACCACCTAGGGGTGACTCCATATACCTTACTCATGTTTCATCACCATCGACTAGTCATGAGGATGCTGATAGTGAAGTAAAGTTTGATCATAGCCTTTTTGATGACCTAGATGAAACTAACTTGTTTAACACCCATTCCATTTGTACCCTTAGCCCAGCCATTCATCAAAATCCATTACCATTGTATTATCCCTAATTGATAGATTGGGACCAGCAAGAGTCCAACATACCAATTGATGCATTTCAAAATGACAAGGCTTTCTGTGATTTTCTCAGCCTTAGCGACAATATTCCATTCAAAGACCATAAATTAGGGTTTTCGATCAAGTTAGATCCTACAACATATTTTGGAGAGTGGGTGAACACCCTTAGCCAAAAGCAAATAATTAAAACATTGAGGTCCCAAAGTGAAAACCTCTTTGAAGCACTTTTTGACTAGGGTAAAAGTAAATAAAAAGGCTAGTCTAGTGGTGAAAACTTGTTTCAAGCACAATTAGATGGGGGTGTTCAACCTTCTTCAACCATAGCTTAGGAGATCACTAATGATGAACTTATCTATGAGTCTAAGTTTAGATTTAAAGAACAACAAGCTTTTGATTGAATCATTCAGGAGTTTATAATAGTTTTTTTAATGTGGCCAAACCTTCTATTGGGGGAATCTGATTCATTATGCCTAAGGGAACTAAAAGAGCCAGTCCTAATAGAGGAATTTAATGTTGCCAACTAGTTTAAATCTTTTCCCACTATCCTTGAAGATGATTCGACCCTTCTAGTGGAAGATATGATAGAGGTTAACATTGAGTCCCTAGATGACCCAAAGTGGATCAAGCTAGGCACTTCCCTTACTGAGAATGAGTGTGAAATCCTTACAACCCTTTTGAGGGAGTTTATAGATATTTTTAAATGGGCATATTCTGACATTCTAGGTTTGGACCTTGCCTTGGTTCTACACCACCTTGTGGTCAATCCTGATGCCAAACTAGTAAAATAAAAACTATGTAAGATACATCCTCTCATTATTGTATTGGTAAAGAAAGAGTATGAAAAACTCTTATAAGTAGGATGTATTTGATCTATTAACTACTTAAAGTGGAAATCCAATGTTGTACTAGCTAGAAAAAATTAAGAAGGAATCATAATTTGTACTGATTTATGTGATATAAACAACTCTTGCCCTAAGGATGACTTTTTATTTCCAAACATTGACATGATCATCGACTCCACAACATGTTAGGAAATGATTTCATTAATGGATGGCTTTTTAGGATATAACCAAATCAAAATAGCACCAGAAGACCAACATAAAACAACATTCAACACTCCATGGGGAACATTCTATTATCAGGTTATGTTGTTTGGTCTTACGAATGTAGGAGCCACCTACCAAAGAGCCATGACCATCATATTTCATGAGATGATGCATGATATTGTTGAAGACTGTCAATGACATTCTTGGCAAATCAAAGACCAGGGCCGATCACCCAACAGTGCTACATAGAATATTTGAAAGATTGCATGAGTATAAAGTTGGACTTAATCCTAAGAAATGTCTTTGGAGTCACATCAAGCAGATTGATATGCTTCATTGTGTCTTGTTGAGGAATTAAATTTGATCTAGCCAAAGTCTAAGCTATAACAAAGATGAAACCACTGACTACTTTGAAGCAACTCTATAGTTTATAGGGCAAGATCTAGTCTATCTGATGTTTCATATCATAATTGGTTGATAAACGTCATCCTTTTATGCATCTTCTAAAGAAGGGAGTCACATTTAACTGGGATGATCATTTCCAAATATCTATTTAGAAACTAAAAGACTATCTAGTGAATTCACCTATTTTGTTGCCTCCTATGCTAGGAAAACCATTTTTGTTGTATCTATCAGCTACTGGCAATGCCCTTGGGGCATTTTTGGCTTACCACAATGACAATGGAAAAGAGAATGTTGCATATAACTTAAGTCATACACTAGTCATGTATGAATATAATTATATGCCCATAGAAAAACCTTGTTTAGACATGGTTTTTGTAGCTTAGAAATTGCGCTATTACATGTTAAACAATAAAACCATGGTTATTTCAAAAGTAGATCCGATCAAGTATCTACTATCTAAAACAACGTTATAAAGTTGCATGTCCAAGTGGATAATAATTATAAGTGAGTTTGACATCGAGTACGTCAACCAAAAATCCATTAAAAGGCAAGTTCTTATAGATCAGCTTGTTGAAGCACTCCTTGCTAATATAGAGCCACTCACATTCTAATTTTTTGATGAATCCATAATGACCATCATTGACACACCTCTTAAGGAACAACACTGAAAGCTATATTTTGATGGATCATTCACATCACATAGATTGGAGGTAGGCCTTTTATTTATTACACCATAGGGGATCTAATCCCTAAATCATTATGGATCAATTTTCCTTGTACCAACAACATGGTTGAATATGAAGCACTTGTTGCAGGGCTTCATCAAATGGTCCAATGGAACGTATCTCATCTCAAATTTTATGGTGATTCTCAGTTAATTATCAATCGAGTTACATACCAATTTTAGATCGAAGATAACAAGCTAGTTCCATATAAGGCCATGGTCGACACTCTCAAATGATAAATTGTTGACATTTAGTTTGAGAATATAGTGAGGGAAAGTAACAAAACTATGGATGATATGGTTATTATTGGATCTCTAATTTGACAAATCAACATGGCTAAAGAGTATCAGTTCCTTATCACGAATTTGTTAGCATCAAATCATGAACCTTCAACCATCGTGATGATTTATGATATTATTGGTTTTAGATCTATCTGGTATTTAGACCTTTACAACTACCTCCATGACCAAGTTTTACCACCTAACCTATCCTGAAAATAATCCAAAGCCTTCATCCACTAAACCACTCATTATACCTTACTTGGATCAACCCTTTACTACCGTAGTTTTGATGGAACTCTGCTTCATTACTTAACTTCGATAGAATTATAGAAAATTCATGAAGGAGTATGTGGAGCCCATACTAAAGAGGTTGTTCAATCCAAAAATATTTTACGTACTAGTTATTATTAGCCCATGATGGATGCAAATGCCACTACATATGTAAAGAAGTATGAAAAGTGTCAATGACATACCAATCTAATTCATAACCCAGCCAAGACTCTAAAACCAATATTGACACCATGGCCATTTATTACATGGGGCCTTGACCTCATTGGAAAGATCAATCCCATCTCATCTGATAGCCATAAACATATCCTTATCGCCACCAAATATTTTACTAAGTGGGTTGAAGCTATACCCCTCACTTATGTGACTAGAAAGCAAATTTCCAAGTTTATTTTAAACCATCTTTTTTGACAGTACGATATCCCCTCCGATATTACATCTGATAATGAAGGATCATTCAAGAACAAGCATGTCGATAAGCTATGTGTCAAATACAATATCACACTATACTTTTCTATGACATATTATCCTCAAGATAATGGCTAGGCTGAAGCATCGAACAAAACCATTGTCAACATTTTCAAAAAGATTGTCAATGATGTTGGTCATCATTGTCACCTTTAGATATTCAACACTCTTTGGGCATATCGTACCAATCACCATACACCTAATGGAGCCACTCCATATTCACTTGTTTATGGTACATAATCCATCCTTCTCATTGAGATTGAGTTGCCATCTCTACGCATCTCTTTTTAGCATGTCCTAGATGACAATGACTATCAAGTAGCTCACCTACAAGAAATAGAGTTAATTGATGAGAATCGTATATATGCAGTGAACAATCTCCAAGCCTATTAGAATCAAATTCAAGATCAGCACGTGAAACATATAGAATTTGAACCTGGTGATCTTGTCCTTAAATAAAACCAAAAGAATACCATGGCTGAAAAGAAGCATAAAGGTAAGTTCAAACCCAACTGGGTTGGTCCTTTCATCATTACAATAAATTTTAGAACAAGAGCATATAGGCTTGTCGCACAAGATGGCCATGAACTTGATGAGCTGATGAACATTATCCACCTCAAGAGGTACTATTCTTGAGTGACTTGGTGTATTATCTATAAGGACCATTGCAAGTTATATCATTTTTTTAATCTTCTTTGTACGATACCATTTTATCATCCTACCACCCCATCATTTTTCCTATCACATGTCTATTTTACCACACCTTCTCCATCAACTAATTTCATCTCTCCCTCCCTACTTGGTCCTATGACCTTAGTTCCATTCCATTTGGTTCCATCACCACTTTCAACAAGAGGATTCAGATTCAGTTTTAGTAGTTGTTTCACACATTCCAGACAGAGATAATATGTTGAATTAGTAAGATAAATGTTTTGTAGTTGCATCCTTCATTTTCTATTTCATTATCTCTCATTATCTTGATCCTAATTATAATTTCCTATAGGAAAAATAGACTCAGTGACCTATGCTATTGTATCCTTGTTATAACCGCATATGGGCAAACTAGGGGCAACACTTGTTTATTATGCCTTGACCGTACCAACTAGTAATTCTTTATGCCATATTGTGCCTTCATACCACATGTGGCCATTTTGTTTGAATTGACTGCTATACTAGTCTTATTTTTCCATTGTAAGGTGGAACTACAATGACTTGAGGTCCTACTTTGGGACTATGTAGGCAATGCTCGATACTTGTTGAGGTCAGTTCAATCAATCTAAGCCATGCTCTCATCATTTTATGAGCATCTTAAACCATGATCTCACCATATTACAAGCATCTTAATCCACACTCTCACTATTTTACAAGCGTAATAAGCCACACTCTCACCATTTTAAAAGCATCTTAAGTAATGTTCTCATCATTTTGTGAGCATCTTAAGCCACACTCTTACCATTTTGTGAGCATATTAAGCAATGATCTCACCATTTTGCAAGCATCCTAAGCCACACTCTCACTATTTTGAGATAATCTTAAGCAACACTCTCACCATTTTGAAATCTTGAACAATTTAGTGTCTCATCATTCTCGATCGAGTTAAGGTACTCCAAAAATTCTAATTTTTTTAATAAAATTGATAGAAAAAACCTAAAACATTGACCACTTCTTTGCCTTAAGAATTTTGAGAACCCTCACTAAGTCATAAGTAAATCACTTATCACTTAGTTTCCCCATATTTTTTAGCCTTTTTTTCTATGCTCTTGCCATTTTGCTAGTTCATTCCTATTCTTCTATCATATCTATTATGTTTGTATTTATCAGTTATCATCTTCCCATTCCTTGGGAGAACTACATTTGACCTAAATTTTTTATTGGATATTACGTCCATAGAACTATGTAGGCAACATCCACTTGCCCAGTGCATATGGAGACAGCTCAACCACCCCCTTCCTTTTATTCTCTTCCCCCCAGTCATGTTTGTTTGTTAAGTTGTCACCTATTTATTAAGAGCAATGTTTATCACATTGTTTATACTAACATTAGGACTAACTGTTATTTGTCTCTTTGTTTCTTTCTTTCCTTGTTTGTTTTTTTTTTTATTTGTGTGCTTGTTTGTTTGCTTTCAACACTGTTACCTTGATTCATTCTATATGCATTCATTGGGTGATTCCTTGTGCATTTATACTTGAATCCATCTATATTCATTTATTCACATTATCATCATGGTTTTTATCATTAATGCATGGTGTTTTAGTGAGTATTGGATCTCGAGAGTCAGTCTTTATGCATATTTTGACCCGATGTTCATGGTGTTCTATCATGATACCTACTATCAAGTGCTACAACAAAAATTAGCTTCAAGATGTCTATTTAGCAAGGGTGGCATCAACATCTCCTTGGCACCATTATCCCAATCATATCCCAAATAGAGTAATTAACCATGAAATAATTTCAACTTTTGCTAGTTCAGACAAGCATCTCCCTACTAACAGGTTGTTCCACTTCATCATTACCCTCTGTGTCAAATTATCATCATCATTAACCAATCAATCATGTTTTCCATAATTAGGGTCCACTAATTATAACTGCCTATGGAAAAATCATTGCACACCATCCCACCTACATTTCATAATGATTATAACTGCATTTGGGCAAATCATTATCTTCTCACCAATTTACTTTATTTTTTTCCAAATAGGGGCATGTTGTTATCTTGTTTGTCTATCCTAACTGGGGCCAATCCTAATTAATCATTTAACCCCCTAAGATTATCTCTCTCTCTCTCTCTCTCTCTCTCTCTCTCTCTCTCTCTCTCTCTCTCTCTCACTCACTCACACACACACACACACACACACACACACACACACACACACACACACACATTGATGTTATAAATATGCCTAGTTTTGGCATTATAATCTATCCACAAGAAAGTTAGGTGAAGCCCTGTTATTTTTGTTACTCATATTTTCCTTAACAAATAAATTCAAACTAGGTCAAGCTTTCAAATTTCATAGTTTAGTGTGTTGAATGAGTTATTGATAGATTTTAATGAGAAAATTATTTGTCCTTGATCTTGTCGTACTTGTGTGCACCTAGGTATGGATATATTGCCTTCTTGTAGGTCACTTGCAGTACATTGAAGTGTAGTATTGTATATAAGTGTTTTGGAGTTTTAGTAGTGTCTTATCATTACTTTGAATCTCTCACCTTATCTGCTATACTCACATAGTCTCTAGGTTAAAATACATATGTTGGAAGCTATATCTTGAAGCATAGACTAGATTGTAGTTGTACCTCTTTTAAGTGCAAGTATAGGATAGTATTGGATCAAATATTCCAGAGTATCACAACTTTATTATATTTTTCTTATAAATAGATAGATTCATATCCCTTTTCATAAACCAACTAGTTAGTAAGAGAGCAATCAAGACAAATTTAGGGAGTTATCCCTTTTAACTAGAGGTTTTCCCCCACTATAGACAACCCACAGGTCTAGGGGTAATCCCATTTTTTCACTCAATTGGAGTAGTCTTTAACTACTTCTCCAAGGGTGAAAAATTGAGTGACAACAATAACTATTAGATTTATATACCATGTACCAATTAAAAAGGGTGTTGCATCTTGTAGGGTGTTGAAATATTTGACTTTGGATAAGGATGTCATGAGAGTTTATTTGATAGTAGCATGGATCCACATTTGATGTTTAGCTTAAATTAGTGCTACAATATTAATGACATTAAGACAAGACATTTTGGACCTGAAGTCTATCTTGTAGCTTGTGTGCATCCATGTGACAAATATATTGACACATGGATTAATTACATTAGGTTATAAACATATAATAATGCCATATTCAAAACCCTAGTAGAAAATCTAGGGATAGTTGAGCTTGGCTTCATAAGCATATTTTTTATCATTTCTATCAAACATAAATTCTAATGGAGCACTCGTCAAGAAAAATATGTTTTGGAAATATTATTAAAATGGTTATCATATTATTGTTTATTAATGTTTTGTGCACAAAAGGTGAGATAGTGTTAATTGTGATGGATTTTGAGTGAGGTAAACTATCAATTTAAACTCTTTCATTTTACAAAAATCCTCTTACCAAAATATAAACTTACATCTCTTTCAGTGTAGCTTATGTTATTCAGTGTGATAGTTGCATACTCCACATAGGAAGCTATAATAATTGGGGTGGTGCCTAGTTTGAGATACATCAGACCATAAAATCACTTGAAAAGAGTATGTAGCCACTAGTGTTGATTTGTACATAGGTCCAATAGAATACCCAAAATTATGAGGGCTTTTGGTTTAATTGAAAAAACATTTTCAATTTTCATTTAATTAGTTATAGAGTTGTCTATTTACATGAATTTATGTTATACATGCCATACATAATAAACTCATTGTATCAAAAAAAGAATTCTAGCTAGATTTAGTATTTATGGAAGCAACAAATATATATTTTAATCCCTAAATTTTTTTTTAGTGTTATGTTGACAAAAAATGGTTGAATATGATGTCCATATGATTGTGTTATGATAATATTAATAGAGAGAGCACATTTTCCCTTTGTTCTTAGTGAATTCAATTCCCTAGTTGTAAGCGACTTTAACTTTTAGTTTTGTGCTCTCCCTTCACATATAGGAATTAAAAGACTCCATATATTTATCATTATTATTATCATCAATACCATATTTCTCCTTGACCTATGCCTTAACAATGATTTCCACATTTTAATGATTTTAAATAAAATGATAGCACTCCACACATTCTCTTTAAATGTTCTTATGGGCTCGTGGGATCTATTTATCTCCATGACTATAATCAAAGTCTTAACACTAATGAATTTTAAATATTCCTCTTAGCAACAAATACTAAAGTTCCCCCACACACACACACATGACCATTCTATTAAACTAATCTACAATAACTTGAACTATCCATTCTAATAAGTTTTTAACATAACCCAAATTCTAAAAATGAAGAGGAAAGAACCCAAATGAAAAATTGTTAACCTCTATTATTGGGGTGAACCATCTAAAATCAAAATCTTCATCATTTTCATTTTGGTGGGAATTTTCACTTCTTATTAGGAAAGCAATCTGTGAGAGATTTAACTTTTTTGCCATTGTTTGCATCCATTATGTGACCTTTATTTCCTCTAACAAACATACTACATCAGAATTCCCTTTGAATGGTTTGTTTTTAAATGCATCAATTTATGTGAAAAAGGATTTTATAGAGATCATAAAAACACATTATATGTCAATGGTTGATTCAAAGCAGAGATCATAACGAATTTACTAAAATACATACCACTACATACTAAAGTGAGCCAAGCCCATTTTCTGCCATCTTCCAACTAATGTTCCCCTGAAACTAAATGTATACGATGGTTTGAAAATGATAGTGCATCAAATGAAACCTTTGTACATTAGTTGAATGTGGATTTGAATACTCCACTTCTTTCGAATAAGTAGCTCCAAAAATAGCTCATTTGTTAGCAAACATACATAACCATATTAAATGTCAATCCAAGAATATGGTATCCTCCCTCCATGTTGTGCAACCTTCCTCTACCATCTGACCACTTGCATGCTATGTGTTGCAATAAAAAATACCATGCAATGGAATTTGCTTTATTAATTATATTCATCATATAATATATTATAATATTATACATAATAATAGATTATATTTAATAATATAAAACATTATAATATTATATATAATAGAATATTATATTTAATGTATTATAATATTTTAATATATAATAAATTATAAAATATTATATTAAATATTATTTTTATGTATAATATTTAATATTTAATATAAAAATAAATTGTTAGTGTTAGTGTTTTATGAGACATGTTATATTCAACAATCAGTTACCTAAAAAGTGCATATTACATTAAAAGGGATGATATTTTTTGTTTTGGTAAAGTGACGTTGTGTTATTGTCAACCCAAATTATGATAATGATAATGAGCCTATCAAGTGATGATAATGATTATGAGTCTTAAACGGCCTTCAACCCAAATTACAAATTGAACCTAAGTTCCCTTAAGTTTAGTACAATGGCAAACCCACATAGCACATCAACCCTATGAACTTAAAAAGGTGTAATTTCAAATTTAGATTATAAGTGAAGGACTTAAAACAACTTTGCTAAAGGTCTAGACTCAATTGGGGAGCATAACTATGCTAATGTGGATGATATGACTCTAAAGCTTTTGATGAAATTTGAACAAGGCAAATTGATGATCTCACGTGGGCAACATAATGCCTCTTTGTTCAAAGGAAAATTTGGGCTATATTTTTGGTTTGGATTGTTTGTTTACACCAAGTTTTGACTCCAAACAAGACTTTAATCTACTAAATCAACTAATTAATCACTCTTAGATCCTAAACTGACAAGGTTGCTTGGTTTTGTTGGAATCTATCAATATATGTCATTTAAGAGGATTTTAAGTGTTCATCCAAAAGTAAATGCACATTATATGGTAGGGTTTTTACACCCCTCCTTCTCTCAAATGATATTACTATGACATGGACATTGAGGTGCATCTTGTACTAACAATACTTTTATGATAAGTGGAGATTTGTCTGAGATCTAACAAGTTTTCAAACAATCTAGAGGAATCAATTGCACAATGACTTCAACACCAAAAAATGTAAAATAAAAGCATATATCTTGGGTTCGTATCACTTGGCTTGTTACAAAAAGGTCTAGTCCTTTTTGCAACCACTACATCGTGTTGTTCGCTAAGTGTAACTTCAAAGGAGCCAAATGAAGTCAATTCTTGGAGATGAAACCCCAAGTCAAAGTTTCCCTAAAGAACTTGTAGGAGGTGATGAAGTCCCCCTCATAAGCCAAGTTTGCATAAAACTAAAGAAACCATGAAATAGAAAGACTTTAGGGTCATTTTCAAGGTCACCCAAACTTTGACGAGTTTTTAGGGAGTGATTTAGATGACTTTCTTTCTAAGCTTTGGACTAGGCTATTTGAAATATAAATGGTGCTTTTGATTCCAAGGGTTTCTATAGGGGACAAATGGAAGAACATACACACAACAATCCTTTTTTTGCCAAATAAAGATTTAATTTAAACAACTATTGAAAATAATAACTGACAAGTGTGTCTAATTTTAAGCCCAAATGAAAGTGAGGTGGTGCTCATTTGACCCCTTGGTCTTAGTTGCAAACTTTGAAAGCATTCATCATAAACATCTAAAAAATTTAAACACCAAAACAAAGTTTCTAATTGATTTTTAAGCATGCAAAAGGTGATCTAAACAAGTTTTTGTCAAATGTTAAGCTTGGTCCTATAGCAGAAATGTCAACATGTCCTTTAGCTTTGAATCTCTTTTTGTTTTGAAACAATGAACTTTGGAAAAATATCTCTCAGGTTTGTGTTTTTGGAAAAAAAACATAATGACCGACATCGGTTTACATAATCGACGACGATGACATTTTCTAACCAATGTCAGTTATCTAACCAACATCGGTTATACCAATGTGACCAATGATAGGTATACAACTGATGTCAATTTTAATAATCGATGTTGGTTAAGATATACAACTGATGTCAGTCTTACTTGCCGACATCGATTGCTGTGTAAAACTGTGGAAAATAAAAAATAGAAAAATAAAGTTAGAAAATTAATTTTTAAGAGTTTTAAGTGTCCAAATAAATATTTTAAATTTGCAAAATGATCTTCTTCAGGTATGAGATGCATCTTGTCCCATTAGGCATGCCATAATGTGATCTAAGAATTTGACTCAAGAGATGATGGTTAGTTAGGTGTTAGTTCCAAAATGAAAACAAAATGAAAGAAACACACTAATAGCATAACATCTCTAGGCTTAGACCCTAGGGAGAGCTTAGTTAACAAAAGCAAATGATAACACAACTAAAAAATTAAGGAATGAAAACACAAGAATTATTTCACCTTCTTTGGATGCTCTAAATGCCTTTGTAGTGGTGGTTTGCTCGATTTTGTGCTCATAAAGTCCTTGGCAATGGAAGCTTGACTACCTCCATCTCTCCTTGGCACCTTTGGCTTATGGCTTGGCTTGGATTGGAATTAATTTGGCATGGTAACACTAGTTTTTTGAAGCTTTTAGAACCAATTTTGCATTATAAATTTGCATAAGCATGTCTTAGAAATGATGTTCATGGCCTCTCTATTTATAGATTTTTTAGAATGTCTAGAATCAACATGAACCACCATCTTGAGATTAAGATGTGTCATTGAGGATTAATTCAATTTTTGGAATTAATATTCATCATGACATTGGAAGAAGGGTAAATTAAGAGGCATGGAGGGCATCGTAGAAGGCATTGATGAGGCATGGAAGGCATGAATCCTAATATTTGTGGCATTTATGGCCTAGGGATTTCTTCTCAAGAAATGAGGTCACCTAATGATATAGATATTTAATATTCATTTCTAAAAATAAGTTTTCAACAATTTTAAATGGAATTATTAATTAGGCCTTGATTTGGGTTAATTAGCTCTTAAGCATGATTAAGCACTTTGTGCACAAATTACTCAAATTGATCAAAATGCCTTGTTATTGGTCCAAAATTCAACTAGATTGAAATTAGAAGGCAATGTCAAATGTGTTGGATCCATTATTTTATTTAGGATGTTACCAATAATAAATAACAAATGCACATGGCTTGTGCAAGATATTTGATAAGAAAGAGCAAGCCAGAGCACCCAAGTGCAAAATTGGCATTTTGACTTGAAATGATCTGATCAAAGTTAGTTGGTCCATAAATTGTATTGCCCAATTTATGGATACCCTAGCCAAAATTGGCACTTGAATATGTCATTTTTACATCATTTAGCATGTCTTAGCATTTTTAGGCCAAATTATGTAATCTAGGTGGAAATTGGTCAAAAACATGATTAGACGTTATCGATGGCCAAATTTAGGTGTCTACAGTTTGCCCTTGTTTGGGAAGGTGTTTCAAGTTGTAAGAATAGTAACATATTCTCAAAGAATGAAAAGGTCATGTATGCCTACAACTACAATGATGATAAACTAACTATATGATGCCCCCTTGAGGGAACGGTTGGCACAAGTAGGTCGGCAAACGGTCCCTCAAAAAGAAAGAAGCAAAATGAGGGGACCAAAGAAAGGAAGGAAGATGGGATGAAAACACAATTATAGTGAAAAAGTAGTCAAAAACATTAAGAATGCAAGTGGGATGGTGTACAATGGTTTGTCTAAAGGCAGTTATAAGCATTGTACCTCGATAATGGCAACATGGTATGATAACATAATAATTTGTCCAAAGGCCATTATAATCATTGAAAAGATGGAGCTGCCCCAGTTAGGACAAAAAAACAAGATAATAACAATCCCCTATATAGGCAGAAAACATAAAGTGGTGACAACATAATGATTTCCCCAAAGGTGATTATAATCATTGAGAAATGTAGGTGGGACAGTGTGCAATTATTTGCCCATAGGCGATTATAATCATTAGACCTCGATTATGGAAAACATAATAAACTTGGCCGAGGAGGATATGAACTTAACATAGAGGGTAATGATGAATTGAAACAACATCCTAGTAGGGAGATGCTCATCTAAACTAATAAAGATTGAAATTCGTTTGTGTTTAATTACGCTTTTTGGGATCTGATTAGGATGGAATTGAGATGTCAGTGTCGAGGAGATGCTGCCATTGCTTAATAAACTTCTTGAAGCTAAGGTTTGTTTTATCATGTGTTGGTAGGCATCATGGTATAACATCATGAGGACTTGGCTGAAATATGCATAAAGACTGACTCATGTAATCCAATACTTAATAGAAAACATGAATACGGATGATTCAAGTGTAAGTGTGGGAAAAGAATCACCTAATGAACACACATAATCAAATCAAGGCAAAAGTGATAAAAGAAAACAAACAGACAGACAAACAGACAAATAATAAAAAAACACTCAATAGAAACCCTACAAACATTGCCCCTAGAAAATAGGTGACAACTCAACAAACAAACAAAATAGGGGAATAGAAGAAAATGAATGGGGTGGCCAAGCTGTCTCCATATGCACTAGGCAAGTGGATGTCGCCCACATAGTTTCATGAATGTAATATCCAATAAAAAACTTCAGGCCAAATATAGTTCTCCTAGGAAATGGGAAGAATGTGATAACTAATGAAAACAAATAGAATGGATGTAATAGAAGAATAGGAATGGTCTTGAAAAATGGCAAGTGCATGAGAGAAAAAAGGCTAAAAAGGATGGGGAAACTAAATAACAAATGATTTGCTTGTAACTTAGTGAGGGTTCCCAGAATCTTTAAGGCAAAGAAGTGGTCAATGTTTTTGTTCTTTTCTAATAATTTTTTAAATATTTTTTTAGAATTGTTTTAGAGTATCTCAACTCAATTAAGAATGACGAGACACTAAATGGTTTAAGTTTGCAAAATGTTGAGAGCCTTCAAACTTAGGTTGCTCACAAAATAGCGAGAGTGTGGCTGAGGGTACTCATAAAATAGTGAGAGTGTGGCTGAGGGTGCTCACAAAATGGTGAGAGCATGGCTTAGGGTGACTGAGCTAACCTCAACAAGTATCAAGCACTATCTACATAGTCCCAGAGTAGGACCTCAAGTCACTATAGTTCAACCCTTTTCAGTGGATGAATGTGACCAGTGTAGTAGTCAATTCAAACAAAATAGGCACAGTTGGTAAAAAGGTATAGTACAACATAAAAAGTGATAAGTTGGTGCATCAAAGCTTAATGTTTTCCCTAGTTTACCCATAGGTGGTTATAACTATGACAAAATGGCATAGATCGATGGTACTAATTTTACCAAAAGTAGTTATAATCAATAGCAAGAAGAGTGGTGAAAAAGGAATAACAAATGAAGGATACAACTGTCAAAAATTATGTCACATTGTTGCAAAATACAATCTCCATTTGAAATACTTGAATCCATTGTTGAACTAATTAGATACTTTGATGCCAAAAATTCATAATGAATGGAAAAAACCAAGGTCAAAAAAGCTAGGCTTTAGAACACACTAGGTCGATAGAATGAAAATGGAAAGTGGATATGGTGAAGAAGATAGATAAAGATGGTATTTATATAAAGAAGAATAGTGATAAAATGGCATAACTAAAATAGTCCTTACAGACAATGCACCTTAGCACTCAAGTATAGTACCACTTTAGATGAATAATATTCATCAATTCAGGAAGTTCATCTCTATCTAGTGTGTCAAAACTATATGCTCCTAATCCATAATTGACAGTGATGATGAAAGACCCTATCCAGTTCAAATTGGCAGTGGTATTTTTTTGGTTTTCTTTAAGAACAAGATCATCAAGTTCAAATGTAATATACTTAACATGTTAATTATAGTATTCTTTGAGTCAATTATAATATGCTTGAAGATTTTTTAGTGTAGCTGTGCATTTTTCATCAAGTAGATCTAGCTCTTACAGGTAAGCTACTCTATAGTCATGATCATCCAGGGCATGCTTGAAAGAGATGTGTAGTGAAGGCAACTTGACCTCAATGGGAAGGATGGCTTTAATACCATAAACAAGTGAGTATGGAGTGGCTCCTATGGGAGTATGATGATTGGTATGGTATTCCCAAAGGGCAAAGAATATTTAGAGGTTCCAATCCTGACCGACATCATTAACAATCTTTTTAAAGATGTTAACAATTGTTTTTTTAGATGTCTCAGCTTGGCCATTACCTTGAGGGTAATATGTTGTACAAAAATGTTATGTGATCTTATATTCAGTACATAGCTAGTCTACATCCTTGTTCTTAAATGATCCTCCATTATCAGATATAATGTCAGAAGGGATACCATAGCGACAGATGAGATGGTTGAAAATAAATTTAGAAATTTGCTTTCTAATCACATGAGGGGTATAGCTTTAACCCACTTAGTGAAATATTTAGTGGTGGTAAGGATATGTTTATGGTCTTCAAATGAAGTGGGGTTAATCTTCCCATTGAGGTCAAGTCTCCATGTAAATAATGGCCATGGTGTCAACATTGGTTTCAAAGTTTTTGTTGGGGCATAAATCAGATTAACATGTCTTTGACATTTGTCACACTTTTTTACATATGTAGTGGCATCTACATCCATTGTAGGCCAATAATAACCAATATGCAAAAGCTTTTTGGATAGGACTACCCCGCTAGAATGAGCTCCACATACTCCTTCATGAACTTCTTTTGATGAAGAACTGATACTCTCTAGCTTTGTCTATTTTTCAAATCAAACAGCCAATAGTGGCCATGGCATGTGTAGTTTTGTTACTAGGCCTTGGTATGTGCTCAAATTGAATATTGGCAATTTGTTGCTTAACAGTGTCGATCATAGCTTTATATGGAACCAACTTGTCATCTTTGGTCTAAAAATGATTTGTGACCTATTTGATGATTAACTGAGAATCACCATAAAATTAGAGATGAGATATATTCCAATGCACTACTTTTCAAATTCCTGCAACAAGTGCTTCATACTCGGCCATGTTGTTTATACAAGGAAAGCTGATTTTGAATGATTTAGAGATTAGATCCCCTTATGGTGTAATAAACAATAGGTCAGCCCCTTATCCATGTGCAATAAATGAACCATCAAAATATAGTTTTTAGGGCTGCTCCTCAAGGGGTGTGTTAATGATGATCATTATGGATTCATCAAGGTATTAAATGTGAGTGGTTGTGTGTCTATGAGAGGTGCTTCAACAAGTTGATATGTAAGAACATGTCCCTTAATTGACTTATAATTGACATACTTTATGTCAAACTCACTGAGAATCATGATCCATTTAGCCATTCTACCTTGAAAAACTAATTTAGATAGTAGATACATGAACAAATCTAATTTTGAAATGACCATGGTCTTATTATTCAACATGTAATGGTGCAGTTTCTGAGCTGCAAAACCCATGGCCAGACAAGCTTTTTTAATAGGTTCATAGTTATGTTCATATATAACCGAGGTATAGCTTAGGTAGTACACAGCATGCTCTTTTCCATTATCATCATGTTAATCTAAGAGTGCCCCTAGAGAATGGTCAATAGATGATAGGTATAATAAGAAGACCTAGCATAAGAGGTAATAAAATAGGCAAATTAACAAGATAGTCTTTGAGTTGATGAAAAGTTGTTTGGCAATGATCATCCTAGTGAAATGCAACTCCATTTTTTAAAAGGTGTGTAAATGGATGACACTTATCTTCTAACTGAGAGATGAAGCATCAAATGACTAGATCTTACCCTGCAAACTATGGAGTAGCTTCAAATTGGTTGGTGGTGACATCTCAGTTAGAGCAGGGACTTTAGCCGGATTGACTTCAATACCTCTACAAGACATGATGAAGTTAAGTAATTTGCCTAAATTCACACCAAACACACATTTCTTTGGATTGAGTCTGACTTTGTACTCCCATAATCTTTCAAATATCTTATGTAGCATTATTGGATGGTTGGCCCTGGTTTTGGATTTTTCTAATATGTCATCAACATAGTCTTCAACAATATCATGCATCATATCATGGAATATGATAGACATGGCCCTTTGATATGTAGCTCTAGCATTTTTAAGGCCAAATGGCATTAATTGATAACAAAATGTTCCTGATGGAGTGGTGAATGATGTTTTATATTAGACTTCTGGTGCTATTATGATCTGGTTGTATCTTGAAAAGCCATCCATGAGTGAAAACATTACATAACATGTCATGGAGTCAATGATCATGTCAATATTAGGTAAGGGAAAATCATCTTTAGGACAAGCTTTGTTGATGTCTCAAAAATTAGTATAAATTTTGATCCTTTTAGGCATTTTACAAATAGGTACCATATTAGAGATCAATTCTGAGTAGTCAATGGATCAGATACATCCTACTTCTAAGAGTTTTTCCAACTCTTTCTTTACCAATATAGCAATGCAAAGATGCATCTTACATAGCTTTTTTTTGCTGGTTTGGTGTTAGGATTAACCACAAGGTGGTACAAAACCAAGGCAAGGTCCAAACCTAGCATGTCAGAAGAGGCCCATGTAAAGATATCTATAAATTCTCTCAACAGAGCTGTAAAGACATCATATTCTTCCTCAGTAAGGGATGCCCCTAATTTTATCTATTTTAGGTGTGATGGAGTTCTGATATTTACCTCTATTGTAGGTTTGCCTAGAAGGGTCAAACCGTCTTCTAGGATAGTAGGTAATGACTTGAACTATTAAATTATGTGAGGGTCCTCCATTAGGATTTGCTCTTCAACTTCTCCTAGGCATGATGAATCTGAGTCCCCTAATGGGAGATCTGACCATGTAACAAAAATAGTTGTAAATTCTTAGACAATTTGATCAAATACTTGTTGTTGCTCAAAGCCAAACTTGAATCCATAGGCAATTTCATCATTGGTGGTCTCATGGTCTAAATTCGAAGAAGAATGAACACCCCTATCTAATGGCACCTAAAACAGGTTTTCACTACTAGACTAGACTTTATCTTTACTTTTTCCCTGGTCAGAAGCACCTCAAAAAGGTTTTCACTTTGGGATCTCAATGTTTTACTTATTTGTTTTTGGCTAAGGGTGTTCACTTGCTCTCCAAAATAAGTTGTAGGATCCAATGTGATTGAGAATCTTGATTTGTGATCTCCCAATAGAATGTTGTCTCTAAAGCTTAAAAAGTCACAAAATGCCTCATCATTCTAGAACTCATCAATCGGTAGATTGGATTCTTGTTGGTCCTAATCTATCAATTGAAAATAATATAATGGCAAAGAGTTGAGATGAATGGCCAAGGTAAGGGTACAAATGGCATTGTGATCAAATAGGTTGGTTTTAGCTAGGTTATCAAAGGTGAGGCTATGATCAGACTCTGCTTCATTATTGGCATCATCATCACTAGTCACTGGTGATGGAGTTTGAATAAGATATGTGGGGTCACCCCTAGGTGGTTTAAATCCAAGTCCATAAGGTATTTCATATTTAGTCAAAGAAATTGGTTCGATGGTTCCTTATTGATTTAATCTGAGGCCTCTTCCTTGATAATTGTGATGCTCCATAATCCTATTGGGAATATGATACTTTGCATTTTTATGAAAATTATCTTAGTTGTCATTTTATAACCATGATTCATCCCCTTCAAGAGGGTCAGGTCCTAGGCCAGATACTGGTACAAATATGACAAGTCCCTTATCCTTGTTCTTTTGTTACCAATGCATATGTGGGGTGACTTTGGGTCGCCCAAAGGTTTTTCTGATTTTGAGGAAGATTGGCAATATGAAATGTATCATGGGTCACATACTCTTCCAGTATATTATCTAAAATGGTGAAATGATTAGAAACTTTAGGAGGTGGCATGTGGGAAAGAAAATCTAAGGTATTAGGATCTATGCAATTATCTGGTGAAGAATCAAAAAGTATAGCCTTTCCTTTATCCTATTTGGAACTTGGATTCATGTTGTACTAATAATTATAGCTTTGAAATTCAACCTCAAGATGCTTGCAGTGTTCATATGGATTTAAATATCTTAGAATATTCACTTCCATCCCTAAGTGGGAAAACTTGATACATTGATGTAGCGTTGATGGGACTTCATGAATGTCACGTAACCAAGGCCTGCCTAGAAGCATATTATATGATAACTCAAGATCAAGCACATGACAAAGTGTATCATGGGTCAAAGGCCCAATGATAATTGGCAAACTAATGGTGCCTTATGATTCTCTTTCCTAATTATCATAGGCTTTGATGGTTATTGTTTCTTGCTGGAGATCTGTCATTGTGTACGAAAGAAGTTTGATGAGCTTTAAATACACTATGTTGAGGTCAGATCTATTGTCTATAAGGACACATTTCACTTTATGTCATTTTATACAAACTTCTATGTATAATGGGTTATTATGGATTAGGGCAAAGGAAGACATATCGCTTTGATTGAATGTGACTTGTTAGGCTAGAGCTAAGTGTCCAACCAAAGCTTGAAATTTATCAGGGGATATGTCACTAGCAATAGTGGATTGGATCAAAAACTCATTCAAGATGTTTTTATGGATTATTGACATTCACAACAAATCTAAAATAGAAATTTTTGCTGGTGTCTTTTACAATTATTTCATAATATCAAACATCTTGTCTTGGTCAGTAGTGAATGGTTTATTCTGAGGATGAACGGTTGGTTGGATGGTAGGCAAAGTGGTGGATGGTTGTGGGCCTAGGATAGTAATCTTCAACTTCTAAGTTGTGATTACAAAATCAAGATTAAATACTAGACCATTATTGCTAACCAATGTTGAAAATGGTGTGGGACCAGACATCACAAGTCTTAGTTGTCAGTGCACTTGCATGTGGTCACGTGGTAGATCGAGTTGTTGATATAAGGTCCAAAAGGGGAAGTCCTAGTTTGATGGTTTCCCTGTATGCACTCCCAGGTCAAAGAAGGATTATTCACATAATTTGGCTGAATGTTCTTGTTTAGCAATGGTCTAGGTTGATAAGTGCTTGGTCTAGGATTAATGGAGATAGTATTAATGCTACCCCCTGTAATATAACCTACAACTTTATTGTAGTCATGTAAAACTGCATGGTAGTTTCGTTGGTTGTTATCATTCTAACCTTAGTTTTCTCCATTGTTCTATCGTTGTAGGTTTTGTTGCTGATTTTGTTGATTCTACTGGTTCGACCTTTGATTTTGATTTTGTTGCTACCCTGACCATTGTTATTGTTGTTATTGATTATTTTGTTGTTAATTATTATGTCAAGGAAAAGGGTTTTGATAAATCCCAAGAGTTTGATTGGAAGTGGAAGCACCATTATCCAGTTTTAGCTCCCCATTATCCAACATAATTTCAATTAAATGCTTGATTTGGACACATCTTCATAGATTATGCCCATTGACCTGATGATAGTCACATAATTCATTTTCATGGTACCAATCAGGATAAGGAATGCCTTACAAATAATGCTTTGTTATGGGCCAAATAATAATATTAGCAGTAGCAAGCTTGAAAAATATATACTTAATAGGTTTTCCTAGGTCACTAAAGATATGGCGTGCAAGCACAAATCTCCTACAAGGAGGGGTTCACAATGGTAACGGCTACTGTATTTGTTGTATAGGTCTTGGTTTTTGTGATTTCAGCATTGGTTGGAGAGGTTGTTGGGCAGGAATAAGCTAAAAAGGTGGTGCAAATGATGTTTGTACCATTTGGACATGAAGGGATTTGGTTACTCCATTTCTCACAACATTCCTATTGCAGTTGAATTGCTTTGGTCTTTCTTGGTTATTGGCATGTGCTAGTTGTGATGCTTGTGTTTGAATGGGATGTTGGTCATTTCCTTGATTGGTACCTTGATTTTGATTAGTTGAATTAAGATTGATAACTGCTTTATTGATGAGCACCCGCTCAATAAACAAGCCTTTGTCCATAATTTCTTTGAAGGTATGCACACATTATAGTTTTAAATGGTAAGCTATCTCACTATGAAAATTTTTGGTAAACACAATGGCTAATTGTTTATCTAGTAAAATGTGGGTAAAATGGCTTGCAAGGGCTCTCCATCACTATAAATAACTTTCAAAACTCTCACCAACTTTTTTATTTGCTTGCATTAAGTCCACTAATGAAATCTCATGCTCAAGATTATACGAATAGTGTTGCACAAACTTATCAAAAAGATCATCAAAATTTGTTAATAAATTTTTGGGCAACTTCAAAAACCACTCCAAGGAAACCAAGCTCCTTGGAAACAATAGCAAAAGTTATATATCGCTATATGCCACTGGTTGACATATGACAAAGAATTCGGTCAAATGAACCTTAGGGTCACCTTTCCCTTTGTATTTATCAAATTTTAGTGGTTCATATCCTGCAGGAAATGGTATCTACAAATAATCTATGTTGAATGGATTAGGGTCACTTTTAAGTTTGTTTACCAAATTGAATGGTATCAATTGCATCCTTCATCTGTTACAATTCTTGGGATAGGAAACTAGAAGGAATATTGGTTTGAAGGAGAGTATTGGTTTGGGTAGATGGTTAAGAGGTCACAAGTGGGACACTTTGACCAGGGTATGATGGGGATACTTGTTGCAGTATGGTATTTTGGTTGGGGAATGGACCAAAAATATGCATCACCATCTTGGGCCTCTTTTATAGGTCTATTGTGTGGTCTAACTGATGTACTTTTTGATACACTCTTTTCTTAGGTCTCTTGTTGGAATAAATCCACATTTTTTGAACTAGGTAAATACTAACATTATCATTATGAAAGATGGCATTCTTCAAAATTAACTCCTTACCCATATACCCTTCACCCTTCACTCCAATTATTATCCCTTCTCAGATTGCTAGGAGAAAATGGAAAGCATTACACTTTTTGATTTGATTCCCTAAGTGAGATACCATTTAATAGTGAACCTCTTTGACTTGATTGTGTTAAATAATCTTGTGGGCTAATAGATCCTTATGAATATATACCTAAAAAGTACCAACAATAGTAACATAAACTTCTAAGTCATTTTTACAAGCTGAGATGATAAAATTACAAGGCTTACATAATTTTCCCCATTGCATTTAAGAATTTTATGATAGAATTATGGAACCCCATCTCTATCTATGATCCAACAAAATAAGTGAAAAACTATTGCAACAATTTTAGAAAAAAGACTTTATGTACCAACATCATGGGTTGATCTTTGTGTACAATAATGACCAATATATATTTTATGTAATTTGTGATATATTTAGTTTTCTTATGAGGATATCTACGATGCATGTTATATTGTTTTCAAGGATGGGGAATAAAATAAAAAATCCAAGAAATGCTTACCCTATAATGATCCTCTATAATGCAATAGAGGTGAGAGATATCATTGAACCACCTACATTATAAGGCCCAAAAAAATCCAATTTGAGCATAGTGACCATTTAAATAATCACTATTCTTCAAAATAATTCATGTTGGATAGTGTTAGGTATCCTACTCATTGAGAAATATTTCATTTCCATTCAATAATACATAGGCAAAAATTTCACATTGACAATCTATATTAACAAAATGGATAAAACACTTCAATCAATCTGAGAACCACCTACATTACAAGGGTGAAAAAATATTTTTTAAGCATATAAATCATTTAAATAACCATTATTATTCACAACTTACATGCATTAGTCTAATATAAATATGTATATTATCTTTAATGTTCTCTCCTTATAATATGACATACTCCTTTCAAAATTTCCCATCACCATCTTCAATACAACAAATCATTTACTATTCCCAAATCTAGGAACAGAGTAATACAATATTTATGTAGTTAGATGTTGGTCTGATGGTCCTAATAATATTTTAGTGGCATGTATTCACATTTGTTTTGAAATAAAAATGATATTTATTCATCATCATGCAATGAAAAATTAGAGAAATAAGATGGTGTTTTGCTTTTGTCTTGAAAAACACTTGGTAACTACGTAGGATAACTATCTTATACCATGCATGCAATGAACATCATCCATTATTATTATTATTATTATTATTATTATTATTATTATTATTATTATTATTATTATTAAATTTTCATTGCTCTAATATATTAAAATATTATAATACATTATATAATTTAGTAGTTATACATATTATATAATAGAATATTCATATATTATATAATTAATATTTAATGTGTAAAAATGTTTTACTATATAATATATAATATTTATATAATAATTAATATTCAATATATATATATATATATATATATATATATATATATATATATATATATATATATATATATATATATAAGTGCCCATATTATACACCAAACTAGGATTCATGGTAATTGTTATCAAAATGTGACAACATTTTGAACTCTATGAGTCCAAGTTTGTTTCATATTTTCCTTATCATAGAAGTTTATATAGGTTTGCATAGCTTATCTATGCCCTTTCATTGATAAATCATGATTTTAAACCCATTTCTAGTCACCTTGAAGAAATTTAGGGTTTCTTTGTATAAATTAAGGTTTTTGGGGATGTTATGGTTTCTATAGTGGCCAATGGGGGTCTTTTCAAAGCTTCTCTCTTGCATAAGTTGTCATAAGGGGTAAAATAGAGTCGATATAGGTATTTTAGGGTCTTGGTCAAATGAAATGTCAACTCCATGAGGTCATCTAGTTTCACTAGCTCTCTCCACACTTAAAACTACTTCTTAAGGGTTCTAAATTCATTTCCAAGATAAGTATGAAGTATGGTACATACAAGTGGTACTTGTAGAGCATGAAAAGGTGTTTTATAATGTTCCTAATGTCAGATCAAGTCAGATTTTAGTTAGAACTTGAAAGTTTAATGCTCAAAGAAGGAGAAATTAAGCTAAAATAGGTATTTTTGATCATTTGTATGGTCATATTCAAGAGTGAATATATGAAAAGTGACTCTCCACCTTCCTCAAGCCTTTTCAACATTTAGAGAGGTTTCATAAGTCTAAAAATGGCAAAATACTTAGTTTCCACTTCATCAAGTTCCTTGGCAGCTTTGCAAGGGTCATGTGTGAATTCTTATTCTGTACACAATATAGAGATATGGATCCTAAGATCTTCACCATGTATGGGGAATAAAATGGGATTTAGATTCATGGAATTGGCGTTTAGGTCAGGATCATATTCTTTATGAACAAAAGCTATGAAAGTTAAATGCTTGGATAAGGCTCTAAACCCACCACCTTAATTTTTGGGTAATCTTATTGCAATATAAACTTAATGTTGTAGATTTAATGTTGTATGAGAATTAAATGGGTCTAAGTGGCCTAATATTTCCATCATGCCAACTTATCTAGTGTATGCAAATACAAGAGACCTCCATGTTTCTTCATGTTATACTTTTGTCTCATTAGGTGGATCCTTCAATGTGACTAGTGAACATTTTCAAAATTTATGTGGTCCTAAAACATGAAAACACTTACCAAATAACCCCTAAAATGTTTCAAAGGTCTCATGATGATATATGTCCTAATGATTTAGTGGTCATGGGGAGAATGCACCTATAGCTAGCCTTTTTGAGACACCTGTGAATGATACATGTAGAAGATGGGCTAAACTCACTATTGAACATTATAGATCTTCATGTGCATATATGAGATGTAGGTGCCTACAAGAGCATTCATTGATAAATGGATGTTAATTCCATGGATTAAGTACCACTGTTGAACTAAGAAAGGCACTCATAGTTATAAGCTCAATTTAGAGGTTTTAAGAAAGATCTCAAACTTGTAGAGAGATTAAAGTTCTGAGGTTTGAATACAGAGTTGGTAAGAATATCCAAAAGCCATATTGAGCATATAAATTTCTCAAGGTTTTAAGATGACACTGTCATATAGGTTCAAGAACCCCATCATAAGATACAATCACCTAGTTACAGACCACTCGCCTATATTGCCCAAGCATGAGAGAAATTGATGTTTTTAGGCCTCTATAGGCATAATTACACTTTTTGAATTGATAAAAAAATATGGTTATGATTGTAAAATTACATTCATGGTTACCTCAAAGTCATACAGGTAGCAGACATACTCATTTTTTTGTCTAAGACCTTGCTCACTCCATTGGCAAGGGACAGTCTTGAGACCAAGGGGTCTATTTGAACCTAAAACATTAAATAGGCATGTCAAACCCCATGGAGGACCTTTGAGGAAACACATAAACATATAAAATTTCTCAATACACTTATAGGTTGCACAAAACCTTATATTTCAATCTAAATGCCCTTGAGGGCTAGCAAGGAGTTAACAGGCCTATAACCTCAAGTTTCTTGACCAATACACCAAATGCACACAATGGACTAAATTGAAACATCATATAGAACAAGCATAAATATTTTTTTTTAGGTTTCTAAACTCTCCCAATAGTGAGATTGAGTTTTGAGGCCTAAAACCTAATTTAGACCTCTCTCAATTTCAAGAAAACCAGGTTTGCTACACAAGGAGCAAATTTAGATGTTCACATCATAACTCACACTTTGTATGGAAATATAAGGTATTTTTAATAGGTGGATGGGTCAGTCAATAAGGTTCTCCAAGTTTAATGAGGTCAATTGGTGGCCTGTTCTTTATGAATGATCATTAACACCCCAAATAGGTCTTAAACTCTACTAAAACAATTAGGTAAATGTGATATGAGATTTTTATCTCATAATGGCTCCAAATTAATTATTTTGGCTCTAAAAACATTTTACCCTTGTCAAAATATCTTTAGTGATCCTCAACATGAAATTTGATATTGATGTTACTTGTACGGACACACTAAATGCCCTTTATTTTCCCAATTTTGATGATTTTGAAGGGTACAAACATGGATGAATGCTTCAAATTAATTGTATAAGGTACCATAGGATTTTTTATAACTCCTCAAGTCATAAATTTCTTTCATATTCTCATGAAATTGTCCCTACAAGTCTACAAAAAGAAGACAGTTTGAGGTGTACCAGGATTGAGAGACCTAGCTACCTAGTTTGGAAAGAATAGCACAATTATGATGCCTTGAAGGCCTTGTTCATATGGTAAAGTGCTTATTTGATTGTATAACATGATATTAATCCTTTTTCTAGGTTTTTATTTAGTTTTCATGGCCATTCAAATGAACTAACATGTGCAACTAGGCCTAACTACCAACTAGTGTTAGATAACCAATGTTGAAGTGACTTCTTGAAAAGAATGGAAAGTAATACAAGGTATCAACTGGAGCCTTCATATCCTTTAATAGGTGGTTATGTAATATGTTAGGATCAGATTGGTCATTTACAAGCTATATAAAAATAATCAAATGATCTCTTCGCTGCCCAAGATCACAGACTGCAACTCATGAGTTAAGCTAACTCCCCCTTTCAAGAAAGCTTGTTTCAAGGGTAGATAATGATACATACACCTTGGTGAAGTGTCACTCCACCCTTGTACATGGATACCATGAATTTTTAATGTATATGAAGTAGTTTCTTGAAATACATCATATTATTTTTCAATAAGGCTTATGAACTCCTCAAAGACTGACACCTTCTGACTTGAAGGCAGTTTGTGAAAGACTTGGAGATCAAATAACACTTATTGAAGACTTCATATGCTTCTTCCTAAATGTTTTGAATATAATCATATTTTTTCCATTCTTTTAACCCCCTAAGATTCTCTCTCTCTCTCTCTCTCTCTCTCTCTCTCTCTCTCTCTCTCTCTCTCTCTCTCTCTCTCTCTCTCTCTCTCTCTCACACACACACACACACACACACACACACATTGATGTTATAAATATGTCTAGTTTTGACATTGTAATCTATCCTCAAGAAAGTTAGGCAAAGCCTTGATATTTTTTTTACTCATCTTTGCCTTAACAAATACATTCAAATTGGTTAAATCTTTCCAATTTCATAGTTTAGTGTGTTGATTGAGTTGTTGATATATGTTAGTGATAAAATTGCTTGTCCTTACATCTTATCCTACTTGAGTGTCCCTAGGTATGGATACATTATCTTCATGTAGGTCATTTGGAGTACATTGAAGTGTGGTATTGTAGATAAGTTTTTTAGAGTTTTATTAGTATATTATTAGTCCTTTTAAGCTCTCACCTTATCTTCTATACTCACATAGTCTCTAGGTTGAAATACTTATGTTAGAAGCTCTCTCTTGGAGCATAGACCATATTGTAGTTGTACCTCTTTTAAGTGAAAGTATAGGATAGTATTGGATCAAATATTCTAGTGTATCACCTCTTTTTTATATTTTTATTGCAATTAGATAGCTTATTATCCCTTTTTATATGCCAACTAGTTAGTAAGAGAGTAATCAAGACAAATTTAGGGAGCTATCCCTTTCAACTAGAGGTTTACCTCTACTATAGACAACCCAAAAGTCTAGGTGTAATCCCATCATTTCACTCAATTGGAATAGGCTTGAACTACCTCTCCAAGGGTACAAAATTGAGTGATAAAATTTTGGGCATGCTCGGTGTGACAGTTGTCCTAAGCACTTCTTGTCAAGGTGAATGTTGGTCTTGAAACTATCATAGCTTCATAAGTGTTTCCTAATAAGCATTTGGTGACTCCATTGAAGTTATAACATTTGGTTGTAGACCAATTTATCATTTCATGCTTCATGGTCACTACTAGATCAACTTTTAGTAGAGGTAGTCATTTTTAAAATCCACTCCCTCATCCTAAGCTTCCTCTTGAAGTTCAGTACCCTGAGCCTTTCTTGGCACTTGAGAATCCTGAAGAAGGGCTTAAAGAGAAAGAGTAATTTGAAAGTCAATAAGAACAAGAGAGTGAAGAATATATTAAAGTTAACATGGCTAAGCAACATGTTTTACCATCTTTCAATACTAAAATTCCATAAACCTTGCTACCTATGATGATATCCCTCCCAATGTTGCTAAGAGTGTACCTAATTTCAATAGGGAAGGTCCCATCACCCTAAGTGAGCACATCAGAGACATATCCAACATATTTAATTTCCATAATATCACACAAATTAACATAGCAATTAGATTGCTTGACATGTCTCTTAGGTAAAAATCCCTTGATTGGTATAGAACCTTGCGAAAAGGATGCATTACTACATGGGATGAATTTATAGATTTTTTAACTCAGAAGTTTGAGGATAAAAGTGATCATGCATCATTGATCCGTCAGTTGAATGTCATCCAAAGAGGACCTGAAGAATCCATGCATTATTTCAATGAAAGGTTCCAAGGAACATAGAATAGGCTTCCACCTCCCATGAGACCCCCTACAAGTTTTGTTTTCCCAACCTACCTTAGAGCTATTGGGACTGATATAGTTGTCATGTTATAGTCCATGGGTGGATATGATTTTCTTGATGCCTATGATATGGCTATTAGAGCTAAGAATAGTTTGATCTAAAATGGTAAACTCCCTCCAAATGTCCCAATACCTATCTTGTATAACATTCCTACTACTCCTCCAAGCCTTGCTCCAATTACAAATATAAATAAGAAGTCTAAAGCTATTCCAAAGAAACTAGATGATGCAATTGATTTCCAAGTAAAATATAAGGCCTTAGAAGCTTAAACTAGGCAATCAAATCAATAATTTGGGGATTACAAAAACTCCTATTATTACCCTCCACAATCAAACATATTCCACCTTCGTATAATGGTCAAGGGAGGGGACAACGCCAACCTAATTTAAATAGGCCACCTAGTTCCTACAATCCAAATTTTTCTCCCACCATAATATCCATGAGGGAGAAGTTCAAGCCTTGGTGGCTCAAGGTGGGCCTACTCCTCACTTGACATTAGAAGATGATAGCTCTGTGTAAGTAGAACCAAGTGGAGAGTGTAGTAATGCAAGAGCAAGCTTTATGAACTTCAAAAAGGAGGATAGTTTTGTCTTAAATCAGAGCACCTCAATTGCAACTAACACAATTTCAAAGAAGAGAGATTCGGTATATGTTCAAGATTTGGGTACAACTCCAAACAACCCCCCTTCAAGGCAACAAGGTATGAATATAAATGTGGCAGCCTCTACAAGTCAATAACCTCTTCAAAATCATAACTTGGGAAAGGTGGTCAAACTTTCATTGCCTCAAGTTCAAGGTACTACATTGCCTCCAAGGATGTTAAAAAAGGTTAGTGTCTCCCCTTTGAATATTATTGACTATTTGAAGAACACAAAGACAATTATATCCCTTTGGGAGGTATCCACATGCCCAGTCAAAAGGAGTTGCTCTAAGAGAAGTTGTTCTAACTCCATATTTCCCGCCAACCATCAAAACATATTGGTGTAGCCCTCACAAATGCACCTACTCATATTTTTGAACCTTCCACCAAGTCTAAAAACCCCCCACCTTTCTATCTTACCCTCATTATGGGAGATTATTTGGTCCATAATTACATTGTGAATAGTGGGGCAAGCACTTTAGTCACGTCTAAACTAGTTGCAGACAAGTTGGGCTTGAAGTATGAACCTTATAGGAAAGGAGTGTTGCATCTTTATGGAACACTATCCAAGTCAGTAGGTCTCATCAAAGGTTTGAAAGTGTTCTTGTATGGCTGCCCAAGTTTTTTAATTTTACAAGACATAGTGGTGGTGGATCTGCCTGCACACTTTGCCATTTGCCTATCAAGAGACTTCACTACCAAGATAAGAGGGTATGTTTCTAATAATTGGTACTTCTTGGCATTTAGAATGAGGTATGGAGCTAAAATGATAATAATAACACAACCATTGTCCAAGTTCCACATTGAACCATATGTGGAAACTAGTTCCAATCAGAATTGCATTATCAATGAGAAAGAGGAGCATGCCATAGATGATATAGCATCTTCCCCTCTTTAAGGTATTTTTGATATCTTATTATAAGAATATGGTGCTGATACCTATGAGTATGATCCCTATTTTTGTGGAAGAGACTAATTTATGGGTGTATTGCCTACATGAGGAAGGAACACCTATACCTTCACATACTAAGGAGGATGAGAGTGATGGAATGTGTAAAATGTTCTTTTATGGTTTAAGAAGTAAGATTAGTGTAGGAGTTATTATTATGTTAGTTTTTCCATCTAAATATTATTATTACTCCTCATATATATTCCATTTTAGTTGTACCTACAATGTGGTTAAGTATGAAGGCCTTGTTCATGGTCTTCAATGCGCAAAGAGAAAGGGAATCAAGAATTTGCAAGTGTATGGGGATAATGAGCTGATCGTGAATCAAATAAGGAATATGACTACCACCAAGAACCCTTTTCTTAAGTCTTATACTGATAGGTTATGGTATTTACTTTAAAACTTTAGTGCATTCAACATACAACCAATCCCAAGAGAACAAACAAACATGTTGATAGGTTGGCTACAATAGGGGCACAATTTGACACACCTACTGACATAAAGAAAGAAGGAAAATAGTCACATATAAAGGTAATTGTGAGGCCTTCCATTCTTGAAAATGAAGTCTTTTGGTAGGTTTTTGATAGTGACAAGTACATTGTATAATTATTGCAAGAGGAGGCTGAGTTTTCTTAGAGAAATCAGAAAAAGCTTCATGATCAGTATGAGGATCAGATCATATAGCTTAACACAAAAAATATACCTAATGTATTGGTCACTCTAGAGAGTATCTTCAATGAGGATGAAAAAAATAATAAAGAGAAGATGGGCATGTCCACAAAGGAGGAGAACTATGAAAGGGTCTTAATCTTCAAGGACAAGCTCCTTAAACTAGGCAAGGTATGCTCTCCATCTGAAAAACAAGTAGTCATTGAGTTATGTAGGGAATTACATGATATATTTGCTTGGGAATATAAGGACATAAATGGGTTTGATCCTATCCTAGCCCACCATACTATTGAATTAGATCATGAAGGCAAACCAGTTAGGCAAAATCAAAGGCCTGTTAACCCCAAAGTTGAGCAACTCATGAAATGGAACTCACCAAACTAATTGAGTCTAAGATAATTTTCCCTATCAAGCACTCAACTTGGGTAGCTAATCTTGTGCCTGTTATAAATAAGAGTGGGAAAATAATACTTTGTTAGAACTTTAGGGACATAAATAGGGTGTCACTCAAATATCATTACCCCTTACCCCCTATGGAGCATATTTTACAGGTTGTTTTAGATTCCCAACGCTTCTCACTCCTAGATGGATATTCTAGTTAAAATTAGCTTTTGGTGAATGAATATGATCAGTTCAAGACAGTATATACTAAAAAATGGGGGACCTTTACTTATATTAAAATGCTCTTTGGTTTTTCAAAAATTAGTGCCACTTTTCAGAGGGCAATAGACAAGGATTTCAAAAGCCCAATCAATGAGATGTTGCTAGTATACCTTGATGATATAACTATGTTCTCAAAGGATGAAAATGACCACAAAGAATATTAGGAAGTTGTTTAAGAGGTGTAGACAGTATGCAGTTTCTCTTAACCTAAATAAGTGCATCTATATTATACATGAAGGTAAGATTCTAAGACATATTATTTTAAGGATGGTCTAACCATTGACCTTAAAAGGATAGAGGTTGTTATAGGCTTATCATTTCCCTTGCACAAGAAATGACTCCAAATATTCTTGGGTAAGATAAACTTTTTAAGAAGATTCATACCTAGTTTTTCATCTTTGGTGAATCCTATCATAGTGATGCTCAAGAAGAATCAAGTTTTCACTTGGACTAAGGAAGATAAAAATAGTTTTGAATCTATTAAGCTAGTGATTGCCCAAACTCCCACTCTTGTAAATCCTAATTTTTCTAAGGAATTCATGCTATATACAATTACTAACCTTGACACTATCTTAGCTATACTTATACAAAATAATGATGAGGGTGTTGAATAACCTATTGCATTCTTTAGTCAAGGTTTGGAGGATTATGAATCCAAACATACATTTGTGGAGAAATAAGTCCTTATTATTGTAAGAGGTTTAAAGAAGTTTAGGCACATGGTTTAAAATAAAAAAATTCACCTCATGTTCTCTCATCCTAGTACCAAGGCATTCCTCTTGAGTAAAGACCTCAATGAAAAGAGGTTAGGGTCGATTACAAAGGTCATGGAGTATGATGTTGACATCAAAGTGACAAAGTTGGTAAAGGATAAGGGTTTATGTGAACACTTGGCTTCAGATCTCTATAAACCAAAAGATGAATTTTAGGCTAATCAAGACTACCCTCAACCAGTTGATCTCCCACATCTATAAAGTTGGACACAAGTAATCATTAGATCCCTTTAAATTTTTGAGTGTCCTAATGGCTTGAGCAAGTCCAAAATAAGGTATTACAAACTGTAAACTATTCCTTATTGTCTTGTAGATTGTGTGTTTTTTAGGAGATATACAAATGGTGTATTGTTGAGGTGCATTGATAGTGATCAATTTAGTGTATTGATTGAAAAGTTTCATAATGGAGTAGCAGGGGGTCATTTCTCTCCAAGGACCACAATTGCAAAGATCATATCAATTCAAAGGTTAGTCAGACCTTGTAGGTTCAACACTCAAAGAATGAAAATTTGAGCTAAAAGGGGTATTTCTGATCATTTGTATGATCATATTCAAGATTGAATATATAAAAAGGGAATATCCACCTTCCTTGGGCCTTTTAAACTTTTAAATATGTTTCAAAAGTTCAAAAATGATAAAATTCTTAGTTTCCACTTCATCAGGTCCCTTGGCAACTTTGTAAGGGTCATGTGTGAATGCTTGTTTCTTACAGAATATAGAGAGATGGATCCTAAGATCTTCACCAACTATGGGGATCCTGATTGGATTGAGATTTATTTCATTTTTATTTGGTTCAACCTCTTTTTCTTTATTAATTAACACTAAGAAAGTTCATTACTTGGAGAAGGCTCTAAACCCCACCATTTGATTTTTGGGCAATCTTATTGTAAATATGAACTCATTGTTGTAGATTCGATATTGTATGAGATTGAAAAGGGTTTTTTAGGTCCTATAGTTCCATCATCCCAACTTATCTAGCATATTCAAATGTAAGAGACCTCTATGTTTCTTCATGTTATAGTTTTGTCTCATTAGGTGGAGCCTTCAATGTGACCAATGAGCATTTTCAGACTCTATGTATTCCTAGAAAATGAACACACATCCACATAACCCATAAAATGTTTCAATAATATTTAAAGATGATATATTTCCTAATGACTCAATGGTCATGGGGAGAGTGCACCTACAGCTAGCCTTTTTGAGACATCTTTGAATGATACATGTAGAAGATAGGCTAAACTCATTACTAAACATTATAGATATTCAAGTGAATAGATGAGATGGAGTGCATACAAAACAATTAATTGATAAATGTATGTTGATGCCATGGATTAAGTACCATTGTTTAACTAAGCAAGACACTTAGAGTTATAGGATCAGTTTAGAGGTTTCAAGAAAGATCTCAAACTTGCAAAGATATTGAAGTTATGAGGTTTGAATACAAATTTGTTAAGAATATCCAAAATACATATTGATAATATATAGTTCTCAAGGTGATAAGATGAGACTATAATATAGGTTCAAGGACCCCATCATAAGATACAGTCACCTATTTACAGACCACTAGCCTAGATTGCCCAGTCATGAGATAAATTGATGTTTTGAGGCCACTATAGGCATAATTACACTATGGTAATTGATAAATAATATGGTTATGAGTGTGAAAATACATGCATGTTCACCTAAAATTCATACAAGAAGTATACATACTCATTATTTTATCTCGGACTTTGCTCACTCTATTGGCAAGGGATAATCTTGAGACCAAGGGGATTGTTTGAACCTAAAACACAAAATAGGCATGTAAAACACCATATAGGACCTTTGAGGAAACACATAAACATATAAAAGGTCTCAATACACTTCTAAGTTATACAAAACCTCATTTTTCAACCAAAATTCTCTCAAGGGATAGCAAAGAGATGACAAGCCTATAACCTCAAGTTTCTTGGCCAATGCACCAAATGCACACAATGGAGTAAAAACTATTGAAAAATAATATATAACAATGAGAAATATTATTTTTTAGGTTTTTAAACCTCTCTCATTATTGAGATTGAGTTTTGAGGCCCAAAACCCAATTTAGACTTCTCTCAAGTTTAAGAAAACTAAGGTTGTTACCCAAGGAACAACTTCATACATTCACATCATAACTCACACTTTGCATGGGAAGTTGATCCATTTGGAATAGGTGGAGGAGTTATTCGATAAGGTTCTACAAATGGAATGAGGTCAATTAGTGGTTGGTACTTTATGAATGATCGTTAAGACCCCTAACAGGTCTTAAACCCTATTAAAACCCTTGGGTAAATGTGATATGAGATATTTCTCTCCTATTGGATCCAAATGCATTGTTTTATCCATAGAAACATTTGAACCTTGTAATTATTTTGGTAGTCTATAGAGCGCGATGGAGAATTTGAATCCCGAGATTTTGAATGCTGAGCACGCGCATGCGCGAGCGCGAACTCAAAACTTGAACCAGATAGCCGTTGATTCGGCAGTTGATGTGGCTGAGGTCTTTGCAATGAAAGGGACTCCACCTGTGAATGGAGAAAGAATCCTGATCGCCCACTCTTCTGCAGAAGGGGGCTCTTTTCCAGTTACAAATATAGCAAAAAGATCCCCTATTTTTGGTTTTGTCCTTGGGTCAAAGGGAAGAACTTATGCGGATGTGGCTGCTTATGAAGCTGAAATACATGACGCGAAACATCAAGCTTCTGTTGGGAGATCGTGCGTTGCACCAGTAAGTGCTTTAAATCCTGTCAGGGTTAATGTAGATCCTGATACAATTGAAGCAATCTTTAATCAGGTAGAATATTTTTCAAAGTATGGGGTTATTTGTCAATTTCATGGCTACTGGCCATCTCTTGCAGATCTACATGGCTGGATCTCCAATACCTGGTTGCCACTGATTGATGTAAATGTTGAAATATACCCATGTGTTAAAGGTTTTTTTTTAGTTTTATTCCAAAACTCTAAGGACAGGAAGACTATTTTGTCCAACAGTAATTTTTTATTGCAGGGTAAATACCCTCTTATGGCCAAACGGTGGCATATGGATTTCAATCCTCTCACGAAAACCTTCAATAATATCCCTGTCTGGGTTTGGCTCCCTAATCTACCAATACATCTATGGCATGAATCGATGTTTAAAACCATCGAAAATGCTATAGGGGAGTTTTTATTTGAGGACAATGAAACTAAGAGGTTTTACCACTCGACCTGTGCTTGCCTTATGGTTGAGGTGGATGTTTCTAAGGGCCTTCTTGAGGCGATCTGTCTGGACTCCCCTAGGGGTTCTTGGATGCAAATGTTAGATTTTTAAGGTTTACCTTTTCGATGCAGAAAGTGTCACCAGACGGGGCACGTTGCAGCCCGGTGTACTGCAGGGAAATCCAAATCCAGAAGTTCACCTTCTTGGTGATTTGAAGCTGATCATGAACACTATTTTTCTAAACAACGCGAGGGAGATTCGACTGATTCAGAGGATGAGAATGAAAAGAGTATCCAGTCTGAATCGACGGATCAGGAGACTCCGCTGGAGACAGATCTTGTTGAAGGTACTACGGAGATTGGATTATGTGATCTCTCTGAACCGATTACTGAGGAGGTGGTGGTTCCTCCACCTATTTTAAAGGATTCTCCTAGAATCCATAAGTTTGCTAGTTCTCATAAGGATTTTGCTGAGGCTTCGACGCCCCCTAGACTTCATGGATCATGGCCTTTTGAGGACTGGGTTGCTGAGGCAGCTAAGGTAGAGGATGGTTGGACAGCAGTTAAGAGGAAGAAGTATAAGCCTTTGGTCCCCCCTCTAGATATGAAACTTCGGTCTTATAAAAAAAAATATTAATTGTTTGCCCAGCTCTTGTCTGTTGTTTTCAGATTCTTGGTTATCTAGTCTTGCTTACGCAGGTTCCAGGCTATTTTGTATCCTGGTTGTGCTTAAGGTTTATCTCTCTTCTAATGTATAGGGTTTCGAGGCCCCTTCAAAACCTGTTTTTACCTTAAATATAAAACATTTGAACCTTGTAAAAATTTCTCTAGTGCTCCTCACCATGAAATTTGAAGCTAATGTCACCTTTACAAACACACTAAATGCCCTCTTTTTTGCCAGTTTTGATGATTTTGAAGGGTACATACATAGATGAAGGCTTGAAATTCATTGTATAAAGTAACATGGGATGTTTTCTAACTCCTCAGGTCATAAATTTCTTTCATCTTCCCATGAAATTATTTCTACATGTCTTCACAAAGCAGATAGTTTGAGGGGTGATAGGATTGAGAGACCAGGCTACCTTGTTTGGAAAGAATATCATGGTTATGATGCCTTGAAGGCCATGTTCATATGGTGAATTTATTATTGGGTCTGATAACATGATATTAATCCTTTTTATAGGCTTCCATTCAATTTTCATGGCCATTCAAATGAACTAACATGTGCAACTAGGCCTAATTGCCAACTAGTGCTAGATAACCAACGTTGATCTGTAACTTAAATTAGTGTTACAATATTAATGACATTAAGACAAGACTTTGTGCACCTGAAGTCTATCTTGTAGCTTGTGTGCATCCATGTGACAAATATATTGACACATGGAGTAATTACATTAGGTTATAAACATATAATAATGCCATACTCAAAACCCTAGTATAAAATCTAGGGATAGTTGAGCTTGTCTTCATAAGCATATTTTTTATCCTTTAAAAAAAACATAAAATCTAATGGAGCACTCGTCAAGAAAAATATGTTTTGGAAATATTATTAAAATGTTTATCATATTATTGTTTCTTAATGTTTTGTGTGCAAAAGGTGAGATAGTGTTAATTGTGATGGGTTTTGAGTCAGGTAAACTATCAATTTACACTCTTTCATTTTACAAAAATCCTCTTACCAAAATATAAACTTACATCTCTTTTAGTGTAGCTTATGTTATTCAGTATGATAGTTGCATCCTCCACATAAGAAGCTATAATAATTGGGGTGGTGCCTAATTTGAGATACATCAAACCATAAAATCACTTGAAACGAGTATGTATCTCAAATTATTTGTAGAAACTCATAATACCCAAAATTATGAGCGTTTGTGGTTTAATTGAAAAAACATTTTCAATTTTTCATTTAATTAGTTATAGAGTTGTCTATTTACATGAATTTATGTTATACATGCCATACATAATAAACTCAGTGTATCAAAAATAGAATTCTAGCTAGATTTAGTATTTATGGAAGCAACAAATATATATTTTAATCCTTAAGTTGTTTTTTAGTGTTATGTTGCTAAAAAATGGTTGAATTTGATGTCCATATGATTGTGTTATGATAATATTAATAGAGAGAGCACATTTTCCCTTTGTTGTTAGTGAATTCAATTCCCTAGTTGTAAGAGACTTTAACTTTTAGTTTTGTGCTCTCCCTTCACATATATGAATCAAAAGACTCCATATATTTATCATTATTATTATCATCAATACCATATTTCTCCTTTAACTATGCCTTAACATTGATTTCCACATTTGGATGATTTTAAATAAAATGATAGCACTCCACACATTCACTTTAAATGTTCTTATGGGCTCGTGGGATCTATTTATCTCCATGACTATAATCAAAGTCTTAACACTAATGAATTTTAAATATTCCTCTTAGCAATAAGTACTAAAGTTCCCCCCTCCCCCGCCCCCGCCCACATGTGACCATTCTATTAAACTAATCTACAATAACTTGAACTATCCATTCTAATAAGTTTTTAACATAACCCAAATTCTAAAAATGAAGAGGAAAGAACCCAAATGAAAAAATGTTAACCTCTATTATTGGGGTGAACCATCTGAAATCAAACTCTTCATCATTTTAATTTTGGTGGGAATTTTCACTTCTTCTTAGGAAAGCAGTCTGTGAGAGATTTAACTTTGTTTCCATTGTTTGCATCCATTATGTGACCTTTATTTCCTCTAACAAACATACTACATCAGAATTCCCTTTGAATGGTTTGTTTTTAAATGCATCAATTTATGGGAAAAATAACTTTATAGAGATCATAAAAACACATTAGATGTCAGCGGTTGATTCGAAGCAGAGATCATAATGAATTTACTAAAATACATACCACTGCATACTAAAGTGAGCCAAGCCCATTTTCTGTCATCTTCCAACTAATGTGCCCCTTAAACTAAATGTATACGATGGTTTGAAAATGATAGTGCGTCAAATGAAAACTTTGTACCTTAGTTGAATGTGGATTTGAATACTCCATTTCTTTCGAATAAGTAGCTCCAAAAATAGCTCATTTGTTAGCAACCATACACAACCATATTAAATGTCAATCTAAGAATATGGTATCCTCCCTCCATGTTGTGCAACCTTCCCCTACCATCTGACCACTTGCATGCTATGTGTTGCAATAAAAAATACCATGCGATGGAATTTGCTTTATTAATTATATTCATCATATAATATATTATAATATTATGTAATTATAATATTATACATAATAATAGATTATATTTAATAATATAAAACATTATTATATTATATATAATGGAATATTGTATTTAATGTATTATAATATTTTAATATATAATAAATTATAAAATATCATATTAAATATTATTATTATGTATAATATTTAATATTTAATATAAAAATAAATTGTTAGTGTTAGTGTTTTATGAGACACGTTATATTTAACAATTAGTTACCTAAAAAGTGAATGTTACATTAAAAGGGGTGATATTTTTTGTTTTGGCAAAGTGACGTGTTATTATCAACCCAAATTATGATAATGATAATGAGTCTATCAATTGATGATAATGATTATGAGTCTTAAACGACCTTCAACCCAAATTACATATTGAACTTAAGTTCCCTTAAGTTTAGTGCAAATGGGGAACCCACTTAGCACATCAACCCTGAACTTAAAAAGGTGTAATTTCAAATTTAGATTATAAGTGAAGGACTTAAACAACTTTGGTAAAGGTCTTGACTCAACTGGGTAGCATAATTGTGCCAAAGTGGATGATATGACTCTCAAGCTTTTGATGAAATTTGAACAAGGCAAATTCATGATCTCACATGGGCAACATAATGCCTCTTTGTTCAAAGGAAAATTTGGACTAAATTTTTGGTTTGGATTGTTTGTTTACACCAAGTTTTGACTCCATAAGAGACTTTAATCTATAACCAAATCAACAAATTAATCACTCTTAGATCTTAAAACGACAAGGTTGCTTAGTTTTGTTGGAATCTATCAATATCTGTCATTTAAGAGGATTTTAAGTCTTCATCCAAAAGTAAATGCACATTATATAGTAGGGTTTTTACACCCCCCCTTCTCTTAAATGATATTACTATGACATGGACCTTGAGGTGTACCTTGTACCAATAATACTTCTATGATAAGTGGGGATTTGTCTGAGATCTAACAAGTTTTTAAACAACCTAGAGGAATCAATTGCACAATGACTTTCACACCAAAAAATGTAAAATAAAAGCATAGATTTTGGGTCCGTATCACTTGGCTTGTTGCAGAAAGGTCTAGTCCTTTTTGCAACCACTACATCATGTTGTTCACTCAGTGTAGTGTGTTGTCCAAAGTGCCACTACGTCCCATGTGTAACTTCAAAGGAGCCAAATGAAGTCAATTTTGGGAGATGAAACCCCATGTCAAAGCTTCCCTAAAGAACTTGTAAGAGGTTATAAAGTCCCCCTCATAAACCAAGCTTACATAAAAGTAAAGAAAGCATGAAATAGAAAGACTTTAGGGTCATTTTCAAGGTCACCCAAACTTTGATGAGTTTTTAGGGAGTGATTTAGATGACTTTCTTTCTAAGCCTTGGACTAGGCTATTTGCAATAGAAATGGTGCTTTTGATTCCAAGGGTTCCTATAGGGAATAAATGGAGGAGCATACAGACAACATTCCTCTTTTTTCCAAATAAAGATTTAATCTAAACAACTATTGCAAATAAGAATTGACAAGTGTGTTTAATTTTAAGCCCAAATGAAAGTGAAGTGGTACTCATTTGACCCCTTGGTCTTACTTGAAAACTTTGAAAGCATTCATCATAAACATCTAAAAAATTTAAACACCAAAACAAAGTTTCTAATTGATTTTTAAGCATGCAAAAGGTGATCTAAACATGTTTTTCTCAAATGTCAAGCTTGGTCCTGAAGCTGAAATGTCAACATGTCCTTTAGCTTTGAATCTCTTTTTTTTTTGAAATAATGAACTTTGGAAAAATATATCTCAGGTCTGTGTTTTTGGAAAAAAAACACAGTGGCCGACATTGGTTTACATAATCAACAACGGTGACATTTTCTAACCAATGTCAGTTATCCAACCAACATTGGTTATACCAATGTGACCAATGATAGGTATACAACTGATGTCAATTTTACTAATTGATGTTGGTTAAGATATACAACTGATGTCAGTCTTACGTGCTGACATTGGTTGTTGTGTAAAACTGTGGCAAATAAAAAATGGAAAAATAAAGTTAGAAAATTAATTTTTAAGAGTTTTAAGAGTCCAAATAAATATTTTAAATTTGCAAAATGATCTTCTTCAGGTATGAGATGCATCTTATTCCATCAAGCATGCCATAATGTGATCTAGGAATTTGACTCAAGAGGGGATGGTTAGTTTGGTGTTAGTTCCAAAATGAAAACAAAATGGAAGAAACACACTAATAACATAACATCTCTAGGCCTAGACACTAGAGAGAGCTTAGTTAACAAAAGCAAATGATAACACAACTAAAAAAATAAGGAATGAAAACACAAGAATTCTTTCACCTTCTTTGGATGCTCCAAATGCCTTTGTAGTGGTGGCTTGCTCGATTTTGTGCTCATGAAGTCCTTGGCAATTGAAGTTTGACTACCTCCATCTCTCTTTGGCACCTTTGGCTTGTGGATTGGCTTGGATTGGAATCAATTTGGCATGGTAACACTAGTTTCTTGAAGCTTTTAGAACCAATTCTGCATTATAAATTTGCACAATCATGTCTTAGAAATGATGTCCATGGCCTCTTTATTTATAGATTTATGAGAATGTCTAGAATCAACCTGAACCATCCATCTTTAGATTGAGATGTGTGGTTGAGGATTAATTCAATTTTTAGAATTAAGTTTATAATTATCCTCATCATGACATTGGAAGAAGGGTAAATTAAGAGGCATGGAGGGCATCATAGAAGGCATTGATGAGGCATGGAGGGCATGAATCCTGATATTTGTGGCATTTATGGCCTAGAGATGTCTTCCCAAAAAATGAGGTCACTTAATGATTCATATATTTAATATTCATTTCCAAAAATAAATTTTCAACAATTTTCTATGGAATTATTAATCAGGCCTTGATTTGGGTTAAATGGCTCTTAAGCATGATTAAGCACTTTGTGCACAAATTACTCAAATTGATCAAAATGCCTTATTATTGGTCCAAAATTCAACTGGATTGGAATTGGAAGGCAATGTCAAATGTGTTGGATCCATTATTTCATTTAGGATGTTACCAATAACAAATAAAAAATGCACATGTCTTGTGCAAGATATTTGATAAGAAAGCAATCCACAGCACCTAGATGCAATATTAGCATTTTGACTTGAAATGATCTGATCAAAGTTAGTTGGTCCATAAACTATATTGCCCCATTTAGGGATACCCTAGCCAAAATTGGCGCTTGAATATGTCATTTTCACATCATTTAGCATGTTTTAGTGTTTTTAAGCCAAATTATGCATTCTTAGTGGAAATTGGTCAAAATCTTGATTAGAGGTTATCGATGGCCAAATTTAGGTGTCTACAATTTGCCCTTGTTTGGGAAGGTGTTTCAAATTTTAAGCATAGTAACATATTCTCAAATAATGAAAAGGTCATGTATGCCTACAACTACAATGATGATAAACTAACTATATGATGCCCCCTCAAGGGAGCGGTTGGCACAAGTAGGTCGGCAAACAGTCCCTCAAAAAGAAAGAAGAAAAATGAGGGGACTAAAGAAAGGAAGGAATATGGGATGAAAACACAATGATAGTGAAAAAGTAGTCAAAATCATTAAGAATGCAAGTGGGATGGTGTACAATGGTCTGCTTAAAGGTAGTTATAATCATTGTACCTTGATAATGGCAACATGGTATGATAACACAATAATTTGCCCAAATGCGGTTATAATCATTGAGAAGATGGAGCTGCCCTAGTTAGGTCAAATAAATAAGATAATAGCATGCCCCTGTATAGGCGAAAAACATAAAGTGGTGACAACACAATGATTTTCACAAAGGTGATTATAATCAATGAGAAATGTAGGTGGGACAGTGTGCAATGATTTGCCCATAGGTGGTTATAATTATTAGACTTCGATTATGGAAAACATAATAAACTTGGCTGAGGAGGATTTGAACTTAACACAGAGGGTATTGATGAATTGGAAAAACCCAATAGTAGGGAGATGCTCATCTGAACTAATAAAGATTAAAATTCTTTTGTGTCTAATTACTCTTTTTGGGATATGATTAGGATGGAATTGAGATGTCAGTGTTGAGGAGATGTTGCCATTGTTGAATAGACTTCTTGAAGCTAAAGTTTGTTTTATCACGTGTTGGTAGGCATCATGGTATAACATCATGAGGACTTGGCTAAAATATGCATAAGGACTGACTCTTGTAATCCAATACTCAATAAAAAATAATGCACCAAAGATAGAAATCATGATGACAATGTAAACATATGAATATGGATGGATTCAAGTGTAAGTTTGGGCAAAGAATCACCCAATGAATAGTGATATATTGAATCAATAAAAAATTGCTAAAAGCAAACAAACAAACAGACAAACAAACAATAAAGAAACACTCAATAGAAACCCTACAAACATTGCCCCTAGAAAATAGGTGACAACTTAACAAACACACAAAATGGGGGAATAGAAGAAAATGAATGGGGTGGCCGAGCTATCTCCATATGCACTAGGCAAGTGGATGTTGCCTACATAGTTTCATGGATGTAATATCCAATAAAAAAATTTAGGCCAAATGTAGTTATCCTAGGGAATGAAAAGAATGTGATAACTAATGAAAACAAACAGAATGGATGTAATAGAAGAATAGGAATGGTCTTGAAAAATGGCAAGTGCATGAGAGAAAAAAGGCTAAAAAGGATGTGGAAACTAAATGACAAGTGATTTTCTTGTAACTTAGTGAGGGTTCTCAGAATCTTTAAGGCAAAGAAGTGGTCAATGTTTTTGTTCTTTTCTAATAATTTTTTAAATGTTTTTTTAGAATTGTTTAAGAGTATCTCAACTCAATCGAGAATGATGAGACACTAAATGGTTTAAGTTTTAAAAATGGTGAAACATTCAAACTTTGGTTGCTCACAAAATAGAGAGAGTGTGGCTGAGGGTACTCATAAAATAGTGAGAGCGTGGCTAAGGGTGCTCACAAAATAGTGAGAGCATGGCTTAGGGTGACTGAGCTAACCTTAACAAGTATCGAGCACTATCTACATAGTCCCAGAGTAGGACCTCAAGTCACTGTAGTTCCACCCTTTTTAGTGGAGGAATGCAACCAGTGTAGCAGTCAATTCAAACAAAATAGGCATAGTTGGTAAAAAGGTATAGTACGACATAAAAAGTGATAAGTTGGTGCATCAAGGCTTAATGTTGCCCCTAGTTTACCCATAGGTTGTTATAACTAATACACAATGGCATAAATCGATGGTACTAATTTTTCCAAAGGCAGTTATAATTAGTAGTAAGAAGAGTGGTAAAAATGGAATAACAAATGAAGGATACAACTATCAAAACTTCTATCACACTGTTCCAAAATACAATCTCTATTTGAATTACTTGAATCCATTAATGAACTAATCAGATACTTTAATGCTAAAAATGCGTAATGAATGGAACAAACCAAGGTCAAATAGGCTAGGCTTTAGAACACAATGGGTCGATAGAATGAAAATGAAAAGTGGATATGGTGAAGAGGACAGATAAGGATGGTATTTATATAAAGAAGGATAGTGATAAAATGGCGTAACTAAAATGGTCCTTAAAGATAATGCACCTTAGCACTCAAGTATAGTACCACTTTAGATGAATAGTATTCATCAATTAAAGAAGTTCATCTCTATCTGATGTGGCAAACCTGTATGCTCCTGATCCATAATCAATAGTGATGATGAAAGACCCTATCTAGTTTGGCTTGAATTTTTCTTTGTGCTTTTTTTCAATCATGGTATTTTTTTGGTTTTATTTAAGAATAAGATCATCAAGTTCAAATGTTTTATACTTAACATGTTGATTGTAGTGGCCTTTGAGTCAATTCTAATATGCTTGAATATTTTTGAGTGCAGCTGTGCAGTTTTCATCAAGTAGATCTAGCTCTTGTAGGTGAGCTACTCAATAGTCATGATCATCCAAGGCATGCTTGAAAGAGATGTGTAGTGAAGGCAATTTGACCTCAATGGGAAGATGGATTTAATAGCATAAATAAGTGAGTATGGAGTGGCTCATATGGGAGTATGATGATTGGTATGGTATGCCCAAAGGGCAAACAATATTTAGAGGTTCCAATCATAACTGAAATCATTAACAATCTTTTTAAAGATGTTAACAATTGTTTTATTGGATGCCTCAGCTTGGCCATTACCTTGAGGGTAATATGTTGTAAAAAAATGTTATGTGATCTTATATTCAATACATAGCTAGTCTACATCCTTGTTCTTAAATGATCCTCCATTATCAGATATAATGTCAGAAGGGATACTGTAGTGACAGATGAGATGGTTGAAAATAAATTTAGAAATTTGCTTTCCAATCACATGAGGGGTATAGCTTCAACCCACTTAGTGAAATATTTAGTGGTGGTAAGGATATGTTTATGGTCTTCAGATGAAGTGGGGTTAATCTTCCCATTGAGGTTAAGTCCCCATGTAGAAAATGGCCATGGTGTCAACATTGGTTTCAGAGTTTTTGAAGGGGCATGAATCAGATTAGCATGCCATTGACATTTGTCACACTTTTTTACATATGTAATGGCATCTATGTCCATTGTGGGCCAATAATAACCAATATGCAAAAGCTTTTTGGATAGGACTGCCCTGCTAGAATGAGCTCCACATACTCCTTCATGAACTTCTTTTAATGCTAACGTAGACTTTGCTAAAGTTAAACAATGAAGCAGAGTTCCATCAAAACTACAGTGATAAAGGGTGGATCCTAGTAAAGTATAACAAGTGGAATGATGAATGAAGGCTTTGGCTTATTTTAGAGATAGGTTAGATGGTAGAACTTGGTCATGAAAGTAGTTATAAAGATTTGAGTACCATATAGAATTAGGACAAATAATATCATAAATCATGGCAATGGTTGAAGGTTCATGAGCTAGTGCCGACAAATTCTTGATGAAGAACAGATACTCTCTAGCTTTGTCTATTTTTTAAATCAAACAGCCAATAGTAGCCATGGCATGTGTAGTTTTGTTACTAAGCCTTGGTATGTGCTCAAATTGAATATTGGCAATTTGTTGCTTAACAGTGTCGATCATAGCTTTATATGGAACCAACTTGTCATCTTTGGTTTAAAAATGATTTGTGACCTATTTGATGATTAACTGAGAATCACCATAAAATTAGAGATGAGATATATTCCAATGCACTACTTTTCAAATTCCTGCAACAAGTGCTTCATACTCAGCCATGTTGTTTATACAAGGAACGCTGATTTTGAATGATTTAGAGATTAAATCCCCTTATGGTGTAATAAACAATAGGTCAGCCCCCTATCCATGTGCAATAAATGAACCATAAAAATATAGTTTTTAGGGTTGCTCCTCAAGGGGTGTGTTAATGATGATCATTATGGATTCATCAAGGTATTAAATGTGAGTGGTTGTGTGTCTATGAGAGGTGCTTCAGCAAGTTGATCTGTAACAACTTGTCCCTTAATTTCTTTATAATTGACATACTTTATGTCAAACTCACTAAGAATAATGATCCATTTATCCATTCTACCTTGAAAAACTATTTTAGATAGTAGATACTTGAGCGGACCTAATTTTGAAATGACCATGGTCTTATTATTCAACATGTAATGGTGCAGTTTCTTAGCTGCAAAACCCATGGCCAGACAAGATTTTTCAATAGGTGCATAGTTATGTCCATATATAACCAAGGTACAACTTAGGTAGTACACAACATGCTCTTTTTCATTGTCATCATGTTAATCTAAGAGTGCCCCTAGAGCATGGTCAATAGATGATAGGTATAATAAGAATGGCTTTCTTGGCGTAGGAGGTAATAAAATAGGCAAATTAATAAGATAGTCTTTGAGTTGATGAAAATTTGTTTGGCAGTGATCATCCTAGTGAAATGCAACTCCCTTTTTTAAAAAGTTTGTAAATGGATGACACTTATCTTCTAACTGAGAGATGAAGCATCAAATTGACTGGATCTTACCCTGTAAATTATGGAGTTGCTTCAAATTGGTTGGTGGCGACATCTCAATTATAGCATGGACTTTAGCCGAATCAACTTCAATACCTCTACAAGACATGATGAAGCTAAGTAATTTGCCTAAAGTTACACCAAACACACATTTATTTGGATTGAGTCTAACTTTGTACTCCCATAATCTTTCAAATATCTTATGTAGCATTATTGGATGGTCGGCCCTGGTTTTGGATTTTTCTAATATGTCATCAACATAGTCTTCAACAATATCATGCATCATATCATGGAATATGATAGACATGGCCCTTTGATATATAGATCCAACATTATTAAATCCAAATGACATTAATTGATAACAAAATGTTCCCCATGGAGTGGTGAATGATGTTTTATATTAGTCTTCTGGTGCAATTTTGATCTAGTTGTATCCTCAAAAGCCATCCATGAGTGAAAACATTTCATAACATGTCATGGAGTCAATGATCATGTCAATATTAGGTAAGAAAAAATCATCTTTAGGACAAGTTTTGTTGATGTCTCAAAAATCAGTATAAATTCTGATCCCTTGAGGGTTTTTACTAATAGGTACCACATTAGAGATTCATTCTGAGTAGTCAATGGATCGGATACATCCTACTTCTAAGATTTTTTCCAACTCTTTCTTTACAAATACAACAATGCAAGGATGCATCTTACATAGTTTTTGTTTTAATGGTTTGGTGTTAGGATTAACCATAAAGTGGTGCAAAACCAAGGTGAGGTCCAAACCTAGCATGTCAGAATAGGGCCATGTAAAGATATCTATAAATTCTCTCAACAGAGCTATAAAGACATCATATTCTTCCTCAATGAGGGATGCCCCTAATTTTATCCCTTTTAGGTTTGATGGAGTTCTGATATTTACCTCTATTGTAGCTTTGACTAGAAGGGTCGAACAGTCTTCTAATATAGTAGTTAATGACTTGAACTATTGAATTATTTTAGGGTCTTCCATTAGGATTTGCTCTTCAACTTCTCTTAGGCATGATGAATCTGAGTCCCCTAATGGGAGATCTGGCCATGTAACAGAAATAGTTGTAAATTCTTATCTAATTTGATCAAATACTAATTTCTCAAAGCTAAACTCGAATCCATAGGCAATTTCATCATTGGTGGTCTCCTGGTCTAAATTCTAAGAAGAATGAACACCCATATCTAATGGCACCTAAAATAAGTTTTCACCACTAGATTCGCCTTTATCTTTACATTTTCTCTGGTCAAAAAGCACTTCAAAGAGGTTTTCACTTTGGGGTCTAAATGTTTTACTTAATTTTTTTAGCTAAGGGTGTTCACTCACTCTCTAAAATAGGTTTAGGATACAATGTGATTGAGAATCTTGATTTGTGATCTCCCAATAGAACATTGTCTCTAAGGCCAAAAAAGACACAAAATGCCTCATCATTCTGGAACTCGTCAATTGGTAGATTGGATTCTTGTTGGTCCTAATCTATCAATTGAAGATAATATAATGGCAAAGGGCTGAAATGAATGGCCAAGGTAAGGGTACAAATGGCATTGTTATCAAATAAGTTGGTTTTAGCTAGGTTATCAAAGGTGAGGCTATGATTAGACTTTGCTTCACTATTGGCATCATCATCACTAGTCACTGGTGATGAAGTTTGAATAAGATATGTGGGGTCACCCCTAGGTGGTTTAAATCCAAGTCCATAAGGTCTTTCATATTTAGTCATAGAAATTGGCTTGATGGATCCTTATTGATTCAATCTAAGGCCTCTTCCTTGATAATTGTGACGCTCCATAATCTTATTTGGAATATGATACTTTGTATTTTTATGAAAATTAGATTTGTTGTCATTTTATAACCATGATTCATCCCCTTCAAGAGGGTTAGGTCCTAGGCCAAATACTGGTACAAATATGACCAGTCCCTTATCCTTGTTCTTTTGTTACCAATGCATATGTGGGGTGACTTTGGGTTGCCCAAAGGTTTTTCTGATTTTGAGGAAGATTGGCAATATGAAATGTATCATGGGTCACATACTCTTCCAGTCTATTATCTAAAATGGTGAAATGATTAGAAACTTTAGGAGGTGGCATGTGGGAAAGAAAATCTAAGGTATTAGGATCCATGCAATTATCTGGTGAAGAATCAAAAAGTATAGCCTTTCCTTTATCCTATTTGGAACTTGGATTCATGTTGTACTAATAATTATAGCTTTGAAATTCAACCTCAAGATGTTTGCAGTGTTCATATGGATTTAAATATATTAGAATATTCACTTCCATCCCTAAGTGGGAAAACTTGATACATTGATGTAGCGTTGATGGGACTTCATGAATGTCACGTAACCAAGGCCTGCCTAGAAGCATATTGTATGATAACTCAAGATCAAGCACATGACAAAGTGTATCATGGGTCAAAGGCCCAATGATAATTGGGAAACTAATGGTGCCTTATGATTCTCTTTCCTAATTATCATAGGCTTTGATGGTTATTGTTTCTTGCTGGAGATCTGTCATTGTGTACGAAAGAAGTTTGATGAGCTTTAAATACACTATGTTGAGGTCAGATCTATTGTCTATAAGGACACATTTTACTTTATGTCATTTTATACAAACTTCTATGTATAATGGGTTATTATGGATTAGGGCAAAGGAAGACATATCGCTTTGATTGAATGTGACTTGTTAGGCTGGAGCTAGGTGTCCAACCAAAGCTTGAAATTTATCAGGTGATATGTCACTAGCAATAGTGGATTGGGTCAAAAACTCATTCAAGATGTTTTTATGGATTATTGATGTTCACAACAAATCTAAAATAGAAATTTGTGCTGGTGTCTTTTACAATTGTTCCATAATATGAAACTTCTTGTCTTGGTTAGTAGTGAATGGTTTATTCTGAGGATGAATGGTTGGTTGGATGGTAGGCAAAGTGGTGGATGATTGTGGGCCTGAGATATTAATCTTCAACTTCCAAGTTGTTATTACACAATCAATATTAAATATTAGACCATTATTGCTAACCAATGTTGGAAATGGTGCGGGACCAGACATGACAAGTTTTAGTTGTCGGTGCACTTGCATGTGGTCACATGGAAAGATCGAGTTGTTGATATAAGGTCCAAAAGGGGAAGTCCTAGTTTGATGGTTTCCCTGTATGCACTCCCAGGTCAAAGAAGGATTATTCACATAATTTCGCTGAATGTTCTTGTTTAGCAATGGTCTAGGTTGATTAGTGCTTAGTCTAGGATTAATGGAAATAGTATTAACGCTACCCCCTACAATATAACCTACAACCCTATTGTAGTAATGTACAATTGCATGGTAGTTTTGTTGGTTTTTATCATTCTAACCTTAGTTTTATCCACTATTCTATTGGTGTAGGTTTTGTTGCTGATTTTGTTGATTTTGCTGGTTCAACCTTTGATTTTGATTTTGTTGTTGCCCTGACCATTGTTGTTGTTGTTATTGATTATTTTGTTGTTGTTAATTGTTATGTCAAGGAAAAGGGTTTTGATAAATCCCAAGAGTTTGATTGTAATTAGAAGCACCATTATCCAATTTTATCTCCCCACTCTCCAACATATTTTCAATTAAATGCTTGATTTGGACACATCTTCATAGATTATGCACATTGACCTAATGATAGTCACAGAATTCATTTTCACAGTACCAATTAGGATAAGGAATGCCTTACGAATAATGCTTTGGTATGGGCCAACTAATAATATTATCAGTATCAAGCTTGCAAAATATAGACTCAATAGGTTCTCCTAGGTCACTAAAGATACGATGTGGAAGCATAATTCTCCTAGGAGGAGGGGTTTGCAATGGTAACAGCTACTATATTTTTTGTCCAGGTCTTGTTTATTGTGATTTTGGCATTGGTTAGAGAGGTTTTTGGGTATGAGTAAGCTAAAAAGGTGGTGCAGATAATGTTTGTACTATTTGGACATGATAGGATTTGATTACTCCATTTCTCACAACATTCCTATTGTAGTTAAATTGCTTTGGTCTTTCTTGGTTATTGGCCTATGCCAGTTGTGATGCTTGTCTTTGAATGGGATTTTGGTCATTTCCCTAATTGATACCTTGATTTTCATTATTTGAATTAATCTTGATAACTCTTTTATTGATGAGCACTCGCTCAATCAACAAGCCTTTGTCCATGATTTCCTTGACGGTATGCAGACATTGTTATTCTAAATGGTAAGCTATCTCACTATGCAAATTTTTGGTAAACACAGCGGCTAATTGTTTATCTAGTAAACTTTGGGTGAAATGGCTTACAAGGACTCTCCATCACTATAAATAACTTTCAAAACTCTCACCAACTTTTTTCTTTGCTTGCATTAAGTCCACTAATGAAATCTCATGCTCAAGATTATAGGAAAAGTGCTGCACAAACTTATCAAAAAGATCATCAAAATTTGTTACTAAATTTTTGGGAAAATTCAAAAACCACTCCAAGGTTTGTCCAACCAAGCTCTTTGAAAACAACAGCAAAAGGTATATATCGCTATATGCCACTAGTTGACATACAATAAAGAATTCAGTCAAATGAGCCTTAGGGTCACCTTTCCCTTTGTATTTATCAAATTTCAGTGGTTTGTATCCTGGAGGAAATGGTATCTACAAATACTCTATGTTGAATGGATAGGACCATACGCCATCCAATTTGAAATTTTTAGTTTGTTTACCAACTTGAATGGTATCACTTCATATGTGATAATTCTTGGGATAGGAAACTAGAAGGTATATTGGTTTGAGGGAGAATATTGGTTTGGGTAGATGGTTAGGAGGTCACAAGTGGGATACTTTGACCAGGGTATGATGGGGATACCTGTTGGGGTATACTAGTTTGGTTGGGGAATGGATCAAAAATATGCATCACCATCTTGGGCCTCTTCTATAGGTCTATTGTGTGGTCTAATAAATGTACTTTTTGATACACTCTTTTCTTGGGTCTCTTGTTGGAATAAATCCACATTTTCTAAACTAGGGAAATACTAACATTATCATTATGAAAGATGGCATTCTTCAAAATTAACTCCTTGCCCATATACCCTTCACCCTTCACTCCAATTATTATCCCTTCTCAGATTGCTAGGAGAAAATGGAAAGCATTACACTTTTTGATTTGATTCCCTAAGTGAGATACCATTTAATAGTGAACCTCTTTGACTTGATTGTGTTAAATAATCTTGTGGGCTAATAGATCCTTATGAATATATACCAAAAAAGTACCAACAATAGTAACATAAACTTCTAAGTCATTTTTACACGCTGAGATGATAAAATTACAAGGCTTACATAATTTTCCCCATTGTATTTAAGAATTTTATAATAGAATTATGGAACCCCATCTCTATCTACGATCCAATAAAATAAGTGAAAAATTATTGCAACAGTTTTAGAAAAAAGACTTTATGTACCAACATCATGGGTTGATCTTTGTGCACAATAATGACCAATATATATTTTATGTAATTTGTGATATATTTAGTTTTCTTATGAGGATATCTATGATGCATGTTATATTGTTTTCAAGAATGGGCAAGAAAACAAAAAAATCCAATATATGCTTACCCTAGAATGATCCTCTATAATGCAACAGAGGTGAGAGATATCATTGAACCACCTACATTATAATGCCCCCAAAAATCCAATTTGAGCATAGTGACCATTTAAATAATCACTATTATTCACAACAATTCATGTTGGATAGTGTTAGGTATCCTACTCATTCAGAAATATTTCATTTCCATTCAATAATACATAGGCAAAAATTTCACATTGACAATCTATATTAACAAAATGGATAAAACACTTCAATCAATCTGAGAACCACCTACATTACAAGGGTGAGAAAATATTTTTTAAGCATATAAATAATTGAAATAACCATTATTATTCACAACTTACGTGTAATTCTAATATAAATATGTATATTATCTTTAATGTTCTCTCCTTATACTATGACATACTCCTTTCACATTTTCCCATCACCATCTTCAATGCAACAAATCATTTACTATTCCCAAATCTAGGAACAGAGTAATACAATATTTATGTAGTTAGATGTTGGTCCAATGGTCTTAATAATATTTTAGGGGCATCTATTCACATTTGTTTTGAACTAAAAATGATATTTATTCATCATCATGCAATGAAAAATTAAGGAAATAAGATGGTTTTTTGCTTTTATCTTGAAAAAGACTTGGCAACTACGTAGGATAACTTCTTATACCATGCATGCAATGAACACCATCATATTATTATTTTTATTATTAAATTGTCATTATTCAAATATATTATAATATTATAATACATTATATAATTTAGTAGTTATACATATTAAATTATAGAATATGCATATATTATACCATTAATATTTAATGTGTAAAAATGTTTTACTATATATTATATAGTATTTATAATATGTGTGTGTGTGTGTGTGTGTGTGTGTGTGTGTGTGTGTGTGTGTGTGTGTGTGTGTGTGTGTGTAAGTGCCCATATTTACACCAAACTAGGATTCATGGTAATTGTTATCAAAATGTGACAACATTTTAAACTCTATGAGTCCAAGTTTGTTTCATATTTTCCTTCTCATGGAAGTTTCTATAGGTTTCCATAGATTATCTATGCCCTTGCATTGATAAATCATGAGTTTAAACCTATTTATAGTCGCCTCGAAGAAATTTAAGGTTTCTTTGCATAAATTAAGGTTTTCAAGGATGTTAAGGTTTCTATTGTGGCCAATGGGGGTATATTCAAAGCTTCTCTCTTGTATAAGTTGTCATAAGGGTTAAACTAGATTCCATATAGGTCTTGTAGGGTCTTGGTCAAATGAAATGTCAACTCCATGAGGTCATCTAGTTTCACTAGCTCTCTCCACACTTGGAATTGCTTCTTAAGGGTTCTAAATTCATTTCCAAGATAAGTATGAAGTATGGTACATACAAGTGGTACTTTTAAAGCATGAAAAGGTGTTTTTAATGTTCCTCATGTCAGATCAAGTTATATTTTAGTCAGAACTTGAAATTTTAATGCTCAAAGAAGGAGAAATTAAGCTAAAATAGGTATTTTTGATCATTTGTATGGTCATATTCAAGAGTGAATATATGAAAAGTGACTCTCCACCTTCCTCAAGCATTTTCAACATTCAGAGAGTTTTCATAGGTTTAAAAATGGCAAAATACTTAGTTTCCACTTCATCAAGTTCCTTGACAGCTTTGCAAGGGTCATGTGTGAATTCTTATTCTGTACACAATATAGAAGTATGGATCCTAAGATCTTCACCATGTATGGGGAATAAAATGGGATTTAGATTCATGGAATTGGCGTTTAGGTCAGGATCATATTCTTTATGAACAAAAGCTATGAAAGTTAACTGCTTGGAGAAGGCTCTAAACCCACCACCTTAATTTTTGGGTAATCTTATTGCAAATATAAACTTAATGTTGTAGATTTAACGTTGTATGAGAATTAAATGGGTCTAAGTGGCCTAATATTTCCATCATGCCAACTTATCTAGTGTATGCAAATACAAGAGACCTCCATGTTTCTTCATGTTATAATTTTGTCTCATTAGGTGGATCCTTCAATGTGACTAGTGATCATTTTCAGACTCTATGTGGTCCTAGAACATGAACAAACTTCCCAAATAACCCCTAAAATGTTTCAATAAGGTCTCATGATGATATATGTCCTAATGATTTAGTGGTCATGGGGAAAATGCACCTACAGCTAGCCTTTTTGAGACACCTGTGAATGATACATGTAGAAGATGGGCTAAACTCCATGTTGAACATTGTAGATCTTCGCGTGCATCTATGAGATGTAGGTGCCTACAAGAGAATTCATTGAGAAATGGATGTTAATGTCATGGATTAAGTACCACTGTTGAACTAAGAAAGACACTCACAGTTATAAGCTCAATTTAGAGGTTTTAAGAAAGATCTCAAACTTGTAGAGAGATTAAAGTTCTGAGGTTTGAATAAAGAGTTGGTAAGAATATCCAAAATCCATATTGAGTATATAAATTTCTCAAGGTTTTAAGATGAGACTGTCATATAGGTTCAAGGACCCCATCATAAGATACAATCACCAAGTTGCAGACCACTCACCTATATTGCCCAAGCATGAGAGAAATTGATGTTTTTAGGCCTCTATAGGCATAATTACACTTTGTGAATTGATAAAAAATATGGTTATGATTTTGTTGTACCCAAAAAATGTCACTCATTTTTGGGGCAACATATGAGCTATTTTGGTCTTGCAAGACAAAATTATCTCTTTTCATTTCAAAAAATTGTTCTAAACTTTCAAAATTGGGAATTATTCAAGCTTTTTCAATTACAGGACTAACAGGTTCAACAGGTTCAATGGCTTCAACAAGTGAGTTCTAGAAAAAGAGCAACTTCCTCAACACTTAGATGCTTTTGAGGCTAGTTCAAACACCTTGGTTCAACCAAAAATGTTCATCAGCAAGCTTCAAAGAATGATTGAACCATTGAACCATCGAACCCCGCTTCCAAAAAGGTTCAAAGGTTCAACGAGTTCAAAGGTTCAACGTGGTTAGTTCAAAGAACTTGGTTCAAGCAGTCAATTGAATAAGTCAAAAAGAAGGAATGAACCATTGAACCAAAGTTGGTTCAATCAGTCGGTTCAAGCGACAAGTTCAAAGGAGTGCCCCAAAGTTGAAGAGACAAGTGCCCTTGTGGAGGGCAGTGAGTAAAAACGTGTAAAGTTAGAATTCTCGTGGCAAAAGTGACTAAGGCAAGAAAAGCCTGAAGCAAAAGCCCGTCAGAGCCCAGCAAATGCTGCCAAGTGTCATCTGTCGAGCCCCATTATACTTTGTTTCTAAGAGCTACAAAAGTTGCCACGTGTCCCTGGTAAAACTCAATGGAAGCCACCAAGTGTCAGCATCCGTAGTTTCTTCCTTTAGTTTCAATTATTGAATAGGGACTGTGGTGGGCCCCATGTTTTTTTCCTAAAGTAGAATGTGACATGCGTCTGCATCCGTATTTTCTCCTAAGCTTTTCTCAGTGCGCGCAAAAGGCACCAAGTGGAAATTGTAAAAGGTTTCAATATGTTTCTCTAAAAAGTGGCAAAAAGTGCCATGTGTCCTTGTCAAAAGCTCAACGAATGCTGCCAAATGTTAGCATTCGCAGTTTCTTCATTTTGTTTCATTGTTATTCAAACGCTCAATGGAAGCTACCACGTGGCATCGTCCGTGTGAATCCAAATGAGTCCTATTGATCTCTATAGTGTTTCTCAGAGTTTAGCAGAAGTTGCCACATGTCATCTTTTGCATGACTCTCAAAAGACATCCAGAACTTGCCACATGTCCCGTTATAACTCTATGGAGCATGACAAGTGTCTACACTCACGTCTCAAGTTTCTTACAAGTTTCAAAGCTTCTTTTAATAAGTGTCTCTCAGAGTCCCGTAAATGCTGCCAAGTGTCCTGATCTATTTTGTAGTAGAACATACCATGTGTCAATTGTTAAGATCAGTGAAAAGTGACCAAAGAGCAGAGAAGTAATTGAACCAAGGATCCAATTGAACCAAGGACTCGATTCAACAGCCAGGAAAGAAAGAATGATGAAGAAAGACCAAAATATCCATGCATGAGATATGTTTCTAGAAGTAGTCCACCAGGTGGACATTTGAGAACATGAATATTCAATGGCATGACCTGTTTCTCTACATTGAGAAAAGAAAATGGGCAAATACGCATGATTTTAGTATATCTTCTTGACAGAATTTAAAATGTATTCAAGGCATTGAATGCAACATGATGTGTTACTGCTCCCAAGTCTTTCTTGGAGGGCTATATATTGGACTCTCTCTTATTATTTTAGGGATCTCTCTTGGTTATTAGAAATTAAAATTTGCCTAAATTGAAAGGCATTACTAAAACTTTGAGTTCAGATTGTTGATCATATTTTATTATTTGAATAAAAAAACAAGTGACTTTTCAGACTTTGTGCTGGAATAGCTTGGTTGTTGGGGAAATTGTTCTTATGTTTGTTTCCTTAATACGTTTTCTATCCACTTAATTAAATAAGTAAAATTAGTTAAAGTAATCAGGAAGGTGTCATGAAGCCAGCTATGGAGAGACTTTATGCTGCCACAATTGTCTTTAGTTTGTCTATTTTTCTATTTCTGTGTAAATGATCTTGGGATGACTTTGCACCCTCATTATCCTTCGTATTTCACTCTTTGGCATTTGAGGTGGAGACTTTGTGCTACATTTCATCATGTTGTGTTACTACGCCCTGTTACAGTTACTTGTCACCAACAAAAAAATTCTTTTTGTCTACTGAACAGCACTTTTGAAAAAAGAGGAGTGCCTTCTGTCATTTCATCAAGATTCCTCCTTTGATTTGTGAACATCATCTCTAAAAAAAGAGAGATGGATGGTGTTATCCTACCCCTGAGTGTTATTTTCAGCTTATATATATATATATATATATATATATATATATATATATATATATATATATATATATATATATAGGGAACCTCCCCTTGATGAGAGAAGAGATTTGTCCCATTTTGATGTGGTAAACCTACACATTTGGCTGACCAATCTTCCTGCTGTGGTTGATGAGACCTATTTTACTCATCAGTTTGTTGATTGACAAAATATTCACCCAACAGTTTTTGGCGACTCTGCTGGGGACACAGTAATTTTGTGTAATTTGGAGCCTCAAGCTTTAGGTTGAAACATCACCTGTGTCTTACCCATTATCATTTTAGCCTTACCATCTTCCTCCACCCCCATGCCAACTAGGATAGAATGCACAGTTTGAAGCCTCAAGCTTCAACTTGAAGCAGTGCCAGTTCTTTTCCATGGATTATTTTGTATTCTGGAAAATCCACGGTATACATGAAGCCAAAGAGCTAAAGGTATTGTTGACCCTATATTTGAGTTGGTACAGCAAAGTAATTTTGATCTGTTTCCTTCACTATCTCACCTCTAACAAACCAAGAGCTTTCCTTCTACTAAAGTCAGGTCTCCATTACCAGGCAAAGCATCCACTTCTACTATTAATAAAGATTTGCCAATACTTACTCCTCTTAGATTTGTTATTCCACCTTTCCATAGTCATATAATGGCAATTCAAGGTCCTTGGGGTAACTCTTTTGGCCCACTCAACTTAACTCCACCTCTACATGAGTTACCATGTAGTTCAAGGAAAATTTTCTCCAAGTTCTATGGTGATGGGAAGGTTCATCTTGATGAACATATTGCAGCCTTTAGCATAGCCTGTGGCGTAATAGGCATAGAATTTGAAGACGTGGCAGTCAGGCTATTTGTAGAGACATTACAAGGTGCTGCTGTAGATTAGTTCTACCACCTGCAAGCTCGATCAGTCACTGATTGGAACACCCTCAAAGCCAAATTTGAAGCTAGATTCAAGCCTGTAAAAGACGCACATGCCCTGCTAGCCCAACTCACACAAATGATTAAAGATCCTCATGAACCAATGAGAGACTTTATTACCAAGTTTGACAAGCTAAGAAATAGGATTCCCATGATTGCTCAGCCAACACCTAAAAACTTTAAATGTTTCTTCATCAACTCACAGTTACCTGAAGTGAGTTTTTTACTGAGACGTGCTGGTCAAATAGACCTTGCTACAGCTCAAGATTTAGCCACTGAGGTAGAAGATGACCTTATCTTGGCAAGAAAGATAAGGAGATATCCAAACAAAGGTAAATCTTCTTCATCTTCTGAATATCCATCTATAGGCACCATTGATCCAATGGTGCAAAAGTTGGCAAATGAGTTGTTTGCTCTCAAAAAGCAAATGGTGCAAGGAATGTCTTTTGCTCCTTCATACAGAGATATTCCAAGGAGGACATTTCCAAATCAGTCGTACCAGGGCAATGCTGCCAGGAATCAAGGGAAGCTAAATCGTCTTCCTCCCCCACAGGGAAAACTTGCCATTGAAGCACCCCAGCCAATTTAGCAGTGGGATATCTTGAAGCAAAATCAGATTTCTCTTTCTAGCCTAAATTAAAATGAGAAAATGACGTTGATCTTCTTGCAAATGGCCAAGAAGAATTAGCTGGCAACTCCAACATTGGTTTCTTGAACTACCAGGATGAACCCAGAAGTAAAGGAGAAGCATTTGATGGATCATACACAGTGTTTATCAGGTCACAGAAATAATCAGCTCAATAAGCTGATAAGGAAAAAATGGAAGAGCATTCTCAGCCTGTAATTTTAATTGCTAAGTGAGGAACCACCTTACCTTTCTAGCCAAAGGACCCAGTGATCACCAAAAAGGCAAATACATCAAGTTTGCCTTCACCTTCAATTTTAATTTTGCAAATCAGTCCTCACCCATTACAAACCAGAAGGTTGAATTGCCTTTCTCTATTCCTAGTCCAATTCAGTCATTTGACATAATTGATCATGTCAAGAAGACCAAAATACAAATGACTGAGTTTAAATATTTACAATCTAATCTTGAGCAGCTAGATAGGTTAGTTGAGTGTGTGAAGAATAAGGTTGTCCCTGTAGGACAAGATGTTAAAAAAGTAACTCATGATCCCCCAAGAAACATGTCCATCCCAAACAATCTTGTCATTACTCCTGCTGCCCCTAAAAAAATAGAACATTTTTATGTTTCCCTATTGATAAATGGTCACAAGTTGAGCAACTGCATCATAGACTCAGGTGCGTCTAACAATGTCATGCCTGCCAAAGTGGCAGAATCTCTTCGACTCATGCTGACCAAGACCTTTGGCAGATTCTTCTCTATGGAGAACAAACAAGTGTCATTGCTGAGATAAATCAAAGATGCCTAGTTTGCATTTGTGGCCTTTCCAGGAAAGAGAATCAAGATGACTGTCTTGGTGGCCGATGTTTCAGCCTCATACAACATTCTTTTGGGGTGAAATTTCTGCAAAGATCTTGGTGGAGAATTGAGCATGGACCTGTCTTAAGTGAGGATCCCTGTCAAAGGCATCATGCAGAGGCTGCTCCCTAAAAAGAAAGCAAAATATGTGGTCACTCAAACATCAACACCTGAAGCTCAAATTTTGTTTGAGTCTTCAGGCATGGGTAATTACTTTTTATCCATAGAAGAAGTTCATGAGGTGCTTGATGAAGTCCCTGAATGTGATCTAGAGTTTGACTTAGACCTTACATCAGAAGAATAGGTAGGTTGTAGTACAGATGGAGAAGGATCTTCCCTCTCTAATGAAGGAAAATCTAAAGAAAAATTAGTGTTTGATGAGGTATGGATTCTAAAATTCGATGGTAGCTACTCCTCTATCAGTTTAGGAGCTGAGATTGTGTTGATATCTCCTCAAGGAGATATTTTTTTCTACTCATATAAGTTACAATTCAGCAACACCAATAACACAGCTGAGTACGAATATCTATTGTTTAGATTGAAGGTAGCTCGAGACAAGGGTGTCAAACTCCTTCATGCCAAAGGGGATGTTGAACTAGTGGTTTGTCAAGTAAGGAACTTGTATCAAACTAAAAATGAGAGATTGCACCACTACCGCAATCTAGTCTGAGATCAAATTGAAAAATTTAATGCTTTCAACATCTCTACCATATCCAGAGAAGTCAATGATCGAGCTGATGCACTTGTTGTTTCAATAACTTTCTTAGTTCTTCACTCAGACTTCAAAGAAGACAGGTACACCATTGAACTAGTTTTTTGACCAACTGTCCCTGACAATGCTGATCATTGGCAAGTATTCAATGATGATCACCAAATCATTGTCTTTCTAGAACAAAAAGACAGCTTTAGATAGCTGCATTTTGAAGGTAGTGAACTTCAGAAGTGTGAACCAGACCCTAAATCAAATACGGATGCAGGTGAGAAATTCTTGCAACTGAAAGGGAATAAATTTTCCAAAGGCTTGGTTTTCCTTGAGAAGCTATTTGACAAACATGATAGATTCATCAAACAGTAGCAAATAGATTCAATCTCCTCTCAGGAATTTGATCAAATAAATCTGAGTACCAAAGAAAATCCCAAGATGGTGAACATTGAGAAATGTTGTACTCCTGAGAAAAGGTTCAAGTTCACTATTTTGCTCAAATAGTACATGGACATCTTAGCTTACTCCTCTGATGACCTAAAGTCACTCCAGCCTGATGAAATTTGACATGACATTCCTCTCAAGGCTGATTCGGCACCTTATAGGCAAAAGTCCAAGCAGTATAATCCAAAAATATCATGTACTATTTTGTCTGAGATACAAAAAATGCTAAATGCCAAGATAATCTTTTCAATCCATCATTCCACATGGATTGCCAAGATAGTACTTGTAAGGAAGAAGAATGGAAAAATTTACCTCTGTTTGGATTTTAGGAATTTAAATCAGTCATCCTTGAAGGATAACTATCTTTTACCAATCATAGATCAAGTGCTTTAGATAGTGACTAGTTCAGATATGTTATCAATGCTAGACGACTTCTCAGGATAGAATCAGGTTAAAGTTGGTGAAGTAAACCAACACAAGACTACCTTCACCACACCTTGGGGCATGTTTGCATATAGAAGGATGTCTTTTGGCTTGATAAATACTGGCACCCACCTTTCAGAGAGCAATGGACCTTGCTTTCAAGGATGAGATGGGTAAGTTTATTGTGGTATACCTTGATGACTTGACCATCTTTTTCAAACATCGCTCTGATCATATACGCCACTTGCAACAAGTGTTGCAGCGCTACCACCAGAATGGCATTTCATTGAACCCCAAGAAGTCTATTTTTGGAGTAATAGAGGGGAAACTTCGCAGACACATTGTGTCCAAAGAAGGCATAAAAATTTACTCAGACAGATTCAAGTCTATCCAAGAGCTTACCTTGCCTATAAGTAAAATTGTTGTTCACTCTTTCTTCAAAAAGGTGAATTTCTTACGACGGCTCATCTTCAAGTTTGCTGATAAGACTCGACACATTGTGAACATGATGAAGGGAAAGGCCACCTTCAGCTGGACTGAAGAAGGCAAGTCAATATTTGAGGATATCAAGACTGCCATTGCCCACTCCCCAACTCTGGTTTGTCACGACTACAACAAAGAGTTCATCATATATAGTTATGCTTCAAAACACACACTTTCAACAATTCTGGTTCAACTGAATAAAGAAGGTATGAAATCTCTCATTTCTTTTATGAGCTTCCCTCTCAAAGCTCATGAGCTGAAGTACTTGAACATGGAGAAGTATGCTTATGCAGTGGTGAAGGTAGTCAAGCATTTCCACTTCTACATCCTAAATTCACACACTACTGCCTTGGTTCTTAAAACCACAATCAAATCCATATTAACTTAGTAGGAGTTTGGGATGAAAAGAAGCAATTGGATTGCAAAGACCTAGGAGTTTGATCTAGACATCAAGCCAACAAAGCTGGTACAAAGAAAAGGTCTATGCTAATTAATTGTTAATAACAAACTAAAAAAAATAGAGCATAAAGAAGTAGAGGTGGAAGACACATCGACAGTCTTCTTTGTCTCCACTATGAATGAGTGGTATTTAGGTATTGCTCATTTCCTTACTAATGGTGAGTGTCCTGCTCACCTATCTTACAAAGAAAGAAGGACTATCAAGTTGAAAGCTGTTAATTTTGTCCTTTGGGACAATAGCCTATACAAGAGGAGCCTTGATGGAGTGTTCCTTCGCTGTGTGGACAAGGAGTAGCAAAGCCAACTTTTGAAATTCTTTCACAATCTAGCCTGTAGAGGACATTTTTTTGCTCTTATGACTGCCCATAAAATTCTAGGAGCTAGGTATTACTGGCCAACTCTTTTCCAAGATGCATATAAGTGGGCAAGAAAATGTGAACTCTGCCAAAAGTTTGTTGGAAGACCTAAGTTAGCTGGCCTACCTCTCAAGCCAGTGGTCATAGAGGAACCATTCCAGCAATGAAGAATTGATTTTATTGGAGCTATAAACCCATCTTCAAGTGCTAGACATGATTATGTCCTTATGGCAACTGACTACTTCACCAAGTGGGTGGAAACAATTCCAACCAAGCATGCTACTTTAGAAGTAGTGTGCAATTTTCTCAAAGAGAATATCATTTTCAGATTTGGAGTCCCAACCAAAATTGTTACTGACAATGTAGCTTGTTTCACTTTCCAAGAGATTACATAATTATGTTTCTACTATGGGATTACACTCTCCCACTCTTCTGATTACTTTCCACAAGAGAATGGACAAGCTGAATCAAGCAATAAGAACCTGATGACTATCATCAAGAAGCTGACAGATGACAACCAAAGGACATGGCATAAAGCATTGGTTGATGCTCTACGGATAGACAGAATTATACCAAAGAGAGCAATTGGTATGTCTCTTTTCCAACTTCTTTATGGTATCAATGCTGAGATACCAATCACTTTGAAATTGCCAGCATTAAAATTGGCTAAGGCAATTGAAGATCAGACATATGAAAGCCCCCTTAATAAGAGGATCATGTCCCTGACTGAGCTAGATGAGCAGAGAACTATGGTGGTGGACCGAATTACTGGCCATCAAAGTCTGATGAAAAAGCTCTTTGACTAGAAGGCAAAATACCATGATTTCCAAGTTGGATATCAAGTCCTGTTGTGGGACAAAACGAGAGAACCAAAGGGGATGCATGGAAATTTTGACTCCCTTTGGAGGGGCCCATTTATTATCCATTAGCATAATGGTGAAAATAGCTTCCTGCTAAAGTATTAAGATGGCACGCTCTTTTATTTGCCTCACAGTGGACAGCATCTGAAACACTTCAATTCTTGAAGTACCAGATCTTTTCATCTGTACATATGTATATTTGTATAGTTTTTAGTCTCATTTTATTTTGTTTGTTTTCATTTTTTACGCCTTTCATTTCTGAGTAACATGACTCTGTAGCCTAGTGGCACACATGAAGACACTGGAAATTCTAGATTCTACTCCCTTCAATTCTTTTTACAATTGATGGAAGTTCTTCAACTGGAACCAGCTGTTGTACCCAAAAAATGTCACTCATTTTTGGGACAACATATGAGCTATTTTGGTCCTACAAGACAATTATCTCTTCCCATTTCAAAAAATTGTTCTAAACTTTCAAAATTGGGAATTATTCAAGCTTTTTCAATTACATGACTAACAGGTTCAACAAGTTCAATGGCTTCAACAAGTGAATTCTAGAAAAGGAGCAGGTTCCTCAACACTTAGATGCTTTCAAGGCTAGTTCAAACGCCTTGGTTCAACCAAAAATGTTCATCAACAAGCTTCAAAAAAGGATTGAACCATTGAACCATCAAACCCCACTTCCAAAAAGGTTTAAAGGTTCAATGGGTTCAAAGGTTCAACGCCGTTAGTTCAAAGAGCTTGGTTTAAGTGGTCAATTAAATAAGTCAAAAAAAAGGAATGAACCATTTAACCATTAAACCAAAGTTAGTTTAATCGATCGGTTCAAGCGGCAGGTTCAAAGGAGTGCCCCAAAGTTGAAGAGATAAGTTCCCTTGCAAAGGGTAGTGAGCAAAAATGTGCAAAGTTGGAATTCCCACGGTAAAAGTGACTAAGGCAAGAAAAGCCTAAATCAAAACCCATCAGAGCCTAGCAGATGCTGCCAAGTGTCAGCATCTGTAATTTCTTCCTTTAATTTTGATTATTGAATAGGGACTGTGGTGGGCCCTGAGTTTTGTTGCTAAAGTAAGCGGAACGTGACACATGTCTGCATCTGTAGTTTCTCCTAAGCTTTTCTCATTGCGCATGGAAGGATCTAAGTGAAAATTTTAAAAGGTTTCAATATGTTTCTCTAAAAAGTGGCAGAAAGTGCCACGTGTCCTTGTCAAAAGCTTAGCAGATGCTACCAAATGTCAGCATCCATAGTTTCTTCATTTTGTTTCATTGTTGAGTAAAGGCTATGATAGATCATGGGTTTTTGTTTCAAATGCTCAATGCAAGCCGCCACATGGCATCGTTCATGTGAATCCAAACGAGTCCCATTGATCTCTATAGTGTTTCTCAGAGTTTAGCGGAAGCTACCACATCTCATCTTCTGCATGACTCTCAAAAGACATCCAGAACCTACCACATGTCCCGTTATAACTCCATAGAGTGCGACAAGTGTCTGCATCCATGTCTTGAGTTTCTTACAAGTTTCAAAGCTTATTTTAATAAGCATCTCTCAGAATCTCATAGATGCTACCAAGTGTCCTGATCTATTTTGCAGCAGAACATGCCACGTGTCAATTGTTAAGATTAGCAGAAAGTGACTAAAGAGTAGATAAGCAATTGAACCAAGGATCCAATTGAACCAAGGACCTGATTCAACAGCCAGGAAAGGAGGAACGATGAAGAAAGACCAAAAATATCCATGCATGAGATATGTTTCTAGAAGAAGTCTACCAGGTGGACATTGGAGAACATGAACATTCAATGGCATGACCCATTTCTCTGCATTGAGAAAAGCAAATGGTTAAATACGCCTGATTCCAACATATCTTCTTGACAGAATTTAAAATGTATTCAAGGCATTGAATGCAACATGATGTGTTATTGCTCCCAAGTCTTTCTTAGAGGGCTATATATTGGACTCTCTCTTATTATTTTAGGGATCTCTCTTGGTTATTAGAAATTAAATTCTGCCTAAATTGAAAGGCATTATTGAGACTTTAGCTTAGATTGTTGATCATATTTTGTTATTTGAATAAGAAAACAAGTGACTTTTCAGACTTTGTGCTGGAATAGCTTGGTTGTTGGAAAAATTGTTCTTATGTTTGCTTCCTCAATACGTTTTTTGTCCACTTAATTAAATAAGCAAAATTAGTGAAAGTAATCAAGAAGGTGTCCTGAAGCCGACTGTGGAGAGACTTTGTGCTGCCACAATTGTCTTTAGTTTGTCTATTTTTCTGTTTCTGTGTAAAGGATCTTATGACGACTTTGTGCCCTCATTATCCTTTGTATTTCACTCTTTGGCATTTGAGGTGGAAACTTTGTACTAATTTCATCCTCCTGTGTTACTACGCCCTATTATAATTACCTGTCACCACCAAAAAGGTTCGTTTTGTCTGCTGAATAGCACTTCTGAAAAAAGAGGAGTGCCTTCTGTCATTTCATCAGAATTCCTCCTTTAATTTGTGAACGTCATCTCTAAAAAAAGAGAGATGGATGGTGTTATCTTACTCCTGAGTGTTATTTTTAGCTTATTTATAGTATATTAGTATATATATATATATATATATATATATATAGTACCTTATAGTTATAGGGAACCTCCCCTTGATGAGAGGAGAAATTTGTCCCCTTTTGATGTGGTAAACCTACACATTTGGCGGACCCATCTTCCTGTTGTGGTTGATCAGACCTATTTTTCTCATCAGTACGTTGATTGACAAAATATTCACCCAACAGATTTTAAAAAGACATTCATGGTCACCTCAAAGTCATACAGGTAGTAGACATACTCATTGTTTTGTCTCAGACCTTGCTCACTCCATTGGCAAGGGACAGTCTTGAGACCAAGGGGTCTGCTTGAACCTAAAACATTAAATAGGCATGTCAAACCCCATGGAGGACCTTTGAGGCAACACTTAAACATATAAAATTTCTCAATACACTTATAGGTTGCACAAAACCTTAGATTTTAACCTAAATGCCCTTGAGGGCTAGCAAGGAGTTGACAGGCCTATAACCTCAAGTTTCTTAACCAATGCACCAAATGCACACAATGGACTAAAAACCATTGAAAAATCATATATAACCATCATAAATATATTTTTTTAGGTGTCTAAACCTCTCCCAATAGTGAGATTGACTTTTGAGGCTTAAAACCCAATTTAGACCTCTCTAGTTCAAGAAAACTAGGTTTGCTACACAAGGAGCAAATTTAGATGTTCACATCATAGCTCAAAATTTGCATCAAAGCTAAGCCATTTTTAATAGGTAGATGGATCAATCAATAAGTTTCTCCAAGTTTAATGAGGTTAATTGGTGGCATATTCTTTATGAATGATCATTAACACCCCAAACAGGTCTTAAACTCTACTAAAATAATTGGGTAAATGTGATATGAGAGATTTATCTCATAATGGCTCAAAATGCATTATTTTGGCTCTACAAACATTTTACCCTTGTTCAAAAGATCTTTAGTGCTCCTAAACATGAAATTTGATATTGATGTCACTTGTACGAACACACTAAATGCCTTTTATTTTCCTAGTTTTGATGATTTTGAAGGGTACAAACATGGATGAATGCTTCAAATTCATTGTATAAGGTACCATAGGATGTTTTATAACTCCTAAAGTCATAAATTTCTTTCATATTCTCATGAAAATGTCCCTACAAGTCTAAAAAAAGAAGAAAGTTTGAGGTGTACCAGGATTGAGAGACCTAGCTACCCAGTTTGGAAAGAATAACACAATTATGATGCCTTGAAGGCCTTGTTCATATGGTGAAGTGCTTATTAAGTTTTATAACATGATATAAATCCATTTTCTAGGTTTATATTTAGTTTTTATGGCCATTCAAATCAACTAATATGTGCAACTAGGCCTAACTACCAACTAGTGTTAGATAACCAATGTTGAAGTGACTTCTTGAAAAGAATGGAAAGTAATACAAGGTATCAACTAGAGCCTTCAGATTCTTGAATAGGTGGTGATGGAATATGTTAGGATAATATTGGTCATTTACAAGCTATATAAAAATAATAAAATTATCTCTTCATTGCCCAAGATCACAGACTGCACCTCATGAGTTAAGTTAACTCCCCCTTTCAAGAAAGCCTGTTTCAAGGGTAGATAATGATACATACACCTTGGTGAAGTGTCACTCCACCCTTGTACATGGATACCATGAATTTTTAATGTATATGAAGTAGCTTCTTGAAATACATCATATTAGTTTTCAATAAGGCTTATGAACTCCTCAAAGACTAACACCTTCTGACTTGAAAGTAGTTTGTAAAAGACTTAGAGATCAAATAACACTTATTCAAGACTTCATATGCTTATTCCTAACTATTTTGAATATAATCATATTTTTCCATTCTTGGAAGCCCCTAATATTCCATTCTTGGTGTGGGATCTCTCTCTCTCTCTCTCTCTCTCTCTCTCTCTCTCTCTCTCTCTCTCTCTCTCTCTCTCTCTCTCTCACACACACACACACACACACACACACACACACACACACATTGATGTTATAAATATGTCTAGTTTGGACATTGTAATCTATCCACAAAAAAGGTAGGCAAAGCCCTGATATTTTTGTTACTCATCCTTGCCTTAAGAAATAAATTCAAATTGGTTAAAGCTTTCCAAGTTCATAGTTCAATGTGTTGATTGAGTTGTTGATATATGTTAGTGAGAAAATTTATTGTCCTTACATCTTGTCCTACTTGAGTGTCTCTTCTTCACTTGCCTCTTTCAAAAAAGGTTCCTCCTTGAGAAGGGATGAAATGGAAGGCTGATGGTTAAACACATGTGGAAGAGGAGGCCATCCTTGAGCTAGAATTGAATGATTCTCCTCCTTCCATTTGGCCAACACTTCATCTTTATCAGATGTGCCCTGATAGCTCTTTTGGAAGGGTGTAGATGGGGTGTGTTCAACTATAAGATCTTTTGCTTGATCTGAACCATCCATCACACATTGGTTGAGGAACCTCATTTTGGACTCCAATTTCGCAATTTGCCTGGCTATATTCTCTTGGAAGAGCTTTTCTTGGAGGTCACAAGCATCATCATCATGAGTAGGAGCAGCTTCACCTTCTTCAAGGTTTTAAGCTAGCTCATGGTATTCCCTCCTCCAACATGGAATCTTGACATCATGTTGAGAGACCTGAGGAGGTTGAGGAAGACTAGGAAGAGATTGTTGATGCTCAGGAAAAATTTTCTAAAGAGAGATGTGTTGGTTCATGGTATTCCCTTCAAAAGAGGATCCACATTCTAAAGAATTGAGAAGGTTAGTCTCCATGAGAGGTTGCTTTAATGCCCTAAGATGTTGCAAATCTAGGCTCAAGGGATCAAGAGCAGGAGTGGTTACTACATGAGATGAGCTAGAGTGAGCAAGTGTTATATGGTAGAAAGGATTTGGTGCACAAGAGGAGGTTTTCTTTAGAATAGGAGGGGGCTACTTTGGAATGGGAAAAGGCACACAAGGTTGATTGCCTTAAATGATTGGACTCTCCCATTTTGCTACCTCCTCCATGGATTACAAGGCCTGAGCTTGCCTGAACAAACACTCCTCTTTGTACATAAGCTCTTGCTGATATCTATACTACTCATCTAATCTATCTCCATCACTTGCTTCTCAAATTCTAGTGTTACTTCTCTTACTATTGAAGGGAAACTAGGAGAGTTGCTTGAGGTGATTCCATGAACAACCTGAGCTTGATCAAATTTATATGAAGGAACACAAGGCCCATGATGCTGAGCAATGGGATTATACATACCAAAAATGTGACTTTTTGATGGCACTAAGACTGCTTAACTAACTGATTGGTTGAAGAACACACCAAAATTCTTCAACTCTTTGGATAAAAACTAGTTGTCCCACTAGGCGTGCCAAAAACTATTAATGATGTGGATTGCACCCTTGACAGAAGGCTGAGCTTCTATCTTCCATGTGGCACAATGGAGACTCCCCTCTTACTTATGGGTCTGGCAAAACTGAGGGGAGAATCTTTAGATAAGGGAGCTAGCCCTTATCTAGAGATTCTCTCCTCAGTTTTGCCAGACCCACAGGCAAGAGGGGAGTCTCCATTGTGCCACATGGAAGATAGAAGCTCAACCTTATGTCAAGGTTGTAATCCACAGCATCAACAATTACAAATAACAAATGCACATGTCTTATGCAAGATATTTGATAAGAAAGAGTAATCTAGAGCACCCAGGGGCAAAATTGGCATTTTGACTTGCAATGATCTGATCAAATTTAGTTGGTCCATAAATTGTATTGCCCCATTTAGGGATACCTTAGCCAAAATTGGCACTTGAATATGTCATTTTCACATCATTTAGCATGTTTTATCATTTTTAGGCCAAATTATGCTTTCTGGGTGGAAATTGGTCAAAAGCTTGATTAGAGGTTATCGATGGCCAAATTTAGGTGTTTACAGTTTGCCCTTGTTTGGGAAGGTGTTTCAAGTTGTAAGCATAGTAACATCTTCTCAAAGAATGAAAAGGTCATGTATGCCTACAACTACAATGATGATAAACTAATTGTATGATGTCCCCTCGAGGGAACGGTTGGAACAAGTAGGTCAACAAACGCTCCCTCAAAAAGAAAGAAGCAAAATGAGGGGACCAAAGAAAGGAAGGAATATGGGATGAAAACACAATGATAGTGAAAAAGTAGTCAAAATAATTAATAATGTAAGTGGGATGGTGTACAATGGTTTGCCCAAAGGTAGTTATAAACATTGTACCTCGGTAATGGCAACATGGTATGATAACACAATAATTTACCCAAAGGCGGTTATAATCATTGAGAAGATGGAGCTACCCCAGTTAGGACAAACAAACAAGATAATAACATGCCCTTGTATAGGTGGAAAACATAAAGTGGTGACAACACAATGATTTTCCCAAAGGTGATCATAATCATTGAGAAATGTAGGTGGGACGGTGTGCAATGATTTGCCCATAGGCGGTTATAATCATTAGAGCTCGATTATGGAAAACATAATAAACTTGGCCGAGGAGGATTTGAACTTAACACAGAGGGTAATGATGAATTGGAACAACCTACTAGTAGGAAGATGCTCATCTGAACTAATAAAGATTGAAATTATTTTGTGTTTAATTACTCTTTTTGGGATATGATTAGGATGGAATCGAGATTCAGTGTCGAGGAGATGTTGCCATTGCTGAATAGACTTCTTGAAGCTAAAGTTTGTTTTATCATGTGTTGGTAGGCATCATGGTATAACATCATGAGGACTTGGCTAAAATATGCATAAGGACTAACTCCCATAATCCAATACTCAATAAAAAATAATGCACCAAAAATAGAAACCATGATGACAATGTAAACATATGAATATAGATGGATTCAAGTGTAAGTGTGGGCAAAGAATCACCCAATAAACACATAAACAAACAATAAATAAACACTCAATAGAAACCCTACAAACATTGCCCCTAGAAAATAGGCGACAACTTAACAAACAAACAAAATGGGGGAATAAAAGAAAATGAATGGGGTGGTCGAGCTATCTCCATATGCACTAGGCAAGTGGATGTTGCCTACATAGTTTCATGGATGTAATATCCAATAAAAAACTTTAGGCCAAATGTAGTTCTCGTAGGGATTGGGAAGAATGTGATAACTAATGAAAACAAACAGAATGGATGTAATATAAGAATAGGAATGGTCTTGCAAAATGGCAAGTGCATGAGAGAAAAAAGGCTAAAAAGGATGGGAAAAATAAATGACAAGTGATTTGCCTGTAACTTAGTAAGGGTTCCCAGAATCTTTAAGGCAAAGAAGTGGTCAATGTTTTTGTTCTTTTCTAATAATTTTTTAAATATTTTTTTAGAATTGTTTTAGAGTATCTCAACTCAATCAAGAATGATGAGACACTAAATGGTTTAAGTTTGAATAATGGTGAGAGCATTCAAACTTTGGTTTCTCATAAAATAGCGAGAGTGTGGTTGTGGGTACTCATAAAATAGTGAGAACGTCGCTGAGGGTGCTCACAAAATGGTGAGAGCATGGCTTAGGGTGATTGAGCTAACTTCAACAAGTATCAAGCATTGTCTACATAGTCCTAGAGTAGGACCTCAAGTCACTGTAGTTCCACCCTTTTCAGTGGAGGAATGCGACCAGTGTAGCAATCAATTCAAACAAAACAGGCACAGTTGGTAAAAAGGTATAGGTAATGACTTGAACTATTGAATTATGTCAGGGTCCTCCATTAGGATTTATTCTTCTACTTCTCGTACGCATGATGAATCTGAGTCCCCTAATGGGAGATTTTGCCATGTAACAAAAATATCTATAAATTCTTAGAGAATTTGATCAAATACTTGTTGTTGCTCAAAGCTAAACTTGAATCCATAGGAAATTTCATCATTGGTGGTCTCCTGGTCTAACTTCAAAGAAGAATGCACACCCCTATCTAATGGCACCTAAAATAGGTTTTCACCACTAGACTGGCCTTTATCTTTACTTTTTCCCTAGTCAAAAATCACTTCAAAGAGGTTTTCACTTTGGGATCTCAATGTTTTACTTATTTATTTTTGGCTAAGGGTGTTCACTCACTCTCCAAAATAGGTTGTAGGATCTAATGTGATTGAGAATCTTGATTTGTGATCTCCCAATAGAACATTGTCTCTAAGGCCTAAAAAGTCACAAAATGCCTCGTCATTCTAGAACTCATCAATCGGTAGACTGGATTCTTGTTAGTCTTAATCTATCAATTGAAGATAATATAATGGCAAAGGATTGAGATGAATGGCCAAGGTAAGGGTACAAATGACATTGTTATGAAATAGTTTGGTTTTAGCTAGGTTATCAAAGGTGAGGCTATGATCAGACTCTGCTTCATTATTGGCATCATCATCACTAGTCACTGGTGATGGAATTTGAATAAGATATGTGGGGTCACCCCTAGGTAGTTTAAATCCAAGTCCATAAGGTCTTTCATATTTATTCATAGAAATTGGCTCGATGGTTCTTTGTTGATTCAGTCTGAGGCCTCTTCCTTCATAATTGTGACGCTCCATAATCCTATTGGGAATATGATACTTTGCATTTTTATGAAAATCAGATTAGTTGTCATTTTATAACCATGGTTCATCCCCTTCAAGAGGGTCAGGTCCTAGGCCAGATACTGGTACAAATGTGACAAGTCCCTTATCCTTGTTCTTTTGTTGCCAATGCATATGTGGGGTGACTTTAGGTTGCCCAAAGGTTTTTAGATTCTGAGGAAGATTGGCAATATGAAATGTATCATGTGTTACATACTCTTCCAGTCCATTATCTGAAATGGTGAAATGATTAGAAGCTTCAGGAGGTGGCATGTGGGAAATAAAATCCAAGGTATTAGGATCTATGCAATTATCTGGTGAAGGATCAATAAGTATAGCCTTTACGTTATCCTACTTGGAACTTGGATTCATGTTGAAATAATAATTATAGCTTTGAAATTTAGCCTCAATATGCTTGTAGGGTTTATAAAGATGTAAATCTCCTGGAATATTCACTTCCATCATTGAGTGGGAAAACTTGATACATTGATGCAGTGTTGATGGGACTTCACGAATTTCATGTAACCAAGGCCTGCCTAGAAGCATATTGTATAATAACTCAAGATCAAGCACATGACAAAGTGTATCATGAGTCAAAGGCCCAATGATAACTGGGAAACTAATGGTGCCTTGTGATTCTCTTTCCTAATTATCATAGGCTTTGATGGTTATTGTTTCTAGCTGGAGATCTGTCATTGTGTACCAAAGAAGCTTGATGAGCTTCAAAGACACTATGTTGAGGCCATATCTATTGTCTATAAGGACACGTTTCACTTTATTCCATTTTATACAAACTTATATGTATAATAGGTTATTATGGATTAGAGCAAGGGAAGACATATCGCTTTGATTGAATGTGACTTGTTGGGTTGGAGCTAGGTGTCCAACCAAAGCTTGAAATTTATCAGGGGACATGTCACTAGCAATAGTGGATTAGGTAAAAACTCATTCAAAATGTTTTTATGGATTATTGACGTTCACAACAAATCTAAAATAGAAATTTGTGCTAGTGTCTTTTACAATTGTTTCATAATATCAAACTTCTTGTCTTGGTCACTAGTGAATGGTTTATTCTAAGGATGAACAGCTGGTTGGATGATAGGCAAAGTGGTGGATGGTTGTGGGCCTGGGATAGTAATCTTCAAATTCTAAGTTGTGATTGCACAATCAAGATTAAATACTGGACCATTATTGCTAACCAATGTTGGAAATGGTGTGGGACCAGACAGGACAAGTCTCAGTTGTCATTACACTTGCATGTGGTCACGTGACAAGATCAAGTTATTGATATAAGGTCTAAAAGGGGAAGTCCTAGTTTGATGGTTTCCCTGTATGCACTCCCATGTCAAAGAAGGATTATTCACATAATTTGGCTGACTGTGGTTGTTTAGCAATGGTCTAGGTTGATTAGTGTTTGGTCTAGGATTAATGGAGATAGTATTAACGCTACCCCCTACAATATAACCTACAACCCTATTGTAGTCATGTACAACTGCATGGTAGTTTTTTTGGTTGTTATCATTCTAATCTTAGTTTTCTCCATTGTTCTATCATTGTAGGTTTTGTTGTTGCTTTTGTTGATTCTGTTGGTTCGACCTTTGATTTTGATTTTGTTGCTGCCCTGACCGTTGTTCTTGTTATTATTGATTATTTTGTTGTTGTTAATTTTTATGTCAGAGAAAAGGGTTTTGATAAATCCCAAGAGTTTGATTGGAAGTGGAAGCACCATTATCCAATTTTATCTCCCCATCTTCCAACACATTTTCAATTAAATGCTTGATTTGGACACATCTTCATAGATTATGCCCATTGACTTGATGATAATCACAGAATTCATTTTCACGGCACCAATCAAGATAAGGAATGCCTTACAAATAATGCTTTGGTATGGGCCAACTAATAAGATTAGCAGTATTAATCTTGCAAAATATAGAGTCAATAGGTTCTCCTAGGTCACTAAAGATACGACGTGCAGGGACAATTCTCTTAGGAGGAGGGCTTTGCAATGGTAACGGCTATTGTATTTGTTGTACAGGTCTTGGTTGTTGTGATTTCAGCATTGGTTGGAGAGGTTGTTGGGTAAGAGTAAGATAAAAAGGTGGTGTAGATGATGTTTGTACCATTTGGACATGACGGGATTCGGTAACTCCATTTCTCACAACATTCCTATTGCAGTTGAATTGCTTTGGTCTTTCTTGGTTATTGGCCTGTGCCAGTTGTGATGCTTGTGTTTGAATGGTATATTGGTTATTTCCCTTATTGGTACTTTGATTTTGATTAGTTGAATTAAGTTTGATAACTCCTTTATTGAAGAGCACCCACTTAACCAACAAGCCTTTGTCCATGATTTCCATGAAGGTATGCACAAATTGTAGTTTTAAATGGTAAGCTATCTCACTATGAAAATTTTTGGTAAACACAGCAGCTAATTATTTATCTGGTAAACTCTGGGTGAAATGGCTTACAAGGGCTCTCCATCACTATAAATAACTTTCAAAACTCTCACCACCTTTTTTCTTTGCTTGCATTAAGTCCACAAATGAAATCTCATGCTCAAGATTATAGGAAAAGTGCTGCACAAACTTATCAAAAAGATCATCAAAATTTGTTACTAAATTTTTGGGCAACTTCATAAACCACTCCAAGGCTTGTCCAACCAAGCTCCTTGGAAACAATAGCAAAAGGTATATATTGCTAAATGCCACTAGTTGACATACGATAAAAAATTCAGTCAAATGAGCCTTAGGGTCACATTTTTCTTTGTATTTATCAAATTTCAATGGTTCGTATCCTGGAGGAAATGGTATTTGTAAATACTCTATGTTGAATGGATAGGACCATACTTCATCCAATTTGAACTTTTTAGTTTGTTTACCAACTTGAATGGTATCAATTGCATCCTTCATCTGTTACAATTCTTGGGATAAGAAACTAGAAGGAATATTGGTTTGAGGGAGAATATTGGTTTGGGTAGATGGTTAGGAGGTCACAGGTGGGACACTTTGACTAGGGTATGATGGGGATACTTGTTGGGGTATACTAGTTTGGTTGGGGAATGGACCAAAAATATGCATACGTAGATTAAGATGTATTTGAAATTGCACACTTGGTTATGTGATATTCTGGTTTGGGTTGGTGATAAAAGATTGACTTGGAAGATTTTATGGTTGGGATGGTGGGATATAACTATATTGTGCCTATTTTGGTTGAAAAATGACATGCTACTGACTAATCAAACCTTGTTATTCAGTGAGAACTTGTGGACCAAGACCCTATCTCTGGATTTGTAGCACATTTTGAACCAACGGTTGTCTAGTAGGTACCTGAGAAACATGGGGACCTCTTTGTTGCATGAATCCCTATGAGGAAGTGAAATTAGGTTACAGATTTAACATCTGTCACTGACCCATATTCACACATTTTTGACTAGTCATTGCTTGGTTTTGGATTGGCATATTAGTCTATGATTAAATAGGTATGTCCTTCATTACCTAGTGATGTGGAACATTAGTTACCTCTAATTGAGGTTTTAATGTATTTATCCTCTATTGCATTGATACACTAGATTGTGCCTATTGTTGTGAAATACTACTCGTTACCTATTGAGGAGGAGTAGGGTTCATCACATTCTGTCATTGAGGCTTGACATTGGATGTTGTTTGGTTACCTAATCCCATAAGTTATACATTTGAGGAAGCAGCCGATTGAGGTTGGGGTGTAGAAACTCTTATTCCCTGGTATGATAACCTATTTATAGGATTAACTACAAGCACATGATGTTGGCTAATTGTTTGTGTGTTAGTACCACTTCGATCAGGACTAGATGTTGTTTGCACATTGTCTATTATGTTTGGCTCACTATTCTATGTATAGGTTAAAGACACTTCTTCAATAACGGGCATATGCATCAAGTTATCTATCGAAGCAGTTTGTATGAATGGGTCAAAATTTGGATTCTCTTGTCCAATTAACTCTATCAACACCCTTGTTAAAGGAACTAGGTCAATAAGAGGCTTACCATGTTTATCTGATTGAAATCATGTGCTAGATTCAGGTAGGTTTGATATGCTATCTACATTTGGTTAAAGTGATCTTCCATGATGTTTTTTCCTTGGTTAGATATATTGGGATCTTGGTATGTTGTTTGGACTAGAGCCATAGGATTACTAGAAAAACCCTATTGATCATAAATGATAGTGTGGGGCACTCTTACTATACTTGGTAAATTTTTATGGGGGAAGTCTGCTGAAAACTTGGCCCTTAGCTCTATGGCTCTAACCAAAATCTCATCTTTGTTCTCTAATAAATGTCACTCAAACAAAAATGGACCATACATGGAAGTCGTATTAGTAGAATATGACTATTAAAGTACTGGCTCATCCACTGTAGGTATTTTAGCTAGGTATTGTGAAGTTTGCTTTTGGTCTTATTCTGAATAAGGTGGTGTGTTAACCAGATAGTTAGCCAATGAATCTTGGCTTTGTGCCCCTGATTGAGTATTATAAGAGGGATAAGAATCCATCTCATAAGCAATATTATCTACATAGGGGTCTTGAACCATTTCTTCTTGAGATGCCACATTACTAATCCCCAAATTGTACATGAGTCCACTATGAGTGTAGGAATACATGTTGGGATCCATACTCAAAGCTATTGCGATAAAAGGTCAAAGAGTTCTACAAACTCTAAAAAATGACAATGTCTAAAACAAATGATGTTCCAACTTGGTCTAGATTTGTCAAAAGGATCAAAAGGTTTATGCAAAGGTTTGTGAGGAAACAAGCTAGCGTGAAGTATCTAACGTTTCACTGTTCACACAAAGATAAGCAAGTAAATGGACCTAAAATCAAAAATGCCAAACTCTAAGGTTGAAGTGTTTCAAATCAGTCTAATCTAGGGATTTAAAAGTTTCTAGGTCTTTTGGCCAAATGCGGTGTCAAAAGCTAGGCTGAAACAAGGCGTGGGCTATGACTCTTGGCCAAACGGCATCAAAAGCTAGACTTTGAAATAAATGAAAGTTTTAATCTAACAGATTTGAAACACTTCTAACAAACACTAGGCATTTGATTCTTGGACATGAACTTGATCAACCAGGTATAAGGTATGAAATAAAAGTCACTTTATAAATAGTTTATTTTCTCACAAAAATGGTATAAAACTTGGTTCTTTTGACAAACAAGCTAGACAAAAGTGAACAATATAACCGTTTGAGACAAAAAATCACAAAAGTATACTTGGATTGGTCTGAAAATGTAGGAACAAAATTGGAACTTTATACAAGAGGGTCTATGAAATAATATTTGAAATGTTTTGGGCAGCATAACGATGCTATACTACACAAAAGGTGTGATAAAAAGGTTTGTTTCAAACACTTTCTAAGGCAATGATGCTTTCCTACAATTTTGGCAGCATAACACTACTTTTCTTGACTCAAAATGTTGTGGTGCATAGACTCAAAGTGCAAGTGTTTAGCACAAAATGGATTAAGTTTATCAAGTGATGATAATGATTATGAGTCTTAAATGGCCTTCAACCCAAATTAGAAATTGAATCTAAGTTCCCTTAAACTTAGTGCAAATGATGAACCCACTTAGGACATCAACCCTATGAACTTAAAAAGGTGAAATTTTGAATTTAGATTATAAGTGAAGGACTCTCAAGATTTTGATGAAATTTGAACAAAGTAAATTGATGATCTCACATGGGCAACATAACGCCTCTTTATTCAAAGGAAAATTTGGACTATATTTTTGGTTTGGATTGTTTGTTTACACCATGTTTTGACTCCAAACAAGACTTTAATCTAGAACCAAACCAGCTAATTAATCGCTCTTAGATCCTAAACTGACAAGGTTACTTGATTTTGTTAGAAGCCATCAATATACATCATTTGAGAAGATTTTAAGTGTTCATCTAAAAGTAAATGTGCATTAAATATTAGGGTTTTTACACCCCCTTCTCTCAAATGACAGTACTATGACATGGACCTTGAGACGCACCTTGCACCAAAAATACTTATATGACAAGTGGGGATTTGTCTGAGATCTAACAAGTTTCCAAATGATCTAGGGGAATCAATTGCATAATGACCTTCATGTCAAATAATTCAAAATAAAAGCATGAATTTTGGGTCCGTATCACTTGCCTTGTTGCAAAAAGGTCTAGTCTTTTTTGCAAACCCTGCATCTTGTTGTTTGCTCAGTGTAGTGTGATGTTCCAAGTGCCACTACATCCCGTGTGTAACTCCAAAGGAGCCAAATGAAATCAATTCTAGGAGATGAAACCCTAGGTCAAAGCTTCCCTAAAGAACTTGTGGGAGGTGATGAAGTCCCCCTCACAAGCCAAGTTTGCATAAAAATAAAAAAAGCATGAAATAGAAAGACTTTAAAGTTGTTTTCAAGGTCACCCAAACTTTGACAAGTTTTTAGGGAGTGTTTTAGATGACTTTATTTCTAGGCCTTAGACTAGGCTATTTACAATAGGAATGGTGCTTTTAATCCCAAGGGTTCCCTATAGGAGGCAAATGGAAGAGCATACACGCAACATTCCTCTTTTTGCCAAATAAAGATTTAATCTAAACAACTATTGTAAATAATAATTGACAAGTGTGTTCAATTTTAAGCCCAAATGAAAGTGAGGTGGTGTTCATTTAAGCCTTTAATCTTAGTTGCAAACTTTGAAAGCATTCATCGTAAACATCTAAAAATTTTAAACACCAAAATAAAGTTCCTAATTGATTTTTAAGCATGCAAAAGGTGATCTAAACATGTTTTTATCAAATATCAAGTTTGGTCTTGCAGCAAAAATGGTAGCATGTCCTCTAGCTTTGAAGCTCTTTTTGTTTTGAAACAATGAACTTTGGAAAAATAGCTCTCGAGTCTGTGTTTTTGGAAAAAAACACAGTGACCGATGTCGATTTATATAAATGATGACAGTGACATTTTCTAACCGATGTCGATTATCCAACCAACATCGATTATACTAATGTGACTGACGATAGGTATACAATCGATGTCAGTTAAGATATACAACTGATGTCGGTCTTACTTGCCAACGTCGATTAATGTGTAAAATTGTGGCAAACAAAAAATGGTAAAATAAAGTTAGAAAATCAATTTGCAAGAGTTTTAAGGGTCCAAATAAATATTTTAAAGTTGTAAAATGATCTTCTTCAAGTGTGAGATGTGTCTTTTCTCACCAAGTGTGTCATAATGTGATCTAGGAATTTAACTCAAGAGAGGATGGTTAGTATGGTGTTAGTTCCAAAATAAAAACAAAATGAAAGAAACACACTAATAGAATAACATCTCTAGGCTTAGACACTAGAGAGATCTTAGTTAACAAAATCAAATGACAACAAAACTAAAAAAGTAAGGAATGAAAACACAAGAATTCCTTCACCTTCCTTAGATGCTCCAAATGTCTTTGTAATGGTGGCTTGCTCAATTTTGTGCTCATGAAGTCCTTGGCAATGGAAGCTTGACTACCTCCATCTCTTATTGGCACCTTTGGCTTGTGGCTTGGCTTGGCTTGGAATATATTTGGCATGGTAATACTAGTTTCTTGAAGCTTTTGGAACCAATTTTGCATTATAACTTTGCATAATCATGTCTTATAAATGATGTTCATGTCCTCTCTATTTATAGATTTTTGAGAATGTCTAGAATCAACTTGAACCGTCCATCCTGAGATTGAGATGTGTGATTGAAGATTAATTCAATTTTTAGAATTAAGTTTATAATTATCCTCATCATGACATTGGAAGAAGGGGAAATTAAGAGGCATGGAGGGCATCATGGAAGGCATGGAGGGCATGAAAACTGATATTTGTTGTAGTTATGGTCTAGGGATGTCTTCCCAAGAAATGAGGTCACTTGATGATGCAGATATTCAATATTCATTTTCAAAAATAATTTTCAACAATTTTTCATGAAATTATTAATTAGGCCTTGATTTGGGTTAGTTAACTCTTAAGCATGATTAAGCACTTTGTGTATAAATTACTCAAATTGATTAAAATGCCTTGTTATTGATCCAAAATTTGACTGGATTAAAATTGGAAGGTAATGTCAAATACATTGGATCTATTATCCCATTTAGGATGTTACCAACAACAAATAACAAAGGAATGTGTCTTGTGTAATAGATTTGATAGGAAAGAGCAATCCAGAGTACCTAGGTGCAAAATTGGCATTTTGACTCAAAATGATCTGATCAAAGTTAGCTGGCCCATAAATTTCATTACCCCATTTAGGGATACCCTGGCCAAAATTGGCACTTGAATATGTCAGTTTCACATCATTTAGCATGTTTTAGCATTTTTAGGCCAAATTGTGCATTTTGGGTGGAAATTGGTCAAAACCCTGATTGGAGGTTATCGATGGCTAGATTTAGGTGTCTACAGGATCCATATCTGATGTACAACTGAAATTAATGTTGTAATTTGGTTGATGTGGAGAAAAGACATTGAGCCTCAAAAATCTATATTGTAGCTTATGTTCATTTATGTTGTAAATAAATTGACACCTAGAGAAATTAAATCAGGGTTAAGAACATACAAAACACCATACTCATACCCATGGAATAAAGGGCAAGGTCATACAGATTTTGGAATTGGTGAAATATTTCAATGTGAGTTGGGTGGTGATTATGAGGGGCAATGATAAGGTATTTCAATTGATATCGTACACTAGAGGGACCATATCATACACATGCATCAAATTCAGCATAGTTGTTGGATTTATGACCTGCATCCATTACAAAGGGGTTTGTAGCTTACAGGGTGGTGGCATCTTTTATTGACTATTTTTATTTGATTACAGAAGAACTCCATTTCTGATGTGTAGATCGAATCAATAGTGTGATGTCTTTGATGTGGGGGTAATACATTGAGGTTATGGAATCTATATTTTTTTTTCATTACAGTTAAAGTGAGTACCAAAGTTTTTACAAGGTGCATGCCACATGGGTGCATAAGGAGCCATAATTTGTGTTACAATGTTAATGTCTTAGTGGGGTAGTCACCACTTGACAGAAAAGGTGGTTGATTGGTGGTCAATCCCAAGTGGTAGGTATGATTGGTAAGTTTAATTATCATGCATTAGGGGGTATCCCCATCATATGGTTAAAAGGGGAATATACTCTAGAAATGAAAACAAAACACTTACAAAAGAAAATCTCAAAAATTAAATATACATTCCTTAATTATAAATCAATACCAAAATAAACAATGGCACCAACCAATCATAGCCTTCCATCAAAATTTAATTATGCCAAATATTAATTATTATTTTGATCATGATCATCAAACCTTTATTCTAAATCTAGAAATATTTTCATTTTCAAAGAGAAGATCAAAATTCAAATTTTAGATTCTTTTTCAAAACTTCAAGGAATAGCTTCCAAAAATTGCAACTGATAAAATTTCTAAGCATTCATCCACGTTTTGAAAGCGAACAGTGTTGGCACATACAAAATAATAATACATGAAATGGATACATTTCAAATATGTTTCAAATCTCTAGCAAGTATTTACCTCTAACTTTATATAAGCCTTTCTCGCTCTCACGCATTTGATAGCTTATCTCTTTTTGGCTTCGTTGTTGTTGCCCTTCCCAGACTTCATCCCTACAAGACAAAATGTTCAATGTTGGTCGACGGTCTAGCTTAGCCTACTACATGTAACTTTAACTCTAAAACCATAAGAAGCTACCACCTGATCACAATTGCGCTACTTGGTATCCAACTTCATTCAACTCATCCATCTTTCTTCCAACTATCAATTGGCACCTCCATTGCCTCACTGGCTCCCTCAATCACTTCTTCACTTTAATTTTTTTTTTGGTTGTGTAACCATTAGAAATAAAATTTCATAGTTACAAACGTAACAAATACACAGTAAAAAGGCATATTTAAATATAATGTCACTATAAAATTATTATATCTATATAATACAATTATCATGGAAATTATTATATTAAATAGAATATAAAAGTTATAATATTATATATATATATTTATATATATATATATATATATATATATATATATTATAATTTATTACTAGTATATATATTATATATTTATAATTAATATTTAATGGTATATAATAAATATTAATCAAATTAGATCTAAGTTTGTAGTGCAAAATGTTTGTGACCATATTTGTTTACTTACCTTCCACAGTTCTAGCCTGCACAAAAAATAACAAAAATGAAAAAGATTAGAAATTCAACTTAATTATCAATTATTTCTTCTTAGATTTTATATGTTTTCCAAATGAAACCTCACACAATATCAACAACTACTCTATGATTCTCATACACATAAACAAAATTCCATCGATTTAAACCAACATGTGTAGCATGTTACAATAGTCGTTGCATAATCAGGGGTATCTCCCAGGGGTTTATACCATAGTGAGGTACGTTGGGTGGTGATAAGTGAGGGGAAATGACAGGAAATTTTTATTTATTTATCATCCATTGTATCAAGAGTATACTCATTGTACAACCTGTATATCAACCCTTCATTTACATTTAAAAGCAATGCAAGAATGAAATATAATACATATGTAAGTCTTAGAATATTAGAAGAAACATACATGTTATTTAATTTTTTTCCATTCATTACTACTACTCACCTACTTCACACTCATATATATATATATATATATATATATATATATATATATATATATATATATATATATATATATATATATATAAAGACACATCCCTTCTGACATTCTTTGGGGCAAGACAAAATATATTGATGGGAATTTGGAATACTTCATAAAGAGCTAAGACCTATTCTAAAATATATTGACTAGTAGTTGCCCCAAAGAATGTCAGAAGGGATGTGTCTTTATATATATATATATATATATATATATATATATATATATAAAGAGCTAAGACCTATTCTAAAATATATTGACTAGTAGTTGCCCCAAAGAATGTCAGAAGGGATGTGTCTTTATATATATATATATATATATATATATATATATATATATATATATATATATAAAGACACATCCCTTCTGACATTCTTTGGGGCAACTACTAGTCAATATATTTTAGAATAGGTCTTAGCTCTTTATGAAGTATTCCAAATTCCCATCAATATATTTTGTCACTACCAATTTAGATAATGTGATGCTAACATCATTTATGATGTCATCGTGTCCACTTTAGGAAATTAACTATTATTGAAGGCTCTAAACCCCACCACCTTAATTTCTAGGCATTCTTATTACAAATATGAACTCATTGTTGAAAATTTAATGTTGTATGAGATTTAAAAGGGTTTGATATGTCCTATAGTGTCATCATGCCAACTTATATAGCGTATGCAAATTCAAGAGACCTCCATGTTTCTTAATGTTATAGTTTTGTCTCATTGGGTGGAGCCTTCAATGTGACCAATGAGCATTTTTAGACTCTATTTGGTCCTGGACATGAACACACCTTCCACATAACCCCTAAAAGGTTTCAATAAGGTCTCATGATGATATGTCTCATAATGACTCAGTGGTCATGGGAGAGTGCACCTACAGCTAGCCTTTTTGAGACACCTTTGAATGATACATGTAGAAGATAGGCTAAACTCACTATTTAATGTTGTAGATATTCAAGTTCATAGATGAGATAGAGGTTAATACAATACCATTCACTGATCATTGGAAGTTTATTCCATGGAGTAAGTACCACTATTGAACTAAGTAAGACACTTAGAGTTGTAAGCTCAATTTAGAGCTTTCAAGAAAGATCTCAAACTTGTAAAGATATTGAAGTTATGAGGTTTGAATAAAGATTTGGTAAGAATATCCAAAATCTATATTAAGAATCTACAATTCTCAAGGTGATAATATGAGACTATAATATAGGTTCAAGGACCCCAACATAAGATACAATCACCTAGTTGCAGACCACCGGCCCAGATTACCTAGTCATGAGATAAATTAATGTTTTGAGGCCTCTATTGGCATAATTACACTTTGGTAATTGATAAAAAATATGGCCAAGATTTAAAAAATACATCCATGGTCACCTCAAATTCATACAGGGAACAGACATACTCATTATTTTGTCTCATAACTTGCTCACTCCATTGGCAAGGGATAGTCTTGAGACCATGGGGACTGTTTGAACCAAAAACACAAAATAAGCATGTCAAACCCCATCTAGGACCTTTTAGGAAACAAATAAACATATAAAATGTCTTAATACACTTCCAAGTTGTACAAAACCTTAGTTTTTAACCCAAATGCCCTTCAGGGCTAGGAAGGAGATGGCAGGGCTATAACCTCAAGTTTCCTAGCCAATGCACAAAATGGAGTGAAAACCATTTACAAATCACATATAACCATGATAAAAAAAAATTTTTATGTGTTTTAACCTCTCTTGGTAGTGAGATTGAGTTTTTAGTCCCAAAATGTAATTTAGACCTCTCTCGAGTTCAAGAAAACTAGGTTTGCTACCCGAGGAACAACTTCATACATTCACATCATATCTCACACTTTTAATGGGAATCCAATCCATTTGGAATAGGTGGAGGGGTCATTTGAGAAGGTTATCCGAGTGGAATGAGGTCAATTAGTGTCTGGTGCTTTTGAATGATCGTTAAGACCCCAAACAAGGTTTAAACACTACTAAAACCCTTGGGTGAATGAGATATGAGATATTTATCTCTTATTGGATCCAAATGAATTTTTTTGGCCCTAAAAACATTTCAACCCATTCAAAAAATCTCTAGTTCTCTTCACCATGAAATTTGATGCTGATGTCACATTTACAAACACACTAAATGCCCTCTCTTTTGCTAGTTTTGATGATTTTGAAGGGTATATAAATGGATGAATGCTTGAAATTAATTGTAGAAGGTACCATGTGAATTTTTATAACTCCTCATGTCACAAATTAATTTAATATTCTCATAAAATTATTGCTATAGGTCTGCACAAAGAAGACATTTTGAGGTGTATTAGGATTGAGAGACCTAGCTACCTAGTTTGGCAAGAATAGCACGGTTATGATGCCTTGAAGGCTTTGTTCATATGGTGAATTTATTATTGGGTCTAATAACATGCTCTTAATCCTTTTTCTAGGTTTCCATTTAGCTTTTATGGCCATTCAAATGAACTAGCATGTGCAACTAGGCGTAACTACCAACTAGTGCTAGATAACCAATGTTGAAGTGACTTCTTAAGAAGAATGGAAAGCATTAAAAGGTGTCAAATAGAGCCTTCCGAGACTTGAAGATGTGGTTATGTAATATTTCAAGCTCAGAGTGGTCATTTACAAGCTATATAACAAGAATCAAATGATCTCTTCACTACCCAGGATCATACACTGCACATCATGAGTTAAGCTAACTCCCCCTTTCAAGAAAGCTTCTTTCAAGGGAAGATAATGATGCATACACCTTGGTGAGGTATCTCTCCATAATTATACAAGGAAATACATGAATTTTCAAGGAAAATGAAGAAACTTCCTGCAAGATATCAGATTAGTTTTCAATAAGTGTTATGAACTCCTCAAAGACTGAATCCTTCTGACTTGAAGGCAATTTGCAAAAGACTTGGAGATCAAATAAAACATATTCAATACTTCATATCCTTCCTCCTAACTATTCTAAAGCTAATCATATTTTTCCATTCTTTTAACCCCCCAATATTCCATTCTTGGCATGGGATTTCTCTCTCTTTCTCTCATTGATGCTATAAATATGCCTAGTTTTGGCATTGTAATCTATCCACAAGAAAGGTAGGTGAAGCCCTATTATTTTTTTTACTCATATTTGCCTTAAGAAATAAATTCAAACTAGTTCAAGCTCTCCAAGTTTATATTTCAGTGTGGTGAATGAGTTGTTGATATATTTTAGTGAGAAAAATGCTTGTCCTTGCATCTTGACTTACATGTGTGCACCTAGGTATGGATACATTGTATTCTTCCAAGTCACTTGGATTACATTGAAGTGTAGTATTGTAGAAAAGTGTTTTAAAGTTTTAGCAGTGTCTTATCATTCCTTTGAATCTCTCACCTTATCTTCTATACTCACATAGTCTCTAGGTTGAAATACTTATGTTAGAATCTCTCTTTCATGAAGCATAGACTAGATTTTAGTTGTACCTCTTTTAAGTGCAAGTATAGGATAGTATTGGATCAAATATTTTGGTGTATCACTTCTTTGTTATAGTTTTATTGAAATTAGATTCTTATCCCTTTTCATACACCAACTAGTTAGTAAGAGAGCAATCAAGACAAATTTTGGGAGCTATCCCTTTCAAATAGAGGTTTACCCCCACTATAGACAACCCAAAGGTCTAGGGGTAATCCCGTTATTTCACTCAATTGGAGTAGTCTTGAACTACCTCTCCAAGGGTAAAAAATTGAGTGACAACAGTAACTATTAGATTTATATGCCATGTACCAATTAAAAATTTCTCTACATCTTGTAGGGTGGTGAAATCTTTGACTTTGGATAAGGATCTCATAAGAGTTGATTTGGTTCTAGCATGGATCCACATTTGATGTGTAGCTTAAATTGGTGCTACAATATTAATGACATTGAGACAAGACTTTATGGATGTGAAGTCTATCTTGTAGTTTGTGTGCATCCATGTGAAAATATATTGACACATGGAGTAATTACATTAGGCTATAAATATATAATAATGCCATATTCAAAACCCTAGTAGAAAATATAGGGATAGTTGAGCTTGTCTTCATAAGCATATCTTTTATCCCTTAAAAAAACATAAAATCTAATGGAGCACTCTTCAGGAAAAATATGTTTTGGAAAGATTATTAAAATGGTTATCATATTATTGTTTCTTAATGTTTTGTGCACAAAAGGTGAGATAGTGTTAGTTGTGATGGGTTTTGAGTGAGGTAAACTATCAATTTACACTCTTTCATTTTACGAAACTCCTCTTACCAAAATATAAACTTACATCTCTTTCAGTGTAGCTTATGTTGTTCAGTACGATAGTTGCATCCTTCACATAGGAAGCTATAACAATTGGGGTGGTGCCTAAGTTGAGATACATCAGATTACAAAAGCACTTGAAAAGAGTATGTAGACACTAGTGTTGATTTGTACCTAGGTCCAACAGAATACCCAAAATTATGAGCGCTTGTGGTTTAATTGAAAAAAAAAAAAAATCATTTTATTAATTTTAGAGTTGTATATTTACATGAATTTATGTTATACATGCCATACACAATAAACTTAGTGTATCAAAAATAGAATTTTAGCTAGATTTAGTATTTATGGAAGCAACAAATATATTTTTTAATCCTTAAATTGTTTTTTAGTGTTATATTATTGAAAAAATGGTTGAATTTGATGGCCATATCATTGTGTTATGAGAATTAATGCTTTGTTGTTAGTGAATTCAATTCCCTAGTTGTAAAAGAATTTAACTTGTTGTTTTGTGTTCTCCTTATACATATTTGAATTAAAACACTCCATATATATATCATTATTGTTATCATCACTACCATCTTTCTCCTTGACCTATCCCTTAACAATAATTTCCACATTTAGATGATTTTAAATAAAATGATGTCACTCCACACAATCACTTTAAATGTTCTTATGGGCTCATGGGATCTATTTATCTCCATGACTATAATCAAAGTCTTAACACTAACAAATTTTAAATATTCCTCTTAGCAACAAGTACTAAAGTTTCCCCACCCCCACACATGACCATTCTGTTAAACTAATCTACAATAACTTGAACTATCCATTCTAACAAGTTTTTAGCATAACCCAAAATTTGAAAATGAAGAGGAAAGAACCCAAATGAAAAATTGTTAACCTCTATTATTAGGGTGAACCATCTAAAATCAAACTCTTCATCATTTCCATTTTGGTGGGATTTTTCACTTCTTAGCAAAGCAGTGTATGAGAGATTTAACTCTGCTACCATTGTTTGCATCCATTATGTGTCCTTTATTTCCTCTAACAAACATATTGTAGCAGAATTCCCTTTGAATGGTTTGTTTGTAGATGCATCAATTTACAAGAAAAATAATTTTATATAGATCATAAAAACACATTAGATGTCAGAGATTGATTTGAAGTAGAGATCATAATGAATTTACTAAAATACATACCACTGCATACTAAAGTGAGCCAAGCCCATTTCGCTAATGTTCCCCTTTAATTAAATGTACAGGATGGTTTGAAAATGATAGTGTGTCAAATGAAACCTTTGTACATTGGTTGAATGTGGATTTGAATACTCCACTTCTTATGAATAAGTAACTCCAAAAATAGCTCACTTGCTAGTAACCATACACAACCATATTAAATGTTAATTCAAGAATATGCTATCCTCTATGTTGTGCAACCCTCCTCTACCATCTGACCACTTGCATGCTATGTGTTGTAATAAAAAATATCATGCGATGGAATTTGCTTTATTAATTGTATTCAACATATAATATATTATAATATTATGTAATTTTAATATTATACATAACAATAGATTATATTTAATAATATAAAACATTATTATATTATATATAGTAGAATATTATATTTAATGTACTATAATATTTTAATATATAATAAATTATAAAATATTATATTAAATATTATTATTGTGTATAATATTTAATATTTAATATAATAAAAAATTGTTAGTGTTAGTGTTTTATGAGACACTTTATATTTAACAATCAGTTGCCTAAAAAGTGCATGTTACATCAAAAGGGATGATATTTTTTGTTTTGGTAAAATGAGGTTTTGCTATTGTCAAAGGTCGATGAGGATGACATGATGTTGATTTGATTTTGATAAGGCTCCACATCTAATATACCACTGAAATCAATGTTGTAATTTTGTTGATGTGGATAAAAGACATCAAGGCTCCCAAATCTATATTGTAGCTTATGTTCATTTATCTTGAAAATAAATTAACACCTAGAGAAATTAAATTAGGGTTAAGAACATATAAAACACCATACTCATACCCATGGAATAAAGGGCAAGGTCATACAGATTTTGGAATTGGTGAAATATTTCAATGTGAGTTGGGCAATGATAATGAGGGGCAATGACAAGGTATATCAAGTGATTTCGTACACTAAAGGGACCATATCATACACATGCACCAAATTTAGCATAGTTGTTGGATTAATATGGATTGCATCCATTATAAAGGGGTTTGTACCTTACAGGGTGGTGGCATCTTTTAATGACTATTTTGTGTTTCATTACAGAAGAAATCCATGTCTGATGTGTGGATCGAATCAACAGTGGGATGTCTTTGATGTGGGGGTAATATATTGAGGTTATGGAGTCTATCTTATTTTTTTTCATTGTAGTTGAAGTGAGTACCAAATTTTTTACAAGGTGCATGCCACATGGGTGCATAAGGAGCCATCATTGGTGTTACAATGTTAATGTCATAGTTGAGGAGTCACCACTTGAGAGAAAAGGTGGCCGATTGGTGGTCAATCCCAAGTGGTAGGTATGGTTGGTAGGTTTAATTATCATGCATTAGGGGGTACCCACATCGTACCATTAAAATGGGAATATACTCTAGCAATGAAAAGAAAACACTTACAAAAGAAAATCTCAAAAATTAAATATACATTCCTTAATTATAAATCAATACCAAAACAAACAATGCCACCAACCAATCATAGCGTTCCATCAAAATTTAATCACAATAAATATTAATTATTATCTTGATCATGATCATCAAACCTTTATTCTAAATCTAGCAATATTTTAATTTGCAAAGAGAAGATCAAACTTCAAATTTTAGATTCTTGCTCAAAACTCGAAGGAACAGCTTCCAAAAATTACACCTAATAAAATTTCTAAGCATTCATCCACGCTTCGAAAGAAAACAATGTTGCCACATGCAAAAAAAGAATACATTAAATGGATACATTTCAAATATATTTCAAATCTCTAGCAAGTATTTACGTCTAACTTGATACAAGCCTTTATCCCTCTCGCGCATTTGATAGCTTATCTCCTTTTGGCTTCGTTGTTGTTGCACTTCCCAGACTTCATCCCTTGGCTGACAGTCTGGCTTACCCTACTACATGTAATTTGAATTTTACAACCATAAAAAGCTACCACCTGTTCACAACTATGCTATGTGGTATCCAACTTCTTTCAACTCATCCATCTTTCTTCCAACTATCAACTACCTCCTCCATTGCCTCGTTGGGTCCCTCAATCATTGCTTCACTTCAAATTTTAATTTTTTTTCAATGTTTAGAAGTGGTAAAGGTGATAAAGAAACTAGATAGGCAGTGAAGTTAATATTTTATGACATTTTTTTTTTGGTGTGTATCCATTAGAAATAAAATTTCATAGTTACAAATGTAACAAATACACATTAAAAAGGCATATTTAAAAATTATGTCGCTAGAAAATTATTACATCTATATAATACAATTATAATAAAAATTATTATATTAAATAGAATATAAATAATATTATATATTAATATATGTACTATATATAATAATATTAATATTATAATTTATTACTAATATTTATAATGAATAGTTAATGGTATATAATAAATATTAATCAAATTACATTTAAGTTTTTAGTACAAAATGTTTGTGACCATATTTATTTACGTACTTTCCATGGATCTAGCCTACACAAAAAATAACAAAATAAAAAAGATTAGAAATGCAACTTAATTATCAATTATTTCTTCTTAGATGTTATATGTTGTCCAAACGAAACCTCGCACAAGATCAACAACTACTCTATGATGCTCATACACATAAAAAAAATTCCATTTATTTAAACCAACATGTGTAACATTTTCCAATAGCCATTGCATAATTAGGGGTTTATACCATAGTGAGTTAAGCTGGGTGGTGATGGTTGAGGGGAAATGACAGGATATTTCCATTTATATTTTTATTTATTTATTATCCCTTGTATCACGAGTATACTCATTGTAAAACCTGTATATCAACCCTTCATTTACATTTAAAAGCAATGCAAGAATGAAATATAATATATATGTAAGTCTTAGAATATTAGAAGAAACACACATGTTATTTAATTTTTTTTCCATTCATTACTACTACTCACCTGCTTCACACTCCTAAATACTTAATAAAAATAATAAAAATATAAAGACACATCCCTTGTGACATTCCTTGGGGAAACTACTAGTCAATATATTTTAGAACAGGGCTTAGCTCTTTACGAAGTATTCCAAATTCCCATCAATATATTTTGTCACTACCAATTTAGAGAATGTGATGCTAACATCATTTATGATGTCACCATGTCTACTTTAGAAAATTAACTATTATGATTTGAAACACATGTGCATTGATATCCTCAAAAAAGTCATTATCAACCTACATACTGTTAAGGTGTGGAGCTAAAAGCTTCAACTATTTGCAGACACAAGGAAGGATGTTGAAGAACCAGATGCACCGGCGTCGGCAGTATGACCGACGTTGGTTAGATGCAGTGGAGAAGGAGACCGGCGACGGCAGAGAGTCGACCGACGTCGACAGCACCAAACTAGCATGGACCGGCGTCGATCGCCTGTGTATTTTCAGAACTGCTGTTAACGAACAGTCAGTTAAGTGAAGCGAGTGTTTGCATGTCAAATGACTAATTATAGTCACGAGATGCATGTCTAATTATTGTAACTAGAGTTCTATTTTTGTAAGCATGGGATCCTATTTAAAGACCCATAAGGCATGTATTGTAAAGATTAAGAAGGCAAGTAAAAGCATTGAAGCTAGCAAGGTCAAGGAGATCAGCTGAAGCATTCAAGGAGGGATAGCAACTCAGGGTTTAGAGTTGTTGTGTTGAGCAAGAGAGAGAGGGAAGAAGGTCTTGAGGTGTGGCAAGCCTTTGAGGTGGAGGAAGAAGTGGCATCTTCCTTATTGTATTTTCTTCTAGTAGTATTTAATACAAAGAGTGTGTATTGTCTTTCAAATTCTTTGTTGTCTCAAGTTTCTAGTTACTTTATCATTCTGGTATAATTCCGTGTTTAATTTTTAATACGAGAAGTAATCATATGTGCTCTAATTGGTAGAGCTAGATCCCCCTGACAAGTGGTATCAGAGCTACGGTTTGCAGGAAGCAGGGTATTGTTTTTTATTACAGGTCATTCACAGGGTTTTTTGATTGAGTGGGAGTTCAGCAATGGCAGAAGAAAGTAAGCTACGAATGGAGAAGTTTAACGGCAAGAATTATCAACACTGGAGGATGCAGATTGAAGATTATCTGTATCAGAAGGATCTGTACTTACCGTTGGGTGGGGTTGCATGCAAGCCCATAGATATGAAGGATGAAGAATGAAACGTTCTTGATCGGAAGGCTCTCGGTTCCATAAGGTTGAGCCTTGCATCATCTGTGATTTCCAGCTTATCACAGTGCAAGACAACGGAAGAGTTGATAAAGTCCTTGGCGAATTTATACGAAAAGCCTTCGGCTTCTAATAAGGTATATCTTATGAAGCAGCTATTTACTTTGCAAATGCAGAAAGGTGGATCGGTACATACTCATCTCAGTGATTTCCATGGTTTGGTAAACCAACTAGCTTCAGTCAATATTGTTTTTGATGATGAGGTAAAGGCTCTCTTGATTTTATGTTCTTTGCCTGAAAGTTGGGATGGTTTGGTTATGACAGTAAGTAATTCTGCATCTGCTTCTAAAATCTTAAAATTTGATGATGTTGTGAGTGTGATCTTGAATGAGGAAATACGCAGGAGAAGCACAGGTGAATCATCAGGGAATGCTCTAAGTGCAGAAAGCAGGGGATGGCAAAGGGAGAAGGTTGAGCAAGAGAAATCAAGGTCGAAAAGGAGATCCGAGTCCAAAGGTATTACCTGCTGATTTTGTGGAAAGAAAGGACATACGAAGAAGAAGTGTTGGTTGAGAGATAAAGAGAACCAACATGCAGATACTGAATAAGCAAATGATGCAAATATTGTGGTACAGGATGCTCTCATACTTTCTTCGGATAGTCAGGTAGGATCATGGATTTTAGATTCTGGTTCATCTTTTCATGCATCCCCAAACAGAGATTTGTTCTATGAGTATGAACATGGAGACTTTGGAGTGCTCTATTTAGGGGATGGTACGCCTTGTCAGATAGTTGGCAAAGGGAAAGTGCAGCTGAGATTGCAGATTGACAACACATGGGTGTTGAAAGAGGTCATGCATGTTCCAATTCTGAAGTAGAGTCTGATTTTTGTAGGAAGGTTGGGAGATGAGGGATGCACAATAACCCTCACAGCGGACTCTTAGAAGGTTACCAAGGGAGCACTTGTTCTAACAAGAGGTAAGAAAGTAGGTACTCTTTATCTACCTACTTGTATTACTGGTTCTACTTCTGGTGTAGATTCGAAGATGTGGCCTAATAGGCTTGGTCACATGAATAAGAAGGGAATGGAAGTTCTTGATTCAAAAGGTATGTGTTCAAATTTGGAAAGCATTGATAGAGTTCATTGCAGAAAGAAGAAATTTGATGCTTTTGACAGGAACAAAGAAGCCTTGGTGTTTATGGAGGAGATGAATGACAGAGATCAGTCACAAGGGCTGAATAAATCTAATCAGAGCAGCATGGACAGAGGTTTGATCCAAGAAGAGCTCGCGGATGAAAATTTCATCACTTACAGGAACACACAGACACCAATGTCGGTCGTCTGGAATCGACGTCGGTCATCCAGATACTGACATCAGTGATGTGCAGACCAGCAAGGTTGGTAGGTCGGGCAGGAGAAGTCCGACATCAGTCATAAGGACTGACGTCGGTAGGGGGACACCGGCGTCGGCCAGGGAAATGACGTCGACAGTCAGAGTCAGTGCAGGGAACCGACATCGGTCGGGAGCAAACTGGGAGATGGCCTAGATCGATCACTGGAACGGATGTTGGGTGAGTTTATAAGTCTCAAACACCCATGTGGAGGTCAGGAAAGGTATGTGAACCTCATATTCGTTGCTCACCTTCTTTATATTGCTTACTGATAGTCATGAACTAGGAAGATGGAAGAAGCAATACAGGTAGAATCCAGAAACAGTGGGAGCTTGGCATGGATGAGGAGTGTGGGTCCTTGGAGAACCAAATAGGTACTTGTTGGTAGTGTTGTCAGCTGGAAGGAAGCACTGGATAGAGAGATGGATTCTCGTTTTAGAGAAGAGAGTGGATGGACACATGAGACAGAAGGCTATGGTATATGGTCTTGTTTAGGCTGCAGGCAATGGAGGTTTGACCATTGTATTTTATCTTTACCAGGTTGGATAATATTAGCTACATTATCCTGTTACTGTATTGTGTTACTTGTTGCAGGGTTTTATATACAGAGAGTTTTCTGAGCTAAGGGTAGAGTTGGCTCAGAAGTATGTCATGAAGAATTTGGGAGCATCAAAATTCTTGTGGCATAAGATACAGGTATTGCATCATAGATTTGCGTGGTGGTTGGTCTTCAAGAGTGACATTGAAGAGGGATACAGAGCCTAAGGAACAAAATAGATGGTGTACAGGTATAGGTATAAGTTGCAGCTTTTTATCTCCAAGTGGGAGATTGTTAAGGTGTGGAGCTAAAAGCTTCAACTATTTGCAGACACAAAGAAGGATGCTGAAGAACCAGATGCACCGGCGTCGACAGTATGACCGACGTCGATCAGATGCAGTGGAGAAGGAGACCGACGACGGCAGAGAGTCGGCCGACGTCGGCAGCACTAGACTAGCAGGGACCGGCGTCGGTCGCCTGTGTATTTTCAGAACTGTTGTTGATGAACAGTCAGTTAAGTGAAGCGAGTGTTTGCATGTCAAACGACTAATTATAGTCACGAGCTGCGTGTCTAATTATTGTAACTAGAGTTCTATTTTTGTAAGCATGGGATCCTATTTAAAGACCCATAAGGCATGTATTGTAAAGATTAAGAAGGCAAGTAAAAGCATTGAAGCTAGCAAGGTCAAGGAGATCAGCTGAAGCATTTAAGGAGGGATAGCAACTCAGGCTTTAGAGTTGTTGTGTTGAGCAAGAGAGAGAGGGAAGAAGGTCTTGAGGTGTGGCAAGCCTTTAAGGTGGAGGAAGAAGTGGCATCTTCCTTATTGTATTTTCTTCTAGTAGTATTTAATACAAAGAGTGTGTATTGTCTCTCAAATTCTTTGTTGTCTCAAGTTTCTAGTTACTTTATCATTCTAATATAATTCCGTGTTTAATTGCTAATACGAGAAGTAATCATATGTGCTCTAATTGGTAGAGCTAGATCCCCCTGACACATACATCATTATTGACCTCAGTGTTTCATTTCGCTTTACTTTCTCTACCTCTTAAGTGCATGCCTTAATTATAAATCATGACCAAAACAAACAATGGCACCAATTAGTCATAGCCTTCCATCAACATATAAACATGTTAAATATTAATTATTATCTTGATCACGATCACCAAACCTTTATAATAAATTTGACAATAATTTCAACTGCAAAAAGAATAGCAAAATTCAAATTTTGGATTCTTGCTCAAAACTCCAATGAACATCTTCTAAAAATTGCAAATGACAAAATTTCTAAGCATTCATCCATGTTTTGGAAGCAAATAGCGTCACCACATGCAAAAGAAGAATACATGAAATGGATACATTTCAAATATTTTTCTAAGCTCTAGCAAGTCTTTACCTCTAACTCGATACAAGTGTTTCTCCCTCTCCCATGGTTGACAACGTATTTCCTTTTGGCTTTATTGTTCTCACCCTTCCATGACTTTGAATTCCTATAGGACGAAATGTTCAGTTTTGGCTATCAGCTTGGTTCAACTTGCTACATGTAATTTGAATTTTACAATCATAAGAAGCTACCACCTATTCACAATTGTGCTACGTGGTATCCAACTTCCTTAACCTCATCCATCTTTCTTCTAACTATCAACTACGTCCTCTGTTGCCTCGTTGGCTCCCTCAATCATTGCTTCATTTCATTTTTTAATTTTTTTTCAATATTTAATAGTGGTAGCAGTTATAAAGAAACTAAGTAGTGAAATTAATATTTTATGACATTTGTTTTTTGGTCAATTAACCATCAGATAAAATTTTATAATTATAAATGTAACAAATACACATTGGAAAGACATAGTTAAATATAATATTAATAGAATATTATTATATTTATATAATACTATTATATTAGATATTATTATATTAAATAGAATATAAAAATTATAATATATATTAATATACTATATATTATAATAATAATATTATTATTATAAATATTAATCAAATTAGATCTAAATTTTTTAGTATAAATCATTTGTGATCATATTTGTTTCTTTATCTTCCACGATTTTATTTGTTTCTATGCAATTTCGCTTTCACATTCAAATAGAGAAAATGAGAAATTTAAGAAATGGTCAAGGCTTGTATGTACCTGGGTATAGTCTGCACACCGTAATCCAGACGTTGTGAGAACTCCTCTTTTGCTGTGGAGGAATGACACCTGAAAGAGATAGACACTAAAACATGAAGAACGTTAGTTGATAAGAGGGTGGATTGCCAAGCAAAAGCTTGGTCCTAGAAGCGCTAAGGCTTCTTGGAGGATGACAATCCACTGTTTAAGACAGAATATGACAGAGACAGAGAAGAGAAATAATGAAAGATGTGAAAAGAAAGATTAAAAAATAAATGCGTACCTGATAAGCTGCGATTTGCTTAACACAGTCGCCGACGTCGGTGATATTGCCGGCGTCGGTCAGGGAGGTCGCCGACGACGGTTAGAATGCCGACGTCGGTAGGGGAAGTGGACGAGGTCGGGCAGGGCAAATGGCCAGGGACGGGTTACAGGTCTAGTTTCTGGTCTGCAGAATGGATTTAGTCTCGTCTAAGGCTCTGAGGGTCTATGAGGGATTTAGAGGGACTGTTTGGGATCTAAGGGACTGAAAATCTTGTTAGAAAAAGGGGTGAGAAACAGGAAAAAGGCCTTTCACCCTTTTCATAAAGTAATTTAGTCAAGTTGATTAGATGGGTCTTAAGATGGTCTGTAGGTCTTTGATAACTTATGCTGAGTTGATTGGACAAAGGGTGTTGCCTAAAGAGAGACTAAGGGAGTGTCAGAGGCAAAGAAAAAGGAATAAGGGGTGAGAGAAGGCTTTTCAGCTTCTCCGGGAAGAATAGAGAAGGTTGGGTCAAGGATGCTTGGAATATACAGTAGACATAATACTAATATATTTGAAATGATATTAGAATGAAAACAGTATAAATACTTAGCTGTGATATGAATTGGCAAAGGGTGCAAAAGCTGTGTTTTGGTTGTCGCTGGTGATGGAGATATCGTGCAATCCCTGTGCAGAATGTCTGATGCAAGACCTTAGTGCGTAGAAAGTGCTGCCAAGAATGCTGATCCCTGCAAGAACACCAAGAAGCCCAGAACACTGAAAAGCAAAAGCACGAGAACTTTGTTTCGCTGGAAGAAGATTCGAGAGTCGTGATTAGCTTCAGAGATTAGCCCATTTGTGATTGGGATCCGTCAAAGGATCAGAGAAATGGTTTAAGTATAACTGATGTCCGCGATTCTGCCGGCGTCGGCCGACATTTGACCGAGTCGACGGGTGCAAAACGAGAAAAAGAGCCACCAAGCCCGTTTTTCATCCGCCAAGTGCACTATCCATTGGAGAATGTCAAAGGTTGGGCTAAATACGCACGAGAGTTTGTTAGGCGGTTAGAAAGAAGTAAGAATAGGTCTTGGGTGAGTCATAAGATGGGAATTAGTCCAAGGCGAGGTGTCCTAGGCGAGGTGTCATGGGTGATGTGTCCAAGGAGGGGGGGTTAATTCAAAATAAGTTTATTATTTTAAATTAGTAATTGCATGTTTTAGGAATGGGTTAGGAATGGACCAAGGAGGAAGATGACCAAGGGTTAGACACTATTTAGGTGTCTACATTTACCCCTTTTTGTCTTGTTGGTTGCTCTAAACAAACTGCAAGACAAAAACAGGGGTCAGTTGCCCCAGGTATGGGATAAGGTTGATTTCGTCTTGTTGGTTGTTCAAGTGAACTGCAAAATAAAAATAGGCGAATGTTGGTTGCCCCAATTATGGATGAAGTATCCCCCCTCAAAGCAGTAGGCGAGAGAAGAGAACCGGAAATCGGGTGCTGATTTGACACAGAGTGGATGAAAAGGGTGAAGATAGAGTGAAAACGCTGCAAAAATTGTGATTGCACGTACACCACTTCACGAGATGGTCAAATCAAATTGTCACAGGTCGAGGGTCAAGGAGTGCCAAAATTGAAATAACTGGGCCCCAGCATTTAGTCGTCTGCTGATTGGGTTATTCAATCTAAGCTGAAGCTCTAATGGTCGTCGTGTTCCAGGTATCCCAGGCTTAGGAAGTGCTCTCGAAAACATGAAGATGTCACAAGTAATGCGGATCAACTGGCTTGCGATCCTATACTTGTGAAGGTCAAAAGTTTGCGCACAATTTTGCTAACCAATCATGAGGTAGCATACATGCAAAAACAACCAAGGCAAAATCGGTTTGAAAGTAGTCGCGGTTAAAGGAGATGGTCATGATCTCCAAGGTCTGGTGGTCGATGGATGGATGCAAAAGTGATCTCAAGTGTGCCCCAGGGGGCCAAAATGACGTGGTCTGGAGGACTGACTGATTGGGAGCATGATTTTGGGGCAACGGAGAAAAAAAAAAAAAAAGGTTGGAAGGACGCCGACGTCGGAAACAAAAACCGACGTCGGTAGAGTTCGGTCGACGTCGACAGATTAGGGCACGTAGATGCCGACATCGACGGATTGCCAAATCTGACAAAATCGAATTGGTGGCCCACCAAAAGTCATTTGTGATTATTTGACTGAGAGAAAAAAGGTGCTCTAGATTTTGAGTGAAAGTGATTGATAATGAGCGAATTAGCGGTGTGAGGTGGCAGAGTGAGATTGGTGGAGAGAGGGAGTAGATTGGAGTTTGATTGGAGGTTGAAGAGTCAGTTCTGGGCCAACAGGAGTTCGAGGCAGAAGTGATGGCAGAGGGCAGTAGAGGACCCGTGAGAGGTCTACCACCAGCGGCACCCATCGTGCCACCACGTCGACGACGCCGAGATGAGGTAGGAGGGTCTCTAAGCCCTAGTTGGTTAGATTTTTATTTTTATTTGTGTTTTAAAAGTTTTGTTGATATGGGCAGAAAATGAGGGGGGAGGGTAGCTAGGAGGGTGAGGATTAGATCTAAGAGAGGTTAGGAGTCTTTGAGAGGGTTTTGGGGGGTGTAGGAGGGATAAAAGGGGAAGCCCTAATTTTTAGGGCCGAACTAGTCGGCAATTTCGTCAGCATCGGCCGACCAGCGATCGGCGTCGGTCACTAACCTGTCGATGTCGATCACTAAGTGATCGGCGTCGGTTAGGTGAGTACCGTCGTTGGCATGCTAACCGATGTCAGTTGGCTGCCTGGTCGAAAGAAGAATGAAAAATGTTTAAGTCGAGGGGTCAAAGTTACGCTAAGGGCTTCTCGGGTGTTGGGTTAGGCATAGATAGTAAAATAGAGAAAGTTTTTAACATGAAATTGACTTGGGTGGATGTAGGCGAGACTGACTTTGATGTTGCGGGATCGCCTCCTGACATTGCTGATGCGGATGCGCGGAGGGGTGACAGTCGATGAGTGGGCGCAGATGAGCGCAGTTGGACTCGGCGGGCTGCGACGCTACTGTAGAGTGGTGCGGGATGTGAGTTTGATAGTGGCACTGATCGAGCAGTGGGATCATTCCACCAACACCTTTCACCTGCCTACGGGAGAGATGACGGTCATAGTCGAGGATGTGTACCAAATTTTGCGACTACCAGTACACGGAGTAGACTTTTATGCGTGCTTGAGAGAGGCGCATGATATTCATATGGTTACGATGTTTGGAGAGCACATCACGGAGACGAGCTACCACTCAGCGAGCTTTGTGTATGAGCCTTTGTATGCTGCAGATGAAGATGCACATCGGCTAGCAGTGTTGATGATGATAGGCATCACGGTGTACGCATTCCCAGATGCAGAGGGCGACAGGTTTTCGATCGCTATGACTGGAGTTTTGCTAGATATGTTAGAGCAGCGGACAGTGTTCGCCTAGACACCAGTGTTTTTGGCCCAGGTGTATAGAGAGCTGTGGGGTATCAGTCGGTGGTGACGATACAGCTTGTGCGTGGGCCACCTGCTACATTGCTGGGCCTATGAGCATATAGTGGTTACCCGACCTCTTGGCCTCCCAGTGGCGATTTTGGCCGGCTTCAAGGTCGGATTCAGGCGGTGGCACGCGATGATGGTGCAGATGCGGATAGACGGAGTGGTCAGAGATATTGACCATTACAGAGGGGTACTGGAGGCCTTGATTCTTGCAGACATCATTTGGAGACCATACTTGGTTCATCTAGTGTTCAGAGACCAGGGAGAGCAGTTGGTTGGTGTGTAGAGCCTGAGATGGGTCAGGGGTAGGCGAGCTAGTGAGCTCGAGAGAGTGCCAGCAGAGAGAGTGCGACGCCAGTACGGGCTACTATAAGACGTACCTCCTGCATTCCCACTGTACAGACGGGATGACATTGAGGCGCTGCTCCCAATACCAGAGAAGACAGAGGGCCCAAATTTTGAGGAGTTGCTGGCAGGACCTGGGGTGGCTGACCCAGGTTGTACAGAGGCCTACACGGCGTGGTGGGCAGAGCATTACACAGGTTTACAGGTAGGGCCGCAGCCAGATCCATAGGCCATTACCAGGGAGCGGGATACAGCCCGCGAGGAGAGGGACACCGCACGGTAGGAGAGGGACGTGGCACAGGCCCAGGTCACAGTTTTGTAGGGATAGTTGGCAGGGGTTACAGGGCAGCTGACAGAGATGACGAGTCAAGTGACAGTGTTGACGAGTCAGGTCACACTGCTACAGGGACAGCTCATCATAGTCCCGACACAGGTAGCGGCATGATAGGTCTTGAGAGGATAGGGTTCGATGCAGCAGCCATCACAGCAGTCGGCATTTTCACAGAGGCCAGGGTAGTCGGCATCGGTGCAGCTAGGTCAGCCACAGCCACAGGGGTCAGTACAGGGCACGACAACAGGACAGATGGGTCCATCGTAGACTGTATCTCTAGTTAGATACAGTGATGCGCTAGACGAGATCGCATATTATGAGAGGGCCATCAGGGGTTTCTCTCAGATACAGCGATACTCGGAGATGAGGGCAGAGTAGAGCCGACAGTGGTCTATGTCTCGAGCGACGGTTTTTGGATCTTGCAGACGGCACTGATCAAAGGGGGGAGAGGATACAGCATCTTCCCAGCCACCGCCACCACCACCACAGCCACAGCCTTGAGAGCAGACCTTGAGATTTATTTTTGATGTATATATCGGCCTGCGAGCCATTGATGCGAGATGTATGAGAGAGAGACAGAGGCACATATTTGTGCGATTGTATAAATATATATATATATATATATGATGAGATATTTGATCATGGATGTGTTTATGAAAAATGTTGTGGATGTGTTTGTATGTTATTTTAACTTGATATATGTTTAGGATTATGGTTCTGAGATTATGGTGTTTATATGATGATAGATGTATGATTAAGATTAATGATTAATGATTAATGATATGGATGAAAATGATTAATGTTAATGATTATGAAAATATGTGATTGTTGGTGATGTGATTGGCAGGTGACAAAAGAATGTGATGGAAGAAATGCGATGAAGGAATGGCCGAGCTAACCCCAGAAGACCCCATGTCAACTGAGTGCTGCCTACATAGCCCCTGTCGTTAGGGCCTCAGGCCAATGTAGTTCTCCCAAGAAGGGAGGAAAAAGATCGAAGTGGTTGATTTTGGTCATGATAAGGATATAGCATTTCCTATATGTCTGAGGGTACATGCTTGAAATGATAAGGAGAAGATGCTACAGCGTTTTCCAAATGGTGTAATCTATAACATTGGTCAAAGTTTTTCATCCCTAGCAACTATCCATATTCGTGATGGATGTTTGCTAAAAATGAATTGCAGGTCGATTTATGTTTCAGCAAGTAATGGTTTATGCTTGACATAAATTATGTGATTGATAGTTTCCATGTGTATTGATGTCTATGAAAATCAGAATGATTAGGCTATGTGAGTGGTTTGAAAAGAATTGGATTGAATCGTTTTGACATGTGATGTGGTTGAATGTGACCAAAATATAGGCAGAAAGTAAAAGGCATAAAGAACGAAGAGCCCATTCATGCATTGCATCGTTGACCATGAGTTATGTTAGAGCGGTAATCGAATCACTTTGACATTAAAGTGAGCTCGAAGTCCCTTGAGTAGGTGATATGATAAGAGGAAAGGGTAACCCGTTTTAGAGTATGAATAACTTTGCCCCTTTTTATAAGAGACCCTGAGACAACTACAAGTCAAGTCCATGACCCGGTTTTTTTTTTTATCGGACTGATCAATGCGGGAAGTCCACATAAAGATGTCATTCATTTGGTGGTCATTTGTGAAGCTGATCGATGCAAAAAGCTTCTAAGAAAGTGCTGTTTGTAGCAAGATTTAGTCATAGCCATCTTTCGAGGGAGTGGTCTATACTTTGATTTTGAATAGCTGTCATTCGAAGGAGCAATCTATTAGTTACAGCAATGATAGTGCAGCTATCCTTCAATGGAGCAGTCTGCTTTTTGATTTGATTTTGTGACCTTAGATATTTTGACATCTTGATTTAGTTTTGACAGAATGTTGAGTCATGGACAAGACTTATAGAAGGTCAAGGGCTCCCTTTTATTAGGACGAAGCATCCATACGTCATAAAAGGGTTGTAGAGGATTTTGTTAAAGGAAAAATGGTGGAATGGATTGAGAATTAAAAGGATAAAGATTGCTCAAGGGACGAGCTCAAGTTAAATGTCAAGTGGATGAGTACTCGACTAACAGTAGAATGGTCGTAGATGCAAAGCATTAAGGGGCTCAGGTTCTGGTCGACCTTCAAGAGAAGACAGACGATAAGTCCCTGATCCATACTTGTGCGTGATGATATAAGGTCCGAGCCAATTAGGAGCAAATTTGCTTCGTTTACTCCATTCCATATTGGTCACATGTTGGTTCTCTTTGAGGACGAGGTCTCCAATATTGAAATCTCGTTCTCTCAGAGTTTTGTTATAGGCTCGTTTGATGCGATTTTGATAGACATGGAGATGATTGAGGGCAGCAAGACGACGTTCGTCAAGTAACTCAAGTTGAGCTAATCGATCTTGATGAAAGTCATCGTTAGAAAGAATGTCATAGAGTGAAATGCGAAGAGACAGGATCTGTACTTCGAGAGGTAAGACAGCCTCTGTTTCGTACACTAGAGACAAAAGGGTAGCACCTGTAGAGGTTCGGATCCTAGTGCGGTAGGCCCACAAAGCGAAGGGTATTTGAATGTGCCAATCCCTTCCAGTGTCGTTGACCACCTTCATGAGAATTTTAGTTAGGATTTTGTTAGAAGCCTCGACCTACCCATTTGCTTGTGGGTAGTAAGGCGAAGAAAAGTTGAGTTTAATGCCAAAGGAGTCACAAAGTTTTTGGATAGTTTTGTTTTTAAAGGACTTGCCATTGTCGGTGATGATTTTGTGAGGTACATCGAAACGACAGATGATGTGGGTGTTGATGAAGTCGACAATTTTGTCAGCTTTTGTGGAGACGAGAGGAATAGCTTCCACCCATTTAGTGAAATACTCGATGGCAGTGATGATGAATTGATGACGAAGAGACGAATGAGGGTTAATCTCGCCGATGAGATCTAAGCCCCATTGTGAAAAAGGCCAAAAATCCTAAGCGATTTGTAAGGCGTGACTAGGGAGATGAAGCAAGTTAGCATGCTGCTGACACTTGATGCAACGCCGAACATAATCGCTACAATCTTGATGAAGAGTGGGCCAATAATAACCCAGGCGAAGGATGCGCTTGGCAATTGAGTTACCACTGAAGTGTCCGCCACAAATCTCGTCATGGGCTTGTTTAACAGCATGAGAGGCTTCAGTGGAGTTTAAACAGCGAAGAAGAAGGCCATCAAAACCTCTTTTATAGAGAAGGCCCCCTAGCATGGTATAGTGAGCGGTGCGCTTAGTGAAACCCGCCACGCATTGCTAGAGAGGTTGGGAGGAATGATAGAATGAGCCAAGTAGTCCTCAAGTTGTTTATACCATACATCTTGTGAACTAGAGCCTATGGTATGAACTAGATTGATGTCAGTGGAAATGTATGAAGGCAATGGCACACGATGTACCATGATATAAATTCTTGACGAGGATGATGATGAAGAAGGAATATGCGAGGCGAGGGAAGCCATGGTGTCAGCAAATTTATTCGTCGATCGAGGAACAGTCTGCAATAAGTGATGGTCGAAAGATGCTAGAAGAGTGTCAACACGGTGCTTGTACCTTTGTAAAATTTTATTTTTACAAAGATATGGACCATTGATTTGATTGACGACAAGTTGTAAGTCACCGAAGATGTTGATGGACTTGATATTTAAAGAAAGGGCAGTTTGAAGTCTCAAAATTAAGGCTTCGTATTCGGCCATATTATTTTTACATTCAAAGTCGAGTTTGAAAGACAGGGGCATGGGTTCACTTTCATGTGGAATGAGGATGACCCCCGCACCCCCACCGAGTTGACATTTAGAGCCATCAAAGAACATCGTCATTTGGTAGAATGTATCATCAGTCGAGAGAGTGGCGATAGATTCATCGGAAAACTCGCACTGAGAAGGTTGATTGTCGGGAAGAGGGGCATCCGCTAGTTGGTCAATGATTGTTTGCCCTTTTATAGATTTTTGCTGGACAAATTCTAAGTCAAATTTAGCAAGAAGCATGAGCCAACGAGCCATACGCTGGTTTTGATATGGTTCAGAATGCATGTATTTAAGAGGATCAGTGTGAGTGACGACAAAGGTTTTGTGATTGAGAAGATAGTGACGGAGCTTGGTAATGGCAAAGACTAATGCCAAATAGAGTTTCTCGGTATAAGTATACCGAGTTTCATAGTCGACAAGTGTTCGGCTTATGTAGTAGACTGCTTGCTCCTGGTGTTACTCATTTCGATGCGCGATCATGGCACCTAACGAATGATTGGTTGCTGAGATGTAGAGGTAGAAGGGTTTGTCGTCTTTTGGCAGAATAAGGACTGGTGGAGAAACCAAAAAGCGTTTGAGGGCTTTAAAAGCCTCTTGGCAATCTTTATCCCATTTAAAGGAGACGTCCTTCTTGAGGAGGTGATGAAAGGGTTGGCAGCGGTTAGAAAGCTGCGAAATGAAGCGGCAGATGGATTGGAGCTTTCCTTGTAGACTGCGAAGTTGCTTGAGATTAGTTGGAGGTGGCATTTTGAGGATAGCATGGATTTTGGCAAGATCTATCTCGATGCCACGAAGAGAGACAATGAATCCCAGGAGCTTTTCGGAGAGGACCCCAAAGACGCATTTCTTGGGGTTTAGACAGACATGGTACAGAAGAAGGCGAGAGAAGATGATCTTGAGGATAGTCAAATGGTCACGACGAAGCTTAGACTTGCCAAGCAGGTCATCTACATAGTCCTCCATGATTTTATGGAGGAGATCATGAAAGATGTAAGTCATGGCACGCTGATATGTGGCGCCTGCATTTTTCAGACCAAAAGGCATGACCCAATAGCAGAAAGTTCCCCATGGTGCAATGAAGGTGGTTTTGTGCTGATCTTCCGGTGTAATCAGGATTTGGTTATATCCTAAAAATCCGTCCATGAGTGATAGCATCTCATGGCCAGCTGTAAGATTAACAAGTTGGTCAATGTTTGGAAGAAGAAAGTCATCCTTGGGACAAGCTAGGTTAAGGTCACGATAGTTTGTGCAGATCCTGATCCCCCAGTCACCTTGGTGACAAGAACGATGTTAGAGACCCACTGCGGATAATTGATGGGTTGGATGAAGGAGACAAAAAGAAGGCGCTGAAGTTCTTCTTTGACAAGAAGTGCAACACGAGGATGCATTTTGTGAAGCTTTTGCCTCACAGGCTTAGCCTCTGGATTTGTGACAATGTTATGAGTGGCAATGTTAGCGTCAATGCCAGGCATGTCAGCGTAGGTCCAAGCAAAGGCTTTGCGATTGTCTGAGAGAAATGTGGTATAGTCGATCTGCTCTTGGGTGTCTAAAGACTGACCAATCTTTAAGACATGAGAAACATCAGAAGATGAAATGTTAATGTCAATGGTTGATTCATTTAACATAACCTGTGTTTCAGAAGGGAGGGAGCGTTGAATGAAAGTATCGTCGGCACCCATATAGGTAAGAATGGTGTCGTCGTCTATGCAGTGGATTGTGTTGATGGTTGCCGATTCATCGTCTATCATGCTGGGATAAACGAGAGGGAGAGACTTGGGAACCCCGTTGAGCTGATAGGTTAGGGGTTCCAAGCGGATGGTGTTTATGCAAAAAAAAAACTAGGAGGAATGAAAACCACCGACTCCGTAGGTGAGGATGGAAGAATAGGCGAGTCTGGAAGAGATTGGTCGATGGTTGGTTCGGGGCAAAGGTTTGTGGAAGCCTCAGTAGATTCTTGGAAACCCAGTCCATACCGTTTCTTTGCATTATCGTCATTAGGTGGTTCGATAGGCCGATGGAAGCCTTGTTCGTAGCGCCCAAAGCCAAAACCCTTCCATGCACACCTATAAAGGTAGGTATGTGCAAAGTTGGGGTTGCCAAGAAAGGAGAAATCGGATGTGAATATTTAAAGTGAGGAGGAAAGATTTGATTCAGTAGGAGCTTGATCCAGCGCCCCATAGACGAGATTGGTTCGAAGGCTAGGAGGATCATAAGGAATGACCATTCCAATCCGATAGTCATAGCTTGGGTTTTGATGAAGCTGTCCATACTCTTGAGGAGTCTAGAACATGTCTAAAGTAAGTAGGCGATATTCTCCCAGTGAAAGTCTTTGGAAGATATCGTCTATGGGGTCCTTGGTTATTAATTGAGAAGATGATGTGGTGGCAACCGCTGTTTGTGTACTAGTTCACGCTTCTGCGGATGGAGACAATGTTTGGGTTAATGCCTTGAGAGGGATAAGAACGTTGTTGGGTTGATAGGTTGTGTTACAAGTCTTAAAAGGAGATGGGTCGACAGGAATGACATGGACTTGTTTGTCGTGTTCAAATTTGACACAACGGTGAAGTGTTGAAGGGACGCAAGCCATGGCGTGGATCCAGGGTCGCCCTAATAGCATGTTATATTGAAATTCTCCCTTAATGATGTAGAAGAGCTCTGGGATTATGCGTGGACCAACGTGAATATGGAGAACAACAGTGCCAATAGTGTTAGCGGTGGTGTCATTAAAGGATCTAAGGATTGCATCGATTTTCGATACGCAATTCTTGTAAAGAGCCAATTGATTAAAAGCGTGGGTAGAAATGATATTAATGCTGGCGCCCCCATCGATCATAACTCGTTTAATACGGGTTCGATCAACGTAGGTTGTGATGAAAAGAGCAGCGTCTTGATCTTCCAAGGTAGAGGTAGGAATTTCAAAATCACTGAAAGTGATAGAGGCGACATGGGATAAAGAATGGACTAAGGCAACTAGTGGTTGAGGGTCTTTAGGTTGGACTTCCGCTGCCTATAGGGCTTTGATTAGAGCTTGGCAATACTGGGCGGAGCTTTGGATAAGGTCATATAGAGTCATCTTCACAGGCGTTTGGTGAAGTTGTTTTATCATAGAGTCTTTAATTACCTCTGAAGAAGGGGGTTGGGACGCACCTAAGATGGAGATCTTGGGTTTTGGTGGTTGAGGTGCCTGGACAAAAAAATAGGTCCAAAGAATAGCAGCTTTTTTTTTTGCCTTGTCTTTTTGTGACCTAGTGGTTATATGGATAGCATTGATTTCAAAGATAGGAGGTGAAGAAGGGGTCATGGCCTGCTGGTGAGATGTTGATGTGGTTGAAGAGGTTGGATGGGAAGGTGTCAAGGGTCGATCAAGAGTGTCCTCAAAGAGAAGAGTCTCTTTCTCCATATAGCGGCGAATGACTGCCTTGAGGGCACAACAAGTCTCGGTATCGTGCCCTGGTGTACGATGGTATAAACAAATCTTTGTATCATCGAACCAAGAAGGTTTTGACCCGAGGGGTTGGAATGGTTTGATAGAAGGAAGGGTAATGCTAGAAGTCTGCAAAAGTTGGCGTAATATCAAAGCATATGAACCTACTAAGGGGTCTGTGCCTGTTGATGCATGATGCGCTGGTGACTTTTGCTTGGGGGATGTTGAAGAAGGTTTTCGTACCACTTTTTGGTTCGATGGTGCGGTGACAGGCGGAGACGATACTTTCTTCGTGAGAGGTACCGCCTTCTTAGGAGAGGGTAGGCTGGAGGTAGGTAAAGGAAGCAAAGGAGGCAACTAGTTTTGATTGAGGGTCGGAGTAGGGAGCACTCCGATTAGGGTAGAAGGATGAGGACCTAAAATGAAGGGTAATGTTGACGGTGGAAGAGGGATTCGCTTCTGTGGTCTGGCAGTCTTTTTCAACTTGGTTGGAAGACTACTATTGGTCGAGGTCCGGTCTAAGTCCACCTTCACTTGCGGGTGAGTGAGGGTAGAGACAGGGCGAACTTCGAGTGACTTGATCGGTTTAGATGGGGTAGATGCAAGTTTAGAAGCGAGAGTCTGGTCTTTGTTGGGAGTCTTGGAAGATTCTGCCTTGGGAGGATTGGCAGCATGAGATAAGAGGGCACGGAAATGTTGAAGAACTTTAAGACACTTCCACAATCCTTGATGCTCCACTTTCTTTGAAGGGAGAAGTTCGATTTTCTCTACTAGTCGAGAAAATGGTTGAGAAGATATTGGAGAAGGTTTGGATTCTTGAGAAGATGTGTTAGGTGTGGCAGTAGTTTCGGACCCAAGGTGTGTGGAAGTTATAACTGGATTATCGTTGGTCGAAGAAGATGGAGAGTCAAGTTCTTCTCTTGGTGGAGAAGGAACTGGAGAGTGTGGCTCCTCAAGCGGGTAAAGGGCAGGGATTATGGTGCCCTCCAATTGCGGTCGAGGAGTGGGTAAGATCGGGTCCTCCATAGGTAGCAGGAAGGAGGATGGTGAGACCAGTGGTGCCGATAAGGTTGAGGCGTCCTCCAATATGAGAGAAGTTGACGGAAAATTAACTGGAGAAAAAGGTTCGTCCACATGTGATGGACTGATAGATGGGCTAACCTCTTGAGGTTGGTTGGGGATGAAGGGCGAGACCGTATTGACCATTCGAATGTCGTGTTCATGAGTGTTGTCAATCAAGGTCTAGACATTATTTTGGGTTGATGGATGATTGAAAAATCATTGCTTGAAGATGTCGATGCCCTGATTAGGAGGTGCATTGGGATTATCTAGAACGAGGTCACCCTTTTCAAGCATGTCTTAGATTACGTTTTTAAAGGTTTTACAGTTTTTCATGTCATGCCTTTTGACACGGTGGTAATTGCAGAAGTCATTTTCCCTATACCATGCAGGGATGGCGCGTGAGGGATCAAATTGTGGCGGTGGTCGAATCTGGGGGAGGTTGAGAACCCCTTGTTTAACAAGTTTTTCTAGTATAGACGCATAAAATTCTCCAAGAGGAGTATACTGTCGTTGTACGTATCTCTACTGGAATTGACGGGTGGCGCTCTGAGATGTGGGTGGCTCAGGGTGATTGGTTGAAGAGGACGAAGGTCTAACGACCACAGCATTAGCTGAAGCTTTAGACTTAAGATTGGATGATGAAGGTTTAGAAGAAGAAGAGTCATTGGTCTTAGAGTTGGGATTCTTGCTCTGCAGCTTGACTTTATTCTCCTCGATGGCACGTAATTCAAGTTTACGGGCCATCGTGAAGGCTTCGTCGAAGATGCGAAAGGTCTGAACCCGTAAGGTGGAAGAAATATGTTTGGCGCAGGCTCAGGAGAAAAGTTTAATAAGTTCGGGTTGAGGTAAGGAAAATGAGAGTTGATTGATGAGGCCTCTCCAGCGAGCAACGAAGTCAGCTATAGATTCGTCCTCGAATTGGCGGATAGTATAGAGGTCCGTGATCGAGACCTTCTTGGTGATGTTAATGGAGAAGTGATCAAGAAAGAGCTGGGCTAGCTGTGTAAAGGTGAAGAGGGAATGGCTGGCAATAGAGCTATACCAGTCAAGCGCAGCGCCAGAAAGGGACATAGAAAAAGTATGCAAGAGTAATGCATCGTCATGGGTAATAAGGTAATAGACATGTCTGAATGCCCGTAAGTGTTGTTGTGGGTCTTCCTTGCTTTGAAAGCGAGAAAATTTGAGAAGCTCCCACTAGTTGGGGTATGGTCTAATCGAAACGAAAGGATGAATGGGCTCATTGCAAATTTGCTCGTATGAGAGAGCATTACGTGAGCTGAAAACGGAGGTCTCTAGGCTAACATCTTGTCCATCAACATTTTGATGATATCTGCTGACGGATTGGTGGGTGGAGCGCCTCCTAAATTATAAGGCACTTGAAAGATATTGGGAGGGGCGTATGATGTGGTTGGTTGCGTAGACGCAACATATGGGTAGCTGGTTATGGGAGCAAAAGTTGGAGCCAAGGGCACTTGTGTTATGGGGTTGGTAGGCACAAGTTGGATAGGGGCCGTCAAGGATGGTTGAGGAGTAGCCACGTTTGTTGACGGGTAAACAGTTACTCTTGTGTTGATAGGTGCAAGAGTAGGGGGGATAGAGACTAGTAGGTTTTGGAAAGGTGTGGGGTTTAATTAAGTGGTTTGAGGTTGAGAGAGTACCGAAACCCCCATGGAGGTAGGTTTAGATGGAGTGGCTACATTTTGAAGGTAAGACACGGTTGGGTTATTGGTGGAGGTGTTGACTTGATTGTCTAGTGGCTGAATTGTATGTGCTGTTGATGTGATTCTTGTCTCGACTAATGAAGTTGGCATCCCATAGATTGGGTTGTCTAGGGAGTCTTGCGTTTGGCTATGCGCGAGATAGTGCTGTAAGGCTTTGACGTTAAGGTCCAAGAATCATGCAAAATCTTGGTCCCCTTCTGGGACAATAGGAGTCTGAGGCGGGGTTGGGCGAGTAGGAGTTATTTCAGTCTCCGAGTGAAACTCCATTATAGGACTAGTTATGGATGGTGAAGGTGGAAGCGGTTGTTGACTAGTGTGGTCAAGAAGGGCCTTGGTTTAACTGCGTGTCAAAACCATTCAAGGCAAAAAAGGGTCAGGTTTAAGAAAACTGTGTTTTTTTTCAGTCTCAAAAAACCAGAATGAATGTTTAGACAGCAAGAAAGTTGGATTTTAAGCTTGATGTTTTTAGAAAAAAGAAATTGGACAGTGACCGATGTCGGTATAAAAACCGATGTCGGTGAAGAAGACTGCCGATGTCGGTCAGATAACCGATGTCGGTGCAGAAAAGTTGCCGACGTCGGTTACAGAATCGATGTCGATTACTGTATTTTTCAGAAACTCAGAAAAAAAAAATTGGAAATGAAGAAGACGTCCTTACCAGCTCAAAAAAAATAGATAAAAATAAAAAATATGATGAAGACAGGCAGATCCTAGCGTTAAATCCTTAGAAATAATTTTATTATGATCATGTGGCTTATGCCTTAATGTGATGTTTGAGGAGGTTGGCTGTTAGAAGGGTCCTAGAATAGGTAATCTAAAGATGGTTTCAGGTATGTTTAAGTGCTCAAAAGTCTGTGTTAGGTTTCGTACATGGCCTGGTGCTAAGGAGCAAGCTCCCCTCACTTCACGATTCCAGTGGTTAGCTGGTCTCACTTAGCCAAAATATACTTTCCCTATAGATTAGACTCTGCCAGAGAACAGAGTGGGCTTTTCTCTTAGTGGTGAAATCCAAGTAGGATCGCCGGGATGGGTAAGGTATCCGCTGGGTGATGAAATCCCAGTCGGACCTTGTCTCAAGTGAGTTTGATGTTTAATTTAGTGCACGTGGTCTGGTTGTGTAACATCAAGTGATCTACGATTTATTCAATATGCGGTTTACTAATTACTAAGTGTGGACTAAAAAATGCAAGAAAGTAGGAAATGGAATGCAATATATTTTAAAGCCCCAAATCGAAATGTTAAGGAATGAAAACAAGTTTGAGAAAGGGTTGAAGGAAATGATTTTTTGACTAGTCTAGAAATGCAAGAAAAAGAAAGAAAAAGTTATTTTTATTCCTGCTTATGATGTTTTTTAGAAAAGAAGAAAGAGGTGAAGAGGGAGAAACCTAATGCACCTAAATGAACAAAGAAGGAAAGGAACCCAAGGAAGGCCCTAAGGGTCCCACCGGGCATGCCAGAATGTTTTTATGCAATTTCGCTTTCACATTGAAATAGAGAAAATGAGAAACTTAAGAAATGGTCAAGGCTTGTATGTACCTAGATATAGTCTGCACACCGTAATCCAGACATTGTGAGAACTCTTCTTTTGCTGTGGAGGAATGACACCTGAAAGAGATAGACACTAAAACACGAAGAACGTTAATTGATAAGAGGGTGGATTGCCAAGCAAAAGTTTGGTCTTAGAAGCGCTAAGGCTTCTTGGAGGATGACAATCCACTGTTTAAGACAGAATATGACAGAGACAGAAAAGAGAAATAATAAAAAATGTGAAAAGAAAAAATTAAAAACAAATGCGTACCTGATAAGCTGCAATTTGCTTAACACAGTCACCGACGTCGGTGATATTGCCGGCGTCGGTCAGGGAGGTCGCCGACGACGGTTGGAATGCCGACGTCGGTAGGGGAAGTGGACGAGGTCGGTCAGGGCAAATGGCCAGGGACGGGTTACAGGTCTAGTTTCTGGTCTGCAGAATGGATTTAGTCTCGTCTAAGGGTCTGAGGGTCTATGAGGGATTCAGAGGGACTGTTTGGGATCTAAGGGACTGAAAATCTTGTTAGAAAAAGGGGTAAGAAACAGGAAAAAGGCCTTTCAGCCTTTTCGTAAAGTAATTTAGTCAGGTTGATTAGATGGGTCTTAAGATGGTCTGTAGGTCTCTGATAACTTATGCTGAGTTGATTGGACAGAGGGTGTTGCCTAAAGAGAGACTAAGAGAGTGTCAGAGGCAAAGAAAAGAGAATAAGGGGTGAGAGAAAGCTTTTCAGCCTCTCCGAGAAGAACAGGGAAGGTTGGGTCAAGGATGCTTGGAATAGACAGTAGACAGAATACTAATATATTTGAAATGATATTAGAATGAAAACAGTACAAATACTTAGCTGTGCTATGAATTGGCAAAGGGTGCAGAAGCTGTGTTTTGGTTGTCGCTGGTGATGGAGATATCATGCAATCCCTGTGCAGAATGTCTGATGCAAGACCTTAGTGCCTAGAAAGTGCTGCCAAGAATGTTGATCCCTGCAAGAACACCAAGAAGCCCAAAACACTGAAAAGCAAAAGCACGAAAAATTTGTTTCACCGGAAGAAGATTCGAGAGACGTGATTAGCTTCAGAGATTAGCCCATTTGTGATTGAGATCCGTCAAAGGGTCAGAGAAATGGTTTAAATATAACCGACGTCGGCGATTCTGTCGGCGTTAGCCGACGTTTAACCGACGTCGACGGGTGCAGAACGGAAAAAAGAGCCACCAAGCCCGTTTTTCATCCGCCAAGTGCACTATCCGTTGGAGAATGTCAAAGGTTGGGCTAAATACGCACGAGAGTTTGTTAGGCGGTTAGAAAGAAGTAAGAATAGGTCTTGGGTGAGTCATAGGATGGTAATTAGTCCAAGGCGAGGTGTCCTAGGCGAGGTGTCATGGGTGATGTGTCCAAGGAGGGGGGTTAATTCAAAATAAGTTTATTATTTTAAATTAGTAATTGCATGTTTTAGGAATGGGTTAGGAATGGACCAAGGGGAAAGGTGACCAAGGGTTAGACACTATTTAGGTGTCTACACTATCTTTCCAAAAAAAAAAAAGACGTAACTTGATTATTACTCCGAAAGAGTTCTATGTGAAAAAGTATCCATAAATTCGTCGCACATAAACCTAAAAATTTAAATTTTTTCCTTTGATTACCTTGCTTCCATGTGGTGGGAGGTAATACTCATTGGTCAAATAGCTGACATCAGTGAAGGAATTCTCATTCCTCAACCCACCCCTAGTGAATCTTGCACTCTTATCACTGATTATAACTACACTCATTTAATACAGGTTTCCTTTATGGGATTACGTGGTACTGGTAAGGCGTTAGGCCAATGATTATGTCATTTAACCCTGAAAGCATTTTGCGGCACTCTTTGAGGAGTCTTATTTGTGTAGATGTCAAAACTTATGCTATCATGCAATGGGATCCGCTTCTGTGAACTTGGCACAAGCGAGGCAAATATAAACCTGAAATTATATATATATATGCTAAAATATTTAGTGAAATAACTATGCGTAAAGAAGCAACTATGACAAAAGCATAATTATGATTGTGGAAGAGTTTTTTATACATCACTGCGTACAAGTTTTAGGGTTTTTACGCTGAGTTAATGATGGATTTTGCTAGGAGAGGATCTAAAAAATTGTACGCAATCATACCCAATTTTTTTTTAATTGTCAAAATAACTTGAAATCTGTAAATTAATCACCTTCTCCGGTAGCAAGATTGAAATAGAGATTAACGATGTTGTGGCAGTTGTTTTAGCACGATGGAAAACATAATTTGGTGGCAAAACTGGAGTCCATTCAACCATCACTAGAGATTCCTATTACCATTCTCTCAAGCCCACAAGCATTTATGCATTCCTCTATTTCAATCCATTCACATATCTTATCTACCATGACCTTTGATGTCTGCACATTCAATTACAAACACTTTAGCTATCTAATTTAATATTGTGTTCTTAAATCCAGGTATTTTGCATATGTTTTTAACAAAAATAAAATACAGTCCAATTGTTTTAAAAAGTCGATGACATACCATACACTCATATTGGGCAGTGTCATCCCTCAAGATACACTTCTCAAGAACACAAAGTGCTCTGACGATGAGATAGAAAATGCTCACATCTCCATTGGCAACTCCTCGCATGTCAGGGCACCTATAAAATTTCCATTACAATAAATAAATTTTTAAAAGATTTGAAACCCCATCTCCATTGGCAACTCCTCGTAAGCCAGGCCACCTGTGAACTTTCCATACTAAATTTGAAACAAAATTGAAATTGGTATGTCACAAATATACCTGATACATTTTTTAGGTTTATAACTGACATAACGATAATGAATGCGAGCTTAATTAACATGGATGCATCCATCATTTTTGACAAGTCTATTTCTTTCTTCAACTAGAATTTGTGTATGTTTATAACAGAAAAGAAAAAATTGAAAGAAATTGTGCGTTGTAGGGCTATTGATCTGTAAATCATTTTGTAGCTTAAATGCTGAGAAATATGACCCTGGGTGATGCCTTCCCTTTGTTGTGATCCGCTTCTCTACCCCAGAATGTCATCTTCCTTTCATTCAATCTCATAATACAAATGACACACTAGCAAGGTGAGCTGGTCTTGTGGGACACGTGTTGGTTACAATTAGTGATAACACAATGCACATTATTTTTTTAAATATTCCTTTAAGCCACATTACTCCCATATAATGAAGCTAATGTTTATCGGCGTCACATTTGGTAAGAAGAATTAAGCACGTCACATCTCCTTAGTCGACCAAATAAATGTTTGATAATTTTGTAATTTCTTTTATTGCCTTTATATCTTTTAATTTAGAATTGGGAATCGCTAGCTTAAAATAAAATACATATTGTATTACATATTTTTCCAATTAATATATATTTTAATTATATAATGATAATAAATTTTTTATATTGCATTATAAATTAATATAATATTATTATTTTATTATATATAAAAATAGTATAATAAAATTATTATTAAATATTATTATTTATAAAATTATTGTTATTAATTTTTTAGATTCAGTAAAATAAGGTTTTGTAAAGTGAATGAGTGTAAATTAGCTAGTATACGTCACTCAAAACCATGATCGCTAACCCCATATTACCTTGTGTACATGAGATGTTAAACAATAATAATCAAATATTTGTTTTAATAATATTTTCACATTGTATAAATGTTGTGGAGAGATTGATCTTGTGGAGCGGAAGATCCCCCATTAGTAGTTGTTCTAAAGGTATGTAAATTACGTGAGAAGGGATATGATTTCATGTTTTGGTCAAGTGGGGCTTCATAAAACAAAAGTGTAAATTCATTGTCATATTGCATTTGAAACTCATAACCATTATCCTTGTCTCATCTTTTGTCCTCATATTGTATCACAAACGATGCTTGCTTATGCACCTATGTGGCATGTGCTTTGAAAAAGCTTCGGTACTAACTTCAATTGCAATGAAATCAACAAGATAAAATCCATAAATTCAATGTATTGCCCCCATATTAACATCATTGCATTGATCCACACACCAAACTTGGAGTATCTAACAACTGCGCTGAAATTGGGGCATGTGTACATGATATGGGCCCTCTGGTGCACCATATCACATGAAATATATTGTCATTTTGCCACATCATCACTACCTATCTCACTTTGAAATCTTTCACCACTTGTAAGTTTTGTATGTCTTTATTGTAAGTTATGTAGGTGTCAATATATTGGCACTAGAGACGAACATAAGTTATAATATATGTGTTGACAATAATGTTTCCCGCAGTTCATTGTGTATAAAAGTCAGTTTCTTTTTGTCATAGCTATGTTTCTGGGTGATGTTTGGGAAAGCAGCGAGAATGATAATTTGGTGGAGGAATTGGGTGTGCTACTATCAACAGTTGCAAATTTGTTGTGAGTGTCAGGGACAGAAATGTTTTGTTAAAGATGACAGTCAATCATGGTGATATAATCAGTTTGGCTAATTTGTTTGAGGATCAAAGCTAGGTGTTGTATTCATTTCATGCCTTCACATAACAATAAAAAAATTCCATTAGCGATGGTGGAAGAAACAACCTATCATGTTTGTAGAGAATGTGTCGAGCTTCTACTTGCCATTAAGGTGATAGCAACTACAATGGTAGGCATCACAAATCTGATAGAATGGGATGTGGTGCTCTAGATGTTGCAAAAAGAAGACAAGCTAAATCTAGATGTGGAACATAAACTTTACAAACATTTGAGGTTGAGCTATAATGTTTTGGTGGGGTCCTATCTTAATATTGTATTTCAATATTATATATTTTAATATTAGTTTAATATAATATATATTTTAATATGAAAAACACACTGATATATTATAATATAATATATAACATTATATATATATAAACATATCTATTATTTAAAATAAAACAAAATATATATTAAAATATTATATTATATATATAATATTAAAATATATATTATAGAATATAATATTTATATATAAAATATATAAGATTCGTATATATTATATAATTAAAGTTTCATATATAAAAATAATATAATATATATTATACAATTTTGTAGATAATAACTTATATATTATATTTATATATATGATATGAATGTAAGTATAGATGGGTGGGGTGCGCTCTTCCCCTCCCCTTATATATTTAAAAAAATTATGATCTAAAAATTGGTTTAAATATTTATTTTACTATTTTTATATATGAAACATTAATTATATAATATATTTGAATCTTATATATTTTATATTCTATATATAAATATTATTCATTGATCATTTGGGAGTTATATTTATATGCCCATAGGTGGGTATAGATAGGTGAGGTGCGTTCCTCCCCTCCCCCTATATATATAAAAAAATTATTATCTAAAAATTTTATAATATATATTATACTATTTTTATATATGAAACATTAATTACATAATATATGTGAATTTTATATATTTTATATTCTATATATAAATATTATATTCTATAATATATATTTTTAATATATGTATATGTATGTGATTAGTTATCTAAAAACTGTATAATAAATATTACACTATTTTTATATAAAAACATTAATTATATAATATATGTGAACCTTATAGATTTTATATTCTATAATATATATTTAAATATTATATTTGATTAAATAATAGATATATATATTAATTTAATTATATTATATTATGTGTGTGTTATATTATATTTTATATTATCTTATATATATTATATATATAGAGAGAGAGAGAGATAAGAGAGGTTTTGTAAAATGAAAGAGTGTAAATTGACAGTTAAACCTCAGTCAAAACTCATGACAATGTCAAATTAAATTTGTGTAAATTAATTGTCAAAGCAGACCAATCAGGATCTGAATCACCATGCAATGCTTTGGTCATGTGTGTGTGTGTGTGTGTTGTAAATAAAAAGAGTGTAAATCATCAGTTAAATTTTAATCAAAACCCATGACAATGTCAAATTAAGTTTGTGTAAATTAATTGTGGGGGCAAACCAATCAAGATCTGAATCACCATACAATGTTTTGGTCTAAGATGACTTCCATTCTTTGTGGAAAGAGATCGCTTATTTGCCCAATATGTATGTCAAAACTGCAACTCCTTTGGTTTTGATCAAGGGCCATATGTATTCATTGGTTGAAGGGCCCAATCACAAAACTGCAACTCCTTTGGTTTTGATCAGGGGCCATATGTACTCATTGGTTGAAGGGCCCAATTGTGGTTGATTGGGTTTTGTCTTGTTGATTGCAATGGAAGAAATTGCCTTCGTTACAATGGCACTAGAAAAATTAGAGCTGGCCAAGAGTAATTTGGTATTTTGGGTATGGGATTTGGATAAATATTTGAAGTGGACATGGGTACACACAATCAATATCAAGATTGAGGTTGTAAATGATCAGACCATTTGTGATTATTTTTCTTGGCCATCCATTGGGGTTTCTATATTGTACTTAGGCATGATCTGCACCAATAATCATCAACATTCCAATTCCAAGTCTTTATGTGAAATGTGTCATCTAGATTTCATGGTAGATTGCATTTGTGTCATTTAGATTGCATTTAGAACTTACATGACTTGCATCGATCATAAAGGGGTACACAGCTTACAAGTTGAAGGATTCTTTGTTTGGACATTTTCTATCATGAAGGGTCGATGAGGACAACATGACAATGATGGTGAGAGGCACATTTTATTGCAATCACATATGGATAACACTTGTCCCATATGAATTACACCTACACACATGGCTATGTTAAATTTTAAATTGACACATAAATGTAATAGCGATATAGAGTGATATGTGTTGAAATTATATCAAAGCAAGGTGGCAACATATTTTTTTATATGTTTTCTTTTGTCAACCATGGATGAAGATGTCATGAAAGTTGTTTTGATGTTGGGATAAGCCATTGACATCCAAGAGTCTATCGTGTAGCTTGAATTCATCCATGATGCCAATGAATACCATTGACAAGGTATTTTAGGTGATATCAAGGTGAGTGGGTGGTGACATTTAGGGCCAATTACAGGGTATTTTAGGTGATATCATACCATATAGTGGCCATATAGTGAATAGACTCAAATTCAAGGTAACTGTTGGATTTACGCATGATCTGCACAAATTACAAAGAGGTGCACAAATTACATGGTGGTGGCATCCTTCATTAGTAGTTTTCTATTGTCAAGGGTGGATGAGAAGTTCATGAGATATGATTGTATTACAATAAGGACCCACAATTCTTAAATTGTAGGATATGCACAAAATGTCTTTTTCAATTATGCTCTCAAACTCTTTGAATTAATGAAGCAAATAGAAGAAACCTTGACCACATAGGCTTTGATTATGTTTTATCAACATGCAACTAAATTTTATCATTATAGATATTCAATTTTGATGCTATCAAACATTGTCAAGAGCACACTAATAACTCAACAAGTGCAATCACTAGTCCCATGTTGGACATGGAGGTGGATACAATTAAGCATATTGACCCATAAAGTTAGACAAGTAATTAGATGGTGACACTTATCAACTTGAAACGTGGCTACCACATAAATGCATGAATTCAACTCCTCCAACACATATTAAATTTATAATTCTGTTGATGCTGGAGATTGCACCCTGGGCAAGGAGGCCTAGCTCCTGCCTTCTTCTCGCAACATGGAAACTCTCCTCTTGCCTGTGGGATCGGCAAAGCTAGAGGAGAGAGTCTCTAGATAAGCGCTAGCTCCCTTTGATGCATCATGTTTTTTCCAGCAAGTGCTAACATACATATATATATATATATATATATATATATATATATATATATATATATATATATATATAAGGGGGGGATGAAAAGAGAGAGAGAGAATGCAGGAAAAACAAGCCTACTCTAAAAGAGGTGATGCACCAAAAAAACAAGGGTCGACCTTCACACATCTACTCTCAGAACCAGACAAATATAGACATACACTACACATTTGGCAGAAGGACTAGGCTGCTGGAAACTAGCAGGGAGGCTTACATGAAAACACAAAAGATAGAAAACTACTGAGGCACTGTGAAATGCACGCTATAGTAACTTCCTCTATTTTGGTCTTCTAAGATGTTCGTTTTTCTCCTTTTAGCGGCAGAAATGGCGCCTTGTAGATAATAGGTATGCTGGTGTTAAACCTATAAGAGCATCAAGAAATGATGACTGGACACAGACAAACATTCAATGCATACTCTGAAACATCTATCCAAATAGAGGTAAAACACTGCATTTTATTTGATTCAGGTGAATTTTTTGCCAAGGTTGCGCCTTTGCAAAAGTGGAAGAACTGATTCTTCTCAAAAATGAGAAGTTACAATATATAGAAGAAAAGAGAGAAACTTGGCACTTTTTTTGACAAGTTGGCCTGTCGCGTCCCATTTGAAGGAGGAAACACTGTTGTGTTGTCATCGTCCTAAAAGAAGCCTGCTGGAACCATGATGTATAATCGCTAAATTTGACTTTGGCGTTCGAGCTTTAATGTAGAAGCATGGGTCGTGCCTCTTTTCTGCCAACAGATGAAAATTTGTCCCCTTTTTTAAATGCACGGGCCCTGTTGTATGTTGTTTGCACCATTTGGAATTAACAGGCAATAAATCACCTGCACTTTGCCATTTGGACTGCCTTGTCACTTCTGCGCCATGTCATCTCCGTGTCTGTCACTTTGTTTTGTCTTCTTCTGTGTCCTTGTCTTTTCTGGCTTATTTGGCCCCTGGGGCAAACTTTCTGGCGGGTCGCTGTGTTTTGAGCCCCTTTCCATGGCTATTGCTTCTTTGTTTTGAACACAAACAGTTATTTCCTTTGGTCAAACTTGACATCCTCAAGGACGTCGTCGGGCCTTGTTGGCAGTCGGGTCCATGCTACGCTTCTAGGGCATTTTTCTCTTTTAACTGCGGGCACCTTTTCCTTTGTCTGAAGCCTTTTATATATGTGGGGATTAGTCAATTTTAAACCAAATGGACTTTGAATTGAACCCGAATTCTTCCTTGAAGCGCCTATTATGCTTAAAGCATTTGAACTTGGACTAAGGCCGAAACAATGAACTAGGTGTCGAACCAAAGAACCAGGTCTGTGACCAAAGTGTTGGACTGAGCTGGAACAAGGCCAATGGACTATGTAACCAATAAATGATTGCTTTTTCAAATAGCAAGGGGAGAAGGTGACCAAAATTTTGCTGTGGGCAAAAATTGGTCAACAAATTCCATCACCAAAAAATGGATGGTAGACCGATTAGGATCTGAGCCATAGTGCAAAGCTTTTATCTACGTGATCTATTACATTCTTCATGGAAAGAGATAGTCTCATTGCCTAGTCTCTTTATCAAAGTTACAAAGTGCATGCCACATGGATGTATAAAGGGGCATCACTCATGATACAATGTGAATGTCATGGTAGAGGATTCACTAGTTGAGAGAATCAGTCCCAGATGGCAAAGAGAGTTTGTGGGTTTAAGTCTTAGGAGGTGCCCACATCCTATACTTAAAAGGGGAATATACTCAAGTAATGAAAAGAAAAAAATTATGCATTCTTTTTGGAAGGGTTTTGTCTATGTAAACGTTTACATTCTTCATGGGTTAAAGCTATAAAGTGCATGTTGCATGGATTCATAAGGGGGCATAGCTCGTGATACAATGTGAATATAGTTGTAGAGGAGTTATCGGCTAAGAAAATCAATCCCAGGTGGTTGGGAGGGTTCATAAGTTTATGCCTCAAGAATGAGGAGGCACCCACACCCTCCCATTTTCCTCAAACCATCTTCTTAATTGATGAGCTTTGGGTATATTTGGATAAATAAAGAATTGTACATCTAATTTGGTTCCTATTGTTTTTACATTATATGTTTGAACTCTTCCCTTTTTATGGCAAGAACTGGAGGAGGTTGTGTATTTTGATCACACAAATCCAATAAAAAGCCTTCCCTCCTTCCTCACAAACCCCCCCCAAGAGGGCTACCTTAATATTATAATTAGAGTTGTCGTGTAGCAACTCTCATATAATTTACAACTACACACATGGTTGTGTTAAATTTTAAATTGACACATAAATGTAATAGTGGTGCAAAAGGATATGTGTCAATTATATCAAAGCAAGGTGGAAACATAATTGTTTAGATGTTTTGTTTTTTCAACCATGGATGAAGATGTCATGAAAGCTGATTTGATGTTAGGATAAGCCACTGACGTCCAAGAGTCTATCTTGAAGCTTGCATTCATACATGATGCCAATGAGGGCCATTGACTAGGTATTTTAGGTGATGTCAAGGTAAGAAGGGTGGTGACATTGAGGGTCAATTCTAAGGTATTTTAGGTGATATCATACTGTATAGGGGCCATATAGTGCAACATACCCAAATTCAAGGCAACTATTAGATTTAAATGATCTGAACACATTAAAAAGAGGTGCAAAAATTACACATGGTCATGGCATCCTTGATTAGCAGTTTTCTATTGTCAAGGGTACATGAGGAGTTCATGAGATATGATTGTATTGAAACACAGACCTATAATGCTCAAATTGCATGATATGCACAAAATGGCGTTTGCAATGATAATCTCAAACTGTTTGAACTAATGAAGCAAATAGAACAAACCTTGACCATGTATGCTTTGCTTATGTTTTGTCAACATACAACTACAATTTATAATTATGGATATTCACTTATGATGCTATCAAACATTATCAAGAACATATTGATGACCCAACAAGTGCAATCACCACTCCCATGTTAGCAATTATCAACTTGAAAAGTGGCTACAACATAAAGCCATGAATTCAACTCCTCCAATGTCTATGAAATTTATAATCCCACTACCATAAAATGGATGCCAGACTGATCAAGATTTAATTCACCATGTAAATCTTTTGTTTGTGCGATTTCTTACATTTTTCGTGGAAAGAGATAGTCTCATTTCCTAATCACTATGTCAAAGCTACAAAGTGCATGCCACATAGATGCATAAGGGGGCATTGCTCATGATAGAATGCGAATGTCATGGTAGAAGAGTCATTGGTTGAGATAAATGATCTCAAATGATAGAGTTGGTGGGTTTAGCTCTCAAGGGGTGCCCATATCCTACACTTAAAATAGAAATATACTTTGGTAATTGTTGATGCCTAAAACTCTCATTCTTTGCTAATAGCCTCCTATGGGAAGCTTTACAGATGTGGGACCGAATTGCGATCTATAAATCAACCTCTGAGATTTTAGAAGCTGGCTCTTTGTACTAATTAAGGGTGAAAATGATAAGAAAGAAACATAAATGAAACTAAAATGAACTAAGGTGATGCATCAGGATTTTTATATATCTAACTATAATTGCATAAAATATCTTGATCCCTTTCAAATGTCACATACCATTAATGGAGCATATGCATAAATTAAAGCCTATAACGTAGAAAAGAACCAATACTATAGAAGCAGAGTAAAGATACAATAGATATCAATATATCTCATTCAATTTGACACAGAATAGTATATATTCTTCAATATGGGTGGAAAAATACCATACAAAAGGCCCAAATGGCATAGTATACAATATTCAACCTTCTTGTCAAAGAGATTTACTAAGGTCATGAAATGAAAATAAATAATTACTGCTACTTCTATTCTAGAACTAACTATTACAATGGTTTCTCTAACACAAAACAATTATCTAATATCTAACCCTTTCCAAAATGAATGAGCTCCAATTATATAAGCATAGCGACCTCTCAAAGGAGCGACACCTAGAAATCTCAGCACTCACATCCATGATGAGGTTATTGCAACTGAATGAGGAAATCCATCTCATGAGTGCAGTTGGTCCTCAAAATCTTGGATATAGTGCAACTACAATGCCTTATGATGCTCGTGATACTTAGAAGGAGCACCATGACACCACGTGTCTGCCTCCAGAACTATCTCTAGAATGCTTGTTAGGAAAGAGGGACCCACACTCTCATCCAATGGCACTTCTCAAAAGTCTGACAAGGCAAACTTCACTCTAGAGGAGTGCAAGGATGATTCATGGCAGCAACAAAATGAGTGCTCTTCTTCGAAGCCTCTTTTTACCTTACTTAACCATCAGTGCACAAAGCTGTGGCAAGATGGTGTTACTCCTAAGAAAACCAAAAGCTCCTTTGTTAAAATGAGCATGGGGGCACCATGTGAAAGGTTTGTAATATCTTTGTCATAACTGCTTGGTGGGCCCCCTTTATAACCTTGCCAGCCAATGGCGTGATCTAGAACTTTGACAAAAGAAAACATTGCTCCAAGGAGCATTAGGATGCCATGTGGTGAGCTTTACTTCCATTCTGTTGTAACCATATCATGAACCCCCCTTACTCCTTCGACCAATAGTGCTCCTTTAAGCTCTGATAAAAATAAACCTGCCTTAGATGAGCATTGGGTCACCATGTGGAGAGATGGTGCTACTCCTAGGCAAATTGAGAACTTTTTTAGGTCGAACAAGTGCTGAACTGCCATGCGGTAGTCATTAAAGGAAGCCAAGACTTAGTCAAAAATGAAGAAGGGGAACCTGAGGGGAAATAGGAGGCTAAAACAACTATCAAACTTTCTGAGCACATCCGTAACCAAAAACTTATTGTTCAAAAAATCAAAATGTGGATTTCAATTTATAGTTCCTAATGACTCATAAGGGCATCCACCTATGAATGAGAGGACCCAAAACTTCTAGTTCCTGAACCAGTTGAAGCAAAATTTGTAAAAAGGGAGGAAGCCTGCAACTTATAAATTTTGAAGAGCAACCTTGAAAGGCAACTTATAATTCTAGCTAGGTGAGAGGCTACAATATGGTGTCCACCTCAAATACACTTGGTGAATGACTAAGATCTGTGTCCATAATTTGGTTACTTTGCTTCTCCAGTAACTCTTTAATTTTGTCCTCTGGGAGGATGGTGTTATCCATAAGGAATGGGGAGGAGAGTCCCAACTAGACTAATTGTTCGATATGCACCTTCATATCCTAGACTTTCTTTTATAAGGCATCTAGGAATGCCTTGCACTTTATAGCTTCCTTTTTGTAGCTCACGGTCTTATTGACTTTCATTACCACACGCATTCGATTAGCCACCCCTATTTCTTGTAGCATCTTATCCATTACACTATAGAGTTTCTGGATAAGGAGCTATGAGTCCTGAACCTTAGGGGACATAAAGGCAAGGACCTGGTCTATGGATGTGCTTATCTGGGAGCTCAACCACTATGATTCTATGATGAAACTGAGCACCAACTTTAAGTTTATGGCTGCATTTTTAATCCTCTCCAAATAAGATACATATAGTTGTTGAACCATTAGGAGGATCCATGTGATCAAAGTGTGAGCAGCGAGGTTATTCTTAAATTATAAGATCTCTTTGTCCTTGGCTGAGGAATCTTATTGTGTCTATTGTTGCAATTATTGATGCACTCTATTAGAGTCTGAGAGACTCTGATAAGTCTACACTAGCTTTAACTCCTTTTCTTAAAATTTTGCTTTTACAATAGCCTTTTCCTTCTCCAGACTGTCTATCTTAGTCTTCCGTTCAACTATGTGAATCCATAACTTGGCCCTCTAACTGGCCTCTGTCTAGAAGGTATCAAATGTGATGCAACTCTAAAGGTCATACCTCATTTTTTTGAGCTCCACATATTTTACCTTGGCCTTAGTATTGAGGCAGTCAACATTAACTTTAACTCTTGTGAGTTCCATCTTTGTCTTCTCCAATTGATGGCCTACCTTGATGTAGTCCATAGTGATGAACTTCTATGTTTATTCCATTAACTCAACCCTATTAGTGGGTCTGGCCTAGCCAAGGTTGAGGCCAATAGCTTGTATGGTATAGTCCCCTAGTTGCATCTAATCTTAGGGCTTGACTATTTGGGATGCCATATGTGCAATCATGAGAGATTTATATGATGGGTCAAACAATGACCACATGTGAGGCACCACTGGAGCCTTGCCCTATTTTCCTCTTTTCTTCTCCACCTAATCCAGTCGAGCTTTTCTTGTAGCCATGATCTACTAATGAAACTTCTCCTGTAACTGAATATTTTCCCTTGCAAAGGGGGATCTTTGAGGAAGGCCAAAAGGAAGGGTCACTTGTTATTGTGAACTAGTGGAAGTTGTTCTTCCAGGGATGAACAGGTGAAGGGTTAGGGTGGAAGGAGAGAAAGGGGGGAGGCCACATAGGGGGGTGGAAGGTGATTGTGCCACAATAGATGATGATGCAGAAAATGAGGTCAGAGGAGTGAGGAACATGGTAAGGGAGGTGATCGACTCCACAAAAGAAAGTGGTGAGAGCTCTATGATAGGCTAGCCAGATGAAAGTGGTAAAATCTTGATGGAAATAGTGGAGGGTTATAAGGGAGTGAAGAAAGAGGTGAAACTAGAAAGAAGGGGCTAGGAAATGTGTACCTTTTTTGTGGAGGCTTAGGGGAAGGATTGGAGACTTGTGCCTCAAGCCATCTGAGATAAAATGACCCCATCGTGAGATGCCTTGAAGAGACCTATTATTGTTGTGGGGTAGTTGGGTATGGATACAAAGGGGGTGACCAGGTCATCAGCCTCTAAATCACCACAACATCCTCCTCTTTCTTTGGAGGGGTATCCTCCTCTTCCTCCCTAGGAGTGTCTTCTTCTTTGTTAGGGTTGTCTTCTTCCTTAACTGATAATTCTTCTTCTGTCAGAGCGTCCTCCTCATGGTGTTCATCCTAAAAGTTCTCAAATTTATCGTTCATGTCCATGTCTTCAAAATTCACTCCTAGCTTGTTGATTATTTGCCTATATTTCCATTAGGCATCTAGTTTTTCTGGATCCAATCTCTTTGGATGAGTTGTGCCCTTCATCAATTTCTTAGTGGGGTTGAACTAGTGGACTACATCATAAAAAGACTCCCATGGCTTGCATGTGTCTAATGGGATCTTGGACAAATCCATGTAATACTTGATATCTTCTTCCACCGGTGACCTTCTCTCTTTGAGGTAAGGTTGGGGCTAGTGATTAAACAAGGTGGCGATCTTCAAGGTGGTTATGATGTCAGTCAGATCATAGTTCTATTTGTCATCAATCAGGTCAAGGCCAAGCTCTACATGCTTGAGCACGAGCAGACGCTCCTACAACCTCTTCACCATTGTAATGTCTCCTCTTACAAAAGGGACATCATATAGGGCCTTTTTACATCCCACACCATATACTGAGTCGATCGCATCAAGTTGGCAAGCCAATTTTAAGGCTATTTTCCTATCTGTGAATAGGTACAAGACCTAGAATGGCTCCTCCTTGAATCTATGCACCCAAATAAAGGTGAAATGGGCCTAAAAAAACTAGTCGATTACAATTCTTCTACTAGTCATTCACGACCTTTGGTTTTCTATCATTCTGAAAGGGATTGGTTCCCGACTAAGGTCAATGAGGACTGGGGACAAGAAGCACTCTGAGAACTCATAGTAATCCTATGTGATCGATAAGATGTGGGTCCATGTGGTAACGGGGATCATCATGTTGGGGTGGGTGCTTATCTTAATGGAGTTGAAGGTAAAGTAAGAAGAAAAGAACCTGGAGTTTTGATATAGGATCAGGTTTAGGAAGAAATAGGAATACCTAAAGGTACCATGTGCTGAGAAGTTCTCCAACTCAACATGGATGGCAACGATGATGGCCTCCACAAAGTCCATCCTATAAACCTTCTCTTTGCTCACCATCTTCAAAAAGAAGACCGCCCCAATTGGAAATCGATGACATGATCATCCGAGTCCATCCCAAAGATAAATGCCAATATGTAAAGGGCATCCTTCATGTCATGCATCACAAAGCTCATGAGATCAAGGGGCAGAGAAGGTGATTTGGTGTAGTTGTTTTGGAGGAGCAAATTAATGAACTCCATCTTTCAGACTTGGGTATCTTAGATGTTTATAGACTCTCCATATTACAGACATCGGTATTGGGCTCACTCAAGAGTTGGAGCATTTATCTTATGGCATCGGCACTAACATCCACTTTTAGGTGGTTGCTGCCTATGATAATGTTGGTATTGGCATCATATCTATCTTCACATAAGGCGATGATCTTATGGCATTGACACTGATAAGTGGAACCATGTACTGGGCCAATGTGGAGTTCTAAATTTTGTACCTAAATAATTTGTAGTCATTCCTTCAAACCTTCTCAATCATTTAGGTGTGAGCACCCTCTCTCAGGTTCCTTGGGTTTTTGGCCAATCTAGGGTCGAATATTTCATCTACATAATCCAAAACCATTATGGAGTCTCTGCAACACCCCTTAGCAACACTCTTGACATTGGGTACCTTGGGCCTCATATGTGCAAAGGTTAAAGCATATGATTTGCTTACTACATATTGTGGGGGAAGGTCTCCACCTAACTCGTGGGTTGTCTGCTTCTTAGGGTGATTTTTGCCACTAGATGAGGATGTATAAGTCTCCATTTTAAAAATTCTTCTCAACTGGTCTCTACTTTAAAGGAAAACACTGGATATTGGATCCTACTCGTAATTATTACAATTCTTAACTCAAAATGTTCTGCTCAATATGATATGTTCAATTGCTCAATACTCTTTGAAATTTTTAAGGCATTTAAGTGTTTGACCTAATGAGGAGAGGGGTATTTATAAGTCGATGCTTCTAGGCATGATCATCATGTAAATTTTAAATTTGGATGCCCTATAAATGTAAATGGTGGCACACACACTTGAAGAACACCTCACAAAAGATTTACAACAATCCTCATGGGGGATCATGCAATATGGAACATCTAACATTAATGGTGAGGGGAGTGGGGTAGATAATGGTCTTTCAGATAATGTTTCAAAACCAAGGAGAGCTAGGGTGTGGACACCTACAATGGGATGAGCCACTTGTGCCAATGTCACTTATTATCAAAGGGAAACAATAGTAAATAAAGTAAAGTGAACGAACAAAGGGAAAAAACAACAAAGAAGGGAAACTATCTAACTATATACAAAGGGAAGGCTGGTAAATTAGTTAAAGTGTTTTAAGTTGATTTTGTTAATTGGAATCCCTAATGTGTTGCGTTCTTCATCTTCCAACTCAAAATCATTACCTTGTCTATCACCAATGATGTGGAATGGCCCCCTCTATAGGGAATCAAACTTGGCATGTTGGCTTGGCTTCGTGGCCCTTTGGTTGTATTTGAGGACCAACTCCCCTGGCTTAAAGCCTAGGTTTGATTATCTCTTATCAAACCATCACTTGACTGCTTATTGTCAAGTGACCTTCACATCACCAGCTTGCTTTTTTGCTTCTTGGAGGTTGAGTAATTCTATCAATCTAACCTTCATCACTTTGTTCTCCATGATCTTAACAACCTTTAATAGTTGTAAGACAAGAATCTTTGTTGATATGGGTGTGACCACTTCCTTCCTGTATACTAGTTCATACGGGGATGTTTTGAGGATCTTCTTGGGATTAATTCATTCAGCCCATACGGCCGTTTTCACATGCATATGCCACTCCCTTTGTCTATCGGTACCCATTCTCTTGATCAGCTTAATGAGATTTTTATTTGTTGATTCAGCCAACCTATTCCTTTGTGAGTAGTAGTTGGATGAAGTCTTTAGCAAAATACCATTTCAAAGAGCAAATTACAAAATCTTGGAATCGAGGAAGGCCTTATCATTATCCAAAATGATCATTCTCGGTGGGATGAACCTTGCTACTAGCTCCTCTAGGAAATTTAGGATCACATTTTCAGTTACTTCCTTTAATGGGGCTACTTCGATCCACCTAGTGAATTAATAGGTGGTCATAAGTATTCATTTCTGGCCTGCACTTGAGACAAGATTGATCATCCCAATTAAATCCATGTCCCATTATGCAAAAGGTTCATCAACCATGATCGAATTCAGTGACATGGTTGAATTCTTTCGCTTCCCCATGAAGAACTGACATTATGGGCACTTCTTGACCGCCTGAAGGTAATTTACAAATATGGTTGGCTAGTAGTATCATGCATGCATGGTCTTGGTTGTGGTGGTATTTTCTAAGAAATGTCCACCCGGAGGGGTGAAATGCATATCCTGTAAAAATTTTCTAGCCTAGTTGTTGTCAACACATCATAGAAGCTCTCCATCAAAATTTCTCTTAAACAGGACTCCCTGGACAAGTGTGTAGCTAGCCCCTTGCAACCTATAGAATCACCTTTTGTGTGTAATAAGACCATCATAATATCGATCTACTTTCATGAAATGGGTCTTTTTAGCAACCCAAGACCCATCAATTTCATATTGATTCAATAAAATCATTCCTAATGTGTCTCGTTCTTCTATCAAGGCATTTGTGCATTGGGCCAAGTATTCATAGAGTCATCTTCCTCGGATCACCTTGGTAGGCCTGACTTCAATGTCATATTATATGATCTTGGTGATCTAATTGGCCCTATTTTTGATGATCTCTGCTTCCATTATATACTCTCTGATGCTAGAATACACCACATACACCATTATCTTGCTTCTCGCCACAAGGTGCCTAAATTTTTTGAGGCCCTTGAGAATGGTGAAAGCCTATCTTTCTAAGGATTTGTTTTTAATCTCGTACCCATGCAAGGTTATTGAATAGAAAGTGATCATGTGTTCACTTCTCCCTTCATCTTCCTTTTGTGTTAACACAGCTGCTAAGCTATGTTCACTTCCACAAACATACATGACAAAATCTTTAGAGAAGTCAGGGTTGACCAACATAGGGGCAGTGGATATTAAGGGGTCCATTTGAAAGGCCAATCCTTTTTTAGCATCAATGTGATCAGCTTTACCAATCTCATGTAGTTGGATATGAACCTAGTGACGAAATTGATCTTTTCAAGGAAGGATTGGACTCCTTTCTTGTTGATCGGCAAGGCCAAATCCCTGATAGCTTTGACTCAGTTCGGATCAATGGAGATGCCTTCTTTAGATACCATTTATCCAATTAATTTGCCTTACAAGACTCAAAAAACACATTTTTGGGGTTGAGAGACACCCTGAACTCTTGCCAAATTTAGAAAACCTTATTCAAATGATCAAAGTGATCTTCCTTTTTCTTTGATAATATTGTTACATAATCTAGGTAAATGAGGATGATCTTGTTAATCAAGCCTTTAAAGTCTATTTTCATGGCTCGTTGGAAGGTGGCTCCTGCATTGGAGAGGCTAAAAGGCATCTTTGCATATGCAAAGGTTCCCCACTTCATGGTGAAAGTGGTCTTATGTTGGACCTCTTCATTGATCCACACCTAGTTATACCCTGAGAATCCATCTAATAGAGAGAACATTTATGCACCCACTACTGTTTGGAGAATCAATTCCATTAAAGGAAGGGGTAATGATCTTTTAGAGATGCTTTGGTCAAATCCTAGAAGTCCATGCATAGCCACATTTCTCCATTTTTCTTTCTTACTAGAAATAGGTTGGATACCCAAACCAAGTGCTTGATCAGGTATATCATTCTTGAATCAATTAGTTTCCTTAGTTCTTGAGCCATAAAAGACTCAATTTTTGGGTTAACTAGCTTTTGCTTTTACCAGATAGGTTTGGCTCCTTCCACTAGATCTATGGTGTGTTGGATGACCTCGCAGTCATATCCTTTCAAATCATCATAGGTCCATGTCATGACCCCTTCATACTTGTTTTAGAAATAAATCAATCGCTTCTTATCCTTTTGGGAAACTTCCTTCCCAACCTTCAATTTTCTTCCATCTTCGACGTTAAATTTGGAGTAGTCACTTTTATCTATGACAAACTTTTGTTTGTCATTCCTAGCGTCATCAAAATCAAACAGGTTCTCCAAGGTAATGAGTCCCTTTGGTAGTTTATTTGTCTTCAACTGCATGATTTGATCCCCATATGCTTTTCCAATTTTTGCTTGCAATTGTTTCGTAAATTCGCATGATTGCTAGAAAAACATGGTGATTTGGGCATCACTTTCAAATACTTACCAATTCTGGTTATTTTCAAGAATGGTGGGTCTAACGATCACCCACACCACTTATTCATTAGTGAACAAATATGTCATTGGATCAAATTGGGAGCTGGCTATTGCCATCCTATCTACCTGGGCATTTAAGTTCTTAGGGACAATCTTAGTGTTAAAAGCTTCAAAGGCTTCAATCAAGTCCCATATCTGGTGGTAGTAGGACCTCATGCAAACATTTTTCACAACCATGACCCCTCTCACCTATCTTATCACTAGCTTAGAATCACCAAACACTTTTAGCTATTTTATGCCCATGCACTCGATGAGGCCTAGGCCATGGACTAGTGATTCATATTCAACTTCATTATTTGTGCAGAGGAATTAGAATCAAAAAGCTCAGAGGGTCCCTTTTCCATATGGAGATACTAATCAAATACTAGCTCTAGAGCTAGTTTCGAATTTCGCACCGTCGAAATGCAGAGTCCAAAAATTGAACTCACCTTTAGGTTCTTTGCTTTGATCCTCCTTTTTCCTCATTACCTTAGGGATGCCCTGATCCTCATCATGGATTACATATGTCTCGAGGTAGGTGGCATCAAAATTTGCGAAAGGATCGTTCTCAATAAATTTGTTAATGAGGACTTCTTCCTTTGGGCTCTTGTTGTCTACCATTATTTCTTCTTCAAGCATTTCTATGTAATACATCTCCCTTTTTGATAAATAGGTTTGTGTCACTTCAAAGTTCATCATAGCTTCATTCGCTATGTGTTTTGATGCAGTAGCTCAGACAAAAAATTTAACTTCAATCCGTATTTAGTCCTTAGGATTAAATGGGACCAATCCAAAGACAAGTATTCTCCTATCTTGGTGGTGAAATCTCTAGATAGACATAACCTGAAGACTGGGGGGATTTCTATCACCACAACCTCTTGAGTAATTGTAATGCTCAAAAAAGAATACACAATTAGGGGAAGGGCTTTGATGATACCAATAAGTGTTAGATAGAATAGGGTCAAATTTGTCTACTTACCCCCTCTTTGGAATTGATGAATGTGAATGGTACCTAGGGTTGTGCACTCATGTTAGCTTCCTTTCCCTTTGTCTATGCGAGCTTTACAGCTAATTTTCCTCGTGTAAGCTTCTCTCAGTCCTCTAAGGCTTCTTTTAGCCAAGACTTTTTCTCTAGGATAGACAAGACATCCTAAATGGAAATATTAGCAGGAGCCTTCTTTAGCTGCTCTACTACATTAAATGGCCCTTATGGTTGGATCTCAGGGTCCTTTGGCTTGTTATGTGCTGCTTTGCTCCTTTTTGATATATCAGAGATGGTGGTTGGGGTCCCAAGTTGTTCTCAAAAGTCATTCTAGGTCTCACGAAGGCTTCTTGAGTCTCGATTGATCTTGTCTTAGAATGGGTGAAATAGTCTGATTAGACTCGTGGGGCCTTTGGCACTGGGATTTTGCTCACGTAAATCACATCTTCGCCTTCTACCGAGGAGAAAAGCACATGCTTCGGGGCTATCTCCTCCTCTTTCTCTAAGGACCTTCCTTAAATTTGTGACATTAAGACAACGTTATCAACACCTATAGATTGATATCCATAAGAAGATGAATTAGGTGCATTCCCTTGCCTTTGTTGATTAACAACCTTCTATTATAGATTGCCTCTTGGGTAATTTTGGGGTGTGTGTGTGTGTGTGTCATTACATGGGAAGCACCATGAGTTTGAACCATCAGCGAAGTTATTTTGGCCTACAACCAATTCTTTGTTCACACTTGGAAAGATTGTTTGTAATGGATTAGGTATCAAGATGATTTGACTCATGGTCCATGTTTAATGCTTCAATGCTTGATGATTCAGAACCTGGGGATTTAGCATTTGTGTTTCTTACTATTGGTTATGTTGATATGGTGCCCTTCTTTCCTAGTAGTTTTGGAAAGGAGGTTTCAAAGGCATGGACTATTACCTTTTGAGATTTATGATCTCATTAGAGATCTTTCACAAGATGCTCTGCATGTTGTTCATCTCCACAGCTCGAAAGGATGAAGAGGAAGTGTTTGTATAAGTAGGCGGATATATATACATGGAAGGCGGTGCCTGCGAGGTACTCGAGACCTCCTATTATGATGACATAAATATATCTAGGAAAATTAACATCGATAGTCAGGGGGAAGTTTTCCATCATCTATTAAGTTGTTCTCAGCTCTAACTGCTAGTTCATATGCGTCTGGTAGCATCTAGCCTCCAAGTGACTAGATCATGATGGCAATGTCTGAGTTAAAGGCTTTGAGGTAGAAGATAATGCCATGCCTTTAGGAGATCAAACCACTATTGGTATTTTTTGCCAGGTCTTATCGAACCTAGTGTTGAAATCTATAATAGCCTCTTGTGGGGCTCTTTTAATGGTAATTAGCTATTGTAAGAGGGATGATCGATCTGTCTTCTCATTAAATTGCTCAAATAATTTGTTACCCAATTCATCCCAGGTGGTGATGGAGTTGGGTGACAAAGATCGGTACCAGTCGAGAGCTAGCCCTTTGAAAGAAGCAGCTAGTAGCCTTAAGGCTACATTCTATTGTGTGACATTGTGCACAATGCATACAGTCGCAACATCTTAGAGATGTTTTGTTACATTATTGAAATCCTCCCCTAAGAATTTAGGGAGTGCCTTTAAGGCATTTACATGAATAGGCTCCCATGTAGTTGGGGGTACTGGAGGGATGAGTGGGATGCCACTATTCCATGCCACGAAGTTCCTCAGTAGATCTTGGATAGTCATTTGTTGTGGTTATTGTGTTGCACTTAATCCTACAGTTTTTTGGTGAGTTGTGGCTACCAGAGGTGGTGTTAGCAAGCCTAGATTCTTTGTTATTTGAGACCTTGCAAAGGGCCTATGGCTCATAAACCTAGATTCTAACTAGGTAGATTAGTTCTTTGGGTCCCATCAAGCGTGCTAGAAAATAAAACTATTAATGCCTAAAAATCTTGCTCTTGGCTAACAGCCTCCTATAGGAAGCTTTATAGATATGGGACTGAATTGCTATCTATAAAGCAACCTTTGGGATTTTAGAAGTTGGCTCTTCGTATTAATTAGGGGTGAAAAGGATAAGAAAGAAACATAAATGAAACTAAAATGAACTAACTAAGGTGATGTGCCAGGAGTTTTATATATCTAACTATTATTGCATAAAATAGCTTGATCTCTTTCAAATATCACAGACCATTAATGGAGCATATGCATGAATTAAAGCCTATAACATAGACAAGAACTAATACTATAGAAGCAAAGCAAAAAAATAATAAATAGAAATATATCTCATTCAATTGGACACAAAACAGTATATCTTCTTCAATATGGGTGGAAAAATACCATACAAAAGGCCCAAATAGCACAGTATACAATAGTCAACCTTCTTGTCAAAGAGATTTTTTAAAGTCATGAAATGAAAATAAGTAACTATAGCTACTTTTATTCCAGAACTAACTATTACAATGGTTGCTCTAACACAAAACAATTATCTAAGATCCATCCCTTTCCAAAATGAATGAGCTTCATTTATATAAGTGTAGAGACCTCTCGAGGGAGCGACACTTGGAAATCCTGGCACTCGCGTCTAAGATGAGGCCTTTACAACTAAACAAAGAACTCTGCCTCATGAGTGTAGTTGGTCCTTAGAATCCCAGATATGGTGCAACTGCAATGACTTATAATGCCCACGATGCTTAGAAGGAGTGTCATGACACCGCATGTCTACCTCCAGAACTATCTCTGGAATGCTTGTTAAGAAAGAGGGACACACACTCTCATCCAATGGCACTTATCGAAAGTATGATAGGAAAAACTTCACTCTAAAGGAGTGTGGGGATGATAAATGACATCAGTAGAATGAGTGCTCTTCTCTGAAGCATATTTTTACCTTACTTAACCAGTAGCACGTGAGGTCACCATGTGGCAATCTAGTGCTACTCCTAAGAAAATTGAAAGCTCCATTGCTGAAATGAGTATGGGGGTGCCACATGGAAGGTCCATGCTATCTTTGTCATAGGTACTTGGTGGGCCCCCTTTCTAACCTCGCCAGCCAATGACACGATCCAAAATTTTGACCAAAAAAAACCTTACTCCAAGGAGTGTCGAGATGCCACATGGTTAGCTCCACTTCTATTCTATTGTAACCATATCGTGCCCTCCTTACTCTTTCGACCAATGGTGATCCTCTAAGCTATAATAAAAATAAACCTACCTTAGATGAGTGTTGGGTCATCATTTGGAGAGTTGGTGCTACTCCTGGGTGAACCAAGAACCTCTTCATGTTGAATGGGTGTTGGGATGGCACATGGTAGTCATGGAAAGAAGCCAAGACTTAGTCAAAATTGAATAAGGGGAACCCAATGGAAAAGAGGAGGCTAAAACAACTGTTGAACTCATCGAGCACATCCGCGACCAAAAGCTGACTAATTCAAAAATCAAAATGTGGATTTCGATCCATAGTAATGAAAATAAAAAATTATGCATTATTTCTAGAAGGGTTTTGTCAATGTTATGATTGCTTACATTCTTCATGGGTCAAATCTGCAAAGTGCATGCCACATGGATGCATAAGGGGGGCATAGGTCATGATACAATGTGAATATCATTGTAGAGGAGTCACCAACTGAGAAAATTGGTTTGAAGTGGCAAGGAGGGTTCTTAGGTTTAATTCTCAAGCATCAGGGGGTACCCACGTCCTACACATAAACAGGTAATATAGTCTAGAAAAGAAAAGGAAAACCTTCTAAATTCCTTTCATCATTTCTTGCACCCTTGGGGCAATTTCTAGTCAATTATTTCTTCTTAGATGCTATATGTTTTCCATATGAAACCTCACACAGCATCAAAAACTACCCTCTGATGTTCATACACATGATTTTTTCCATCCAATAACCACTCTGTCATTAGGAGTATCTCCCAAGGGTTCTTACCATGGCAAGTTAAGCTGAGTGGTGATGGCAAGGGGAAATGATAGGCTATTTCAATTTATATTTATATTTATTTATTATCCCTTATATCAAGAGTACACTCACTGTATGACCTATGTATCAACCCTTCATTTACATTTGACAGTGATGCAAGAATGAAATATAATATATACATAAGTCTTAAAATATTAGAGGAAACACATAACATGTTATTCAATTTTTTCCCCTACTCATCTCTACTCCTCACCCACTTCACAATCATAAATACTTAATAAAAAATCAAAATATAAAGACACATCCCTTCCAACATTCCTTGCACCATCGGAACAACTACTAGTCAATATATTTTAGAATAGGGCTTAACTCTTTAAGAAATATTCCAAATTTCCATCAATATATTTTGTCACTACTAATTTAGAGAACATGATGCTAGCATCATTTATGATGTTACCATGTCTGCTTTAGGAAATCAACTATTATGAATTGAATCATGTGTGCATTGATATCCTCCAAAAAGTCATGATTAACCTATAGACGTCATTACTGACCTCAGCTTTTCATCAATATTAAGTTCATTGCTCCTACACCTTCTTGTGCTTCCTCTTAGCCAATTGTTGCAATTCTTATACTTTCCTATTGTACATTTGACAAATTCTTTTATAGGAAGATTATTTCAACAAAATTAAAAACCAACATGGGAGTAATGTAAGTGTGACATTCGTTCTATTTTATTGTGTTTTCACTCTCAAAAATACATCTTTACCTGAAAAAGCTAAACACTACCTCTACCAAATAATGAAAGTGTACACCTAATGAAGTCGCATGGTAGTGGTGAATTAATAATCTTATGTATAATGTGATTTACATGTATAACATTAGAATCAACCCAAGTGTAATATATTTTACTTTATAGAGAGAGATGGTGAACTTTTTGTCACACCTACGTCATGCATTAAGGCTTTGACCTCTTGTGAAGGTATATTATGATCTTTAAGGGTCTCATTAAATGGTTGGATTTTATTTTTAATGGCTGATATAAGTACATTATTGGTAATTTGTTGGGGAGATTCACATAAAGGTTTCATCTTACCCTCTATATTAGACATAGATGTAAAAAATCCATCACAAACATTTCTATCAATACATTTCTTAGAATCATTGTCACAGTCCATACAGACATAATTGCATAATTTGAATCATCGCATTTATTTTCCAAAGAATAAATAATATCACATTGCATTTTAGTTGTATCACATTCTATATGAGAATAAGGAAAATCGTCACATTATTTTCAATAGAAGTATTAGCATTGCATTCCATGGTACTATAAATAACATTAGTTTTAGAAACATTATTGCAAGAAATATCATCGTGAGACTCAAGATGTAAATCATCTATCTATTGCTTCAATGTATATTCATTCTTAAGTGGAAGTTGAGTAGGATCAAAAAATGTATTAGCTAATTCAATGTTACATTCTTCTTGTTCTAGTGTATTACTAGTGAAAGAACATAAATAAGGAGAAGGATAATTGACTTTTGACATTTTAAGCCTATTGTATCATTATTCTTTTCAATAAAATTGTAAAAATATATATCACTAGCATACTAATCTACCACATTGATGTCATGATCATAACCATCATAGTCATTTCCTTCACTCACAAAAGCATATTCTTCATCTACATAATCATTGTCATTAAGCACATAAGCACGATCATTTACAACCTTATTTGTCCATTCATTAGCATAAATATAAGGTAAAGCATGGGTAGATGATAAGGAATACATACGATTAGACCTATTAGGGCTTTTAGGATGCACACTCACAACGAAGTTACCGGACCCTAAGATGACATAATATAACCACAAAACTTACTACTAGGATAAGAGCAAACATAGAAATCTAGGGTTTAAGGGGTTTAAACCTTAAGAGAAAAATACCGCCTATGAGGGGAAATCAAAAAATCAGATCTAAAAATAGAAGTCTAAATCCCTAATGAAGAATGATGAAACCCTAAATGAACTTAGGGTTTGGTGTGTTCAATACAAGGAACATGTGGTCTAAACAAGCAAAAACCTTTTGAATAATCATATTATATAAGCTATATCTAAACTACATGATTCTAAGTGAAACTATGACATAGTGTGCTTTAATATTTATAGAAATAACCAAGAGATAGGATACTTAGCTTATTTATGATTTTGTAAGTGTTTTGATTCTATCACAATCATCAGATATGCTAAGCAGGGGCTCTATGTTAGCATAGATCAGAAAACATACTATTGTCACTTCTTAAGACACCTTCGATACTAATCAAATGCTTATGGCAACTAGATCCATCTATTATGTACTAGAATCATACAAGGTGATTTCACAAGTCTATGGTGGTTTGGATCACTATGCTTATGTCTATAAATGACTCTTGTGTATTCATATACCTTTGGCCCTACATAAAAAGCTATGTTTTCCTTCTATTTGCTTCAAACACGAGTTTGTACTCTTGAGACCAACATGACCTAGAATAAGGGGTTAGCACATTGGGTTGGACTAGCCTTGTAGACACCTAAAATTGGCCATCGATAACCTCCAACCAGGCTTTTGGCCAATTTCCACTTAAAATGCATAATTTGGCCTAAAAACACTAAAACATGATAATGCTGTGAAACTGACATATTCTAGTGCCAATTTTGGCCAAGGTATCCCTAAATGGGACAATGTAATTTATGGGCTAGCTAACTTTGATCAGATCATTTCAAGTCAAAATGCTAATTTTGCACCTAGGTGCTTTGAATTGCTCTTTCTTATCAAATCTTCTACACAAGACATGTGCCTTTGTTATTTGTTGCCAGCAACATCCTAAATGGGATAATGGATCCAACGCATTTGGCATCACCTTCCAATTCCAATCCAGTCAAATTTTGGACCGATAACAAGGTATTCTGATCAATCTCAGTAGTTTGTCCACAAAGTGCTTAAACATGCTTAAGAGCTAATTAACCCAAATCAAGGCCTAATTAAATTCCATGGAAACTTGTTGAAAACTTATTTTTGGAAATGAATATTGAATATCTTCATCATCAGGTGAGCTCATTTCTTTGAAAGACATCCCTAGGCCATAAATGCCACAAATATCAAGATTCATGCCTTCCATGCCTCATCAATGACTTCCATAATTCCCTCCATGCCTCTTAATTGCCCCTTCTTCTAATGGCATGATGAGGATAATTACAAACTTAATTTCAAAATTGAAGTAATCCTCAACCACACATCTCAATCTCAGGATGGGCAGTTCAAGTTGATTCTAGATATTTGCAAAAATCTATAAATAAAGAGGCCATGAACATCATTTCTAAGATATTTTTTGGTGCAAAGTTATTATGCTCAAATATCTTCAAAAGTCTTGATTATACAAAGTTATAAAGCACAAATGGTTCCAAAATCTTCATGCAACTAGTGTTACCATGCCGAATTGATTCCAAGCCAAGCCAAGCTACAAGCCAAAGGTGCCAAGGAGAGATGGAGGTAACCAAGCTTCCATTGCCAAGGACTTCATGAGCACAAAACTGAGCAAGTCACTACTACAAAGGCATTTAGAGCATCCAAGGAAGGTAAAGGAATTCTTGTGTTTTATTCCTTACTTTTTAGTTGTGTTTGTTAACTAAGCTCTCCCTAGTGTTTAGGCCTAGAGATGTTATGTTATTAATGTGTTTATTTCATTTTGTTTTCATTTTGAAACTAACACCATACTAACCATCCTCTCTTGAGTCACATTCCTAGATCACAGGGCTTAGAAAATCCCCAAAGACTAGTTGAATATTTCCTACATCGTCAATACTTTGAAGATGGCTCAAACCACATGTAGTTCTCCTATTATCATGTGTGTGTGGCAAGTCATGTGAATGCAATTCTAAGTGAAATTTCTCTTAGGTCCTCCTTTGGTACAAGCATGCAAATAGATTTATCCTTCAGAAATTTTAGAGTTTTAGTAACATTAAGCTAAATGGTTGTGTACTCTTAGTGTGCCTTTGTTAACAAGTGAATACTTGTCCTTAAAATTCTTCTAAGGGATTTGTATATATAAGGTTCATAGTTTTGAATTTGGTAACTATTGGCATGCATAAGCCAAACAAGAAAGATCCAAAAGGGTAAAAAAAACACCCAAAAAGGTGGAGTGCCCTTGATTTAAATTTTAAAGGGATTATGGAGTTTAAAACCATAGGTTATTAGAGGGATGGAATATTAAATTAGGAAATAAATATGAAATAAATGCATCCACTGATTTGTACAATAATTAACCTAATTTTATTATTTTTATAATAGCAATGAATCATACAATTATGTACTTAACTGAAAACTGATTGAGATGGATGAATTGGAGGTTAAAAATTGGTGTAAAAGCTGATCAGAGTATCACTATTTGGGAGCAGGTCTCAGAACTCCTCCTAGATAGTAGTGTAGTCCCTTGGAAAGTAGCACATTATGTTAGTGTCCCTTTATCGCGCTAGTATCCTCTTATTAAAAATTGTGTGATCTTTTGGGAATAGCCTCACTTGAGTTCAAGATGCATGTGTCTGTGTGGATGAACCTTGATTCACTCCTTATGACCTATTTTGACTAATTTGGGAACGAACCCTAGACCTCCATGTTGTTAGGATATTTGAGGAGCATAAATATCAAAAGTGTAACATTAGCTAGGTAGGTACGTGACCTCAACACCCCTCTATGTTGAGAGTTTCCTACAAACCAATACCTCTAGAGGTGATCAAGGCTGATGTAGTTCTCCTGCCTAAGTGCTTGGTGTGAGTACAAGTGAATGCCAGTATGAGTGTTGGATTGAGTGTTTTTAGTGTGATTAAGATTATAAATTTGAGTAATTTGAGCTTAGGAATGGTATATATGGCTCTATGTATAAGTAGGGTAGGATAGAGATCAATGACCTTGATTTGCACAACTATTGTTGAGTTTGTTCATGAGTATTTGCATCTGATTTCCATTTAGTGTGTAAAGGGATAAAATTGGTGTACATATACTGATTTGGTGTTTGTTGGGATGTGATTTCAGTCTGGGTTAAACCTAAGGTGCCTTGAGAACTATAAATATGTTCATTGGGGTTAAAAAGAGGTAGCGGATACTAGCACGATCCCTTGGTCACTAGCATAGTGTGCTAGTGTCTAGGTGGAAGAACCTAGGGCACTTAGGGCCTAGATGCCTAGGGAAAGGTTTGAGATTGCTTTTGGAATGTCTATGGATGGGTTAGAACCACACGAATGCTAGATAAATATCTAAATAGTCCCTAAGATAGGTCTAGGGATAGCCTAGATATAGGGTGGTCTCAAATAACACTCATTACACTCAAGTGACATTTTATATGACCATAGTCTCAAAATAGACTAGAAAGATATGCTATGACATTTACAACAACTATAGACATTGATGGTAACCGATCCTATCTAAGATTATCGAAATTATCATGGAGCCATAGAAAAATTAGAGCTAGGAGAATAGGACTGGGGATTCCTATGATAGATCAAAAAGAACAAAAGAGTATAACAAAAGATTGTGTATTAAAATAAAGTAGAAAAGAAGACACGATACCAAGACAAATGTACCAATAAGTGTCTTATTTTCCATTAAGATTCTATATATGTAAAGTCACATGAAAAACATTTTACAAACAAGGATTAAACCAAATTTAGGTGTCTATACTATCACATTGTTTTCTTCTAGTCAAGAATCGTTCCTCTATGATGTTCCCCCTATGGAATCGAGTTCATTGCATTTTATGTTTTTTTTGAAAATTTTGCTTGCCTACCACTGGCCAAGGAGAACTGATCTTTCTGATAAAATACATAAATGAGAGAGAGAGAGAGAGAGAGAGAGAGAGAGAGAGAGAGAGGGTATTCCTTTAACTAAGGGATGCTTTACAAATCTCTTTGTTCAAATCCTATCACTTGTCCTGATAAGATGTTTGTGTACAAAGGATAGCATTTGATGACATTGAGATCATTTTTTAAGTCAATAGATCATACAAAATTAAAATTAGGGATGAAGGTATTCATGAAGATGACATAAATAAATTTAAATGAAACATGATGTATGGTTCTAATTAGTCCTATGTTATGAAGATGAGTGGAGCAAAAAGTGATTTCCATTTCATCATTATATGTGAACACTTTCAATCTATGTAAAAAAAAGGTTCTCAAAATAACCACCAATATTTTAAAGTTGGGTAAACACCCTGCCAAAAGAAAAGTGAAGGCAACCACTAATCTACTTTTTTAATATATCTTAGTTGTCCTAAAGCAACATCCATGCAAGTAAATTGTGAACATGGATTCATATGGAGAGGAGGATAGGAGAGTTGACAATCCTTCTAATCACCTACAAAATTCTCACGAGGTTTCATCTTTCAAGGGTCAGGGAGAATCTGAACTACCTCTCTCATGGTAGGTAGCTCCACACTTTACTCTTATGTAGTTATGTCCAACATTCAATGATGAAGGTGAGTTCATTCCACTCACTACATTTTTTTCCTCATAAATAAACTTTCTGGATAATATTTACAAATGCTAAGAAAGCTAAATACATAACATAATAAATTTAGAGATTTGGATTATTCAAGAGGATTCCTTTAAAAAACCATATCCCAAAATATATGACAAAATATATTACCTAAATGATAGCAAAACACTAACAAGGAAAAATTAACCAAGGTTACAATCAAATTAGAAATTTTAATGATATTGATAGAGAAATATGATGGTAGAGACTGGTATAAGTAAAGCTTAATGGGCCTATTGCCAATCCAAATAGAAGACCAAACTAAACCACAAAAATTAAGAAAGCCCCAAAGATTCTATTCAAAATTGAATACATTGAAGTAAGTTGTGGCTCATAAATATTAAGATGATCTGATAACAGATGATTGATGATCCTATTTGGGTTTTATATGTTTTGTATTGAAGCATCACAATTTGTGGATGTTTCCTGCACAAGACAAAATAAGTCTTAAAATTTTATAAAAAAGGACCACCTTAATAGAAAAAATAGCATCCATAACAAGTTGACTATAGAACTTATCATGGCACCAATTCTAGATTACCTCAAATATTCTACCTCCAAGACTGGGAAACCCAACAATTCTTCCTACATAAGTTATAACCCAACTTTGTATATTATAAAAACATTACGGAACAATTATGACACCATGGGTTGTGAAAGCATAAAATCTTAGTTATGACAACATTTACAATACTCCTCCCAAGATATGATTCTACAATTCCTTTCATCTTTCTTAGAATAAATGCACTAGTTTGACTAGTTGAATACTATTATCTATTTGCTTCAACTCAAGCATTGCCATTTAGAGCTCATGCAAGAACCTATAGATTAGGAATCATGTTCCACTTTACATATTCTCAAGATTTTGGAACATTTATAAGTTTTAAATAGAAATCAATTTAAAAACTAACCTTTCCCTCCTTGACTGCAACACCTAAATTTATGGTGCCAAACTCAATTTCAAGGATATCAATTCTAACACCCTTTGAAATAAATTAAAAATATGAGTACACTTTATCATGAATAATATGTTAAGCGCATGAAATATGAATTTTATTGAGAATAAAAACATCAATGTGTAAGACATTGATAAGGTGCGGTAAGAGTGATAGGTAGGTGGTGAAAATTCAATTCAATCTTTGACATTATTGTCTTATTTGGAGGGATATTACTTTTCTTCTAAGTTATTGGTTCATTTTTTGTTTGGGTTCAGGTTTGAAGAATTGGGTTGCCAATATGGCAATTTTTTTCCTTTGGGTGCATTTTATATTCATTCATATAAAAATATATAATTTTTTTTTTAAATATAGAAATTATAACCTATCACATAGGAAATTGGTGACATTGTCATTAACCATATAGTATGCATATTGATATCAAAAATAAAATATGAAAATAATCACAAAATACTGAAAAATAATAAATACTAGCCAAATGTCATGATAATCATTAAACATAAATGATAAATATTAAACATCAATAATTATGATATTATCCTATGGCTATAATGATATAATCCTATGGTCGTAATTAATTATATCAAATTTAAAGTCTTAAAACTTGAATTTTAATTTTCATATTCATCTTGCTCTTCATCGAGAGCATCAGCATCAACATCATGTTGTAGTTCATTAGAACCACATGGACTACCACCACCACCACTCCCACTAAATAAGTTGTGTGTCGTCAAAACTGAAGGCTTGTCAATGTCATCTAATGAGAAGCGGTAAATGGAAGTATCTAAGTCAATGACCTTTGGATCTATATCCCAATGCTTTGACATCCCCTCCATATACTCCGGATTCTTATGTGATAGAAGACACAAATTGGAGTGTATGTAGACCAACTCCTCAACGTGTTTAACTGTAAGCTTGTTGCATTTTTGTGAGTGGATGAAGGTTTATGTGTTCCAATTCAGCTCATAAGAAGATGAACTTTCAACCTATATTCAAATTTATAAAACAAAAAAGTTAAATCTCAAGTCTTAAACATAAATTAATTTTTTTTAAAACAAAAAGAAAAACTTGAAAAATACAAAACTTACCTGTGACAAGATCTTGAGTGAAAGAGGTTGTAGGTTCGATGATCCTTGGCCATGAAGGTACCACCACATAAGACCATTCTTTTTGTATTTGTCCCAAAGAGCACCAAGACTATGACCTCGAGAGGTAAGGAAAACCCCAAACTTGCTTGTAACTAAGTCTTCTTCCTCGAGATCAGAGAATATCCTAGAGAAGGCCAAATTCTACCCTTCAACCACTTCAACATCCCTATATGGTGCCACCCTCCTTGGAAAAATAGGATATTCGTATTATAAGACTAAGAAGTCAATGCAAAGGCAAAAAGATGTAGCGGGGTGGTCATTTTGTTCCACCACTCAACAAGGATTGATTGTACTTGTTTGAAAAATATCTCCGCGAGATCTTGCTCTTTTTCATTAATGATGGCCTTTATCTTCTTAATCATTGAGTCAATGCCATCATATATTTATCCCAAACATGGATGATCAATGTCAGTAAAATGGATCATACTAATAATGGCTTCAATGAAACTCAATAAATAATCTACATGGACCCACCAATCATCCTCTAGGATCAAGTCTTTCATTTTTTGGGCATGCTCTTTGCTTGACTCCCTCCATACACTCCACAGGTTGCTAATGACCATACTATTGAGTGTTTATCACACCTTCACAAGTCATCTCAAGATGATTTTGTAAGAGGTGAATCTAGTCACAACAACCTATTACAAAATTAAAATTGAAAAATTAAAAACTCATGAAAATATTTAAATATACAAGTGCTAGACTGAAAAATAAAAAAGATAAAATTTTAAAACAAAAATAAAATTACTAAAATAAAAATACCTTCAACAACTCCAATGTCGAGAAGGATTTGAAAATGGCTTGAAAGAGGTTATGGTTGGTGACAAACATTTGAATCTCCTCAACTTCAGCATACAATTGTTTGATCCACTCAATTTGTTTCACCATATTTTGCAACATGAGGTTGAGTGAGTGGACAGCACAGGGTGTGCAAAAAATGTGTCCATACCTCGCCTCCACCAATATCCCTACAGCCTTATAATTTTTGGCATTATCCATTACAAGTTGGATAACATTTTGAGGTCCAACCACCTCAATGGATTCGATGAAGATGTTGGCAACGAACACAACATCATTCACATGCCCCTCAATGCTCAATGGCATTTAAAAGCATTGCTCCTTTAGGGCACACTACAACCACATTGATCAAAGACATGTTTCTTGCATCTTTCCATCCATAAAAAATGATGGGTACTGATTGGCTTCCAAGAATCTTCAATATATGTTTTCTCTTTTGTCAATAAAGTGATGCAGAGTTTGTCAAACCCTAGACCTTTATAATATGTTGGGGCCTCGTTGATTGCTCTTACTATTTCTTGCTAATATGGTGATTGAACCACATTGAAAGACAATCCATTTTCATATACACATCATGAAATTTTATGATCTGCAATCTCCCTACTCTCATTTTGAAAAAACCTTTCCAATGGTCCTTTTGTTCTTTTGTTTGAAAGATAAGCCTCTTCATGCATGGAGTGTCCTCCCAAAAATGGATGTCTTCCAACAAGCACAACTAGAAAATTGTTAGTGGGACTTGGGGAAACATGTGGCTTCCTTGATCCTTTGTTTTTCTTTGCTAGAGGGTGACTGAATCTTATGGCATAGGCAGTATTTATGGCTTCTTGCTCCTTGATGTATTCAAGTATTTTTCATTTTGGCACTGGGAAGTTATTCTTCCCCGTGCGTGCTTTGATGTTGTGACCAGGAATGTGACATAAGTGGGCTTTCACCCAAAAGTATGAGCTTGTGAAACTGCATTTCCAAACAAAGGCCCCACCATCTGAAACTTGGTCTATCAATGTCACATATTTCTACAACAGTGAGTGTGGTGTCTATTTTGTGTTGGATTTGGCTGACAAAGGAAAAGTTACAAGACATTGTAGTATATAACTATACTTTTACAAACAAACACAAAATTTTTAAAAAAAAAAAAAAAAAAATCAAAACAAACTCTAGGACAACTACTTGTAAAAAATTTAAAAATGACAAAATAAATAAATAAAATAATATAAATCTTACCTTGATAGCAAATGGGCTTCTTGATCAGTGTAGGCAAATGATTATAACAATGTTTGATGAAGATTCAACCTTAGCAATGGAAAAGAAGCATGCAATGAGAAAATTAGCAAAATGAGAGGCAAGTGGTTTTCCTTTTGTCACTTTATTTTTAGTTTTTAGTTTTTAGTTTTTGCTTTTGTTTACATTTGACTTTTAGGATGTAAAAATGTGTTTTTTATTATTTTATTACATTAAAAAATAAATGTTGACCTGCATTTTCTGTAGGTTCACCACTCCAATGCTTAGGTATCTTCCCTAAGAACTAGGCTCACCTAAGTTATTCTAAAGTTTCTAGATAAAAACCCCAGATATTGGAACGACGAACCGAACTCACACCCACACCCAGTTCAAACCTAAACTATAAACACCTACGGATTTGGGCAAACTGATCACATAGCTTTTCTCAACTATTTGAACAATGACCAACAAGAAACCATTTTTATTTTTCAATTTTTTAAATTCGAAGTGGCTTCCCAAAGTGGAGTCAATCGCATCCTAAGCTCCGGAGCTTGAAAGTGATTTTATATAGGTGTCGTGATTTATGTACATCCTGATTTATAAATCCTAATTTTGGAAGTATGTAATGCAATATTTAATTTATTTTAAATAGAAATATTTGTATTATTATTTATCACGAGGATGTTGCTTATAAGCAACGTAGTTAGCAAATTGTGTAATTCTGTAATAAATCCCTTAAATTCGTAACAAAACAGCCCAAACATCCCACTATTTTATTTGAAAGTGGGGTCAGAATATAGTTTTGTCGATGCCTCACAAATATTAGAGTTGGATAGGGCAAATCCCCTTACTTAGCAAGCAAAGGAGAGACTATTGGTTGATCATAGCCCAGAGGGCTGGGGTGGTTCTTCTTACGATTAGTTGAATGTTAGGTTACCTTTAAAATAAAAACCGTAAAACTACAAAAACATGATTAAAGATCTAATGCAGATTCCCTGCCCTGTAATTAATTGTTAACAATTTGACTTCTGAGATCATTCCACAGCTTCTCATTTTTGAAAAAATATTTTGCTAGTAACAAATCGACCAGTCCAATTCTCAGCAAAAGGGAAATCTTCACACAACGCTCCATTTCTCTATGAGTAACCTATGATTTCCATCAAACCTATACGCATTGTATATCCATTTATGAATTTGGAGGTTTCACATTTCTCAAACACATTTCTCAAAACAAACCGAAAAAAAAATAAAAAAAACACAAATCAAGAGCAGTTAGCTATGAAGTAGGGAAGTTTAATAAAATTCAAATAATAAGAATGCTAGAAATTATGCTTGGAGAAACATTGTGATATGGTACTATTTTTTGCAAGAGGTTGCGAGGAATGCAAATTGGTGTTGCAGGCAGTGCTACCTTTTTATTAAGGCTTGAGTTGAGTTGAAGGTGTTGGTCTTATGTGGGTGTGGGTATTGTTATTGTAGTAGTAAATGTTTTTCTGAATTTCTGAAGATTGAAGTATGATCCAACAATCTGAAACTTATTCAATTTATAAAATGAATACTTTCTACTTAATCGACTGTATAAATACAAAGGTAACCAGTTCCCTGAAACCTAATAAATATTGATCTTCAATGAACGCTGAACAATAATAATATATGTTTCTTTATCACTTCTAACAACGCGCCTATCCATACAAGAAGTGGATTTATTCTACCTATGTGCCTCTTCCTGCTTTACGTGTGGGTTGTTGCATCTCATTTGCGGCTTCCCCGTTGAAAAAAAGACCACAAGAAATGGGATTCTCTATTGCTGCTGCCATCTCCATTTTAAATAAGCACTTTAATCCATCTGATTTGAGTCTGAAAGCGAGAAAAACTCTGACATCCTTGGATTTGAAGCAGAAATAGAGAAAATTATGACAGAATTCTTGAATGCTTAGGCTCGTGCAGAAAGCTATCCAGAAATTCATACAAATTACACAAGAAAAGCCTATATCTTAAAGTTTAGAGAAAATGCCCTCACTTGGTTGCGACTGTCGGACTCGATCTTGTCCACCCTTGTTATATATCGTGGATTCACGGTTTTTCGCGCTCACATCACCACACAATTTCTGGGTAGAAAGCAAAGGTAAAAATAAATACATACAAATGCGTGAAGTCCAAGAATCGAAACACAGGAGATAAAAATGAAACATTTGCCTTACCTTTGATACGCTGAGCCACCGAGCCTGATAAACCCTAGAAGGTGAATATACAAAGATTCAAATAGCCATCAAGCCTTCGAAACCCTACTATGTGAATATACAAAGAGTTGAACAATATCAGCCTCAACAGTGAGCCATCAGAGTAAATTCAGTCTCTAGAGTAAAACCCGCTCTATATAAAAAACTTACTGCGGCAGGTCATGGGTCGATACCCGCAAAGAAAGTATCCACGATAAAATAAATATATCAATATATTGGCAGATCACAGGGTCGAGACTCGGAACCTTCTAATGAAAAAAAAGCACCCTGCAAAAATAGTTACAGATGTTTGTCAGCGAATATACATATCATGTAGGGGAAATTAGACAACCAAGTCTGCAAATCAAAGGAAACAAATCTGGACAAAAATTATGCCGAGAGACAAGTATGAGCTCAGATTATTTTATGATAATCAACCAAAAAAAATCACAGCACACAGTGTAAGTGGATGCGTGCAGAATATCATGAGTTTGAAACCCGCAGCAGACACAAGATCGACCCACCTTCGTTCCTGGGCTTCTGAAGAGTGGTTTTTTCGAGAATGCTATACACTGAAGCCATGATTCCAGCTAGTAGGAACTTGGAAGGCCTCTATTTCAATACCGTGTATGTAAAGCCTTTCTTCGTTCCCTGCGAGTTTTTTAAACCTAGGGTTAAGGAGGAGTGGTATATTTAATGCAAGACAATGTACGTCGTGATACGTGACGTCAAAGTTGAGCAAAGTATTAGTCATCATTTTTTTAATTAGCTGGGTAAATGTTTTTGATTGTTGTTATGAAGTGGCACTGACATAAAATAAAAGGGGTTCAATACCTGATAATATGAAGACATAAAAATAATAAAAAGCTTAAAAACTATCAAAGAAGACAAAAACATAGTCACAATGGGAACATGACACTCAAGAAAAGGCAAAGCAAAACAATTAAGTAATCAAACTTCTGTGTATTAAAAATGACAAACTTAAAAGAGAAAACAATGTCGTTTAGTGAGACTTTAACAAATTTGACATGTAGAAGCTCAAAAATTTGAAACAAAAGCAGAAACCAACTGAATGGTGTCCAGAGTAATGCGACACATCTCTCAATCGTAAGCTAGGCCTTGTCTTCTATCGCACCTTGAAAGGAGGTCCTTCATTGTCCACTGGGATCCCTCTCTCACTAATTCCTCTACATTGATCTCAACGTTTTTGCCTCAGAGCTTCTGCGCTTCTTCTCAATGGTGGAGCTTACATCAACTTTGAGTTTCTTAGCACACTTAAGCGAAGAGACAATAGCAGGTGAGACAGAGAGAGAATGACACAGGGGATGAGTGGGCAACAAGGAGGGAGTAACACAAGAGGGGAGGAAGGGTACCTCGTCATTATAGATTTATCCAGAATTCAATTTCCAGAGCAAATGAGCTAATATTTTGTGAAATACTCTAAAGTCTTGGAATTAGTATAAAATTTTGAAAATACTCATGTGCAAAGTATTGTTTTATTTTTTGGATTGAAAATAATACCCTTTACCTAGAAAACTAATCTTAACCATGTACGTCAACTAATAAAAAAATAGAAAACTAATATTTTTTTCTTTTATATATTTTTTAAATATATATATATATATATATATATATATATATATATATATATATATATATATATATATATATATATATAACTAATATCAATGTCAAAATTTACAAAAATGAGTCATTATTAGTACTTGTCAAGGCACGAAACTATAAGATTCACTTTGCAATAAAAATGTAAAGTTTTTCTAAAGTTTAAATCATTAAAAAAAAACATATCCTCTTGGGGTGTTATTGGAACATATTTCCTTTTATTTATTGCATTCATACAATGGCTACACTTCCGTCACCCAAGGGAATGAATTATGCGACCCAAATGTCTAATCATGTGTTGAGCAACATCAACAGTTGGTGGAAGGTACGATTTGAAAGTGATTTGGAGGATATTTTTCTATATATATGATGTTACCCTCTTCTTTCCAACATTTTGTAGCTATAAATGCATAGAGCACCCTATCAATGGTATCTATGAATAATATGTAGTAGACATTAATGTAGAAATTCACCATGGACACAAACAAAAATATAAATATTATGACCTAGGATAGGTTTAAGATTTCAGTAATGTAAGGACAAATCAACTATCTCTTTCCTCTGTCTCCAAACACAAAGTTTGCTAGTGTTGAGTAGATCAACTAACATCACCTTCGATTCCTCCATCCTTCCATCATACATGGGTGCAAAAATCTCATATTGTCAATGTGGAAGTTGGGAATCATAAACTACTTGGCTTCCTAGTAGACGTGATCAAATGTACACATATCATTCCCGATTGATTCGACATAATCCATCAAATACAAAAAAATGGCCTTCATAATCGTCGACAACAATATTGAACATGATCCTTCCAAAATTGGCAGATTGTTAGGACGAATAAATTTTCAAGTGTCCATGATCATGTCTAAAAACCCTCTTAATTCATGTTTGACATAGTGACATGACGGGACTTTAAAAAAAATTAGGTTATATCGCAATGAATTGGTAGCAAATATTCAGAATCCATTTCCAAGTTTACCCTGATTCTCATCTCTGACTTCAAGTAGTTAGTTCCAAATTCTCCTTGATTGACTACATCATCTCCCCAAATTGAATAATGAAAAATATCTTTAGACGGTCTTCTAAAATTAAATGAAAAATATCTTATCGAATCCTTTTCCTCATGTTCTTCCATTTCTACAACTACACCGATAATATAAACATATCAACACATATAGTAGATACAAATTAACAAAACAATGGAGCCTTACCCTTCCCTTTAGCTCCAACTACAACAATAGTGGTAGTGGCAGTGAGAAAAGCAAACATGCATAGCACCAATAGAAACAGTTCAATCCTTTACCCATGAGAAATCATCTACGATGATTCTACCGATTATTTTTTTGTATAGTGTGGTGGGATGGAGTTGAGGGTTCGATGCCCAATGTTTTGTATGCCACGTCCTCTGTTACATGTTATGAGAAGAACCAAACATTTATAATCTGGCCTTTTCATTTTACCAATTATCCACGTCTGAACCCTCTATACTACATGTGGTTTATAGTCAAATGTTGCCACCCTTTTGTCCATGGATCCAAACCAATTAAAACTAACTCACTCACATTCCAATGTTGTTAAGTCCAAGTCATCAAGCTCCTTTTTTCTTTGTGTGACTTAATAGCTCATCGAAGATCTGAGTTATCTGTGGGGTCCAACACAATCAAGTCACTTGTCCATCTTGAGCCCCCATTTGTGCTAACTAGGTGCCAAAGTACAAGGGTTTGTTCAAAAGAATTGGCTATGTCCCAAAGCCTTTGGGAAAATTGTCAAAAATTTCCTGAAGACCTAGAGAGTGTCTAGAAAATCGTCAAAATATTCTTGAAGACATAAAAGGCAGTTAATAAAATTGGCATAGTGTTCCCGAAGGCTCAAGGCAACTGGAACCCTATTCTAAGGAGAGCCAAGTGATGAACGAACAAGACTAACAACATATAAACTATGTTAATTAGAAACATGTCTCATAACATAAGGTTTAATTTTTGCACCGAATTTTGTATTTCTCCTTTTTTATGGTTAAAACTAGCCTATCATAAAGCTATAGTTTTAACTACTTTTGTGTGTTGGTTTGGTTTGTTATTGCATATCCAGGATACAATACAAAAATTAAAGTGGTGATAATTAAGATAAATCCATTATATATTGCATATCTTATAATTATGTGTTTTGAGGTTCGATGTAGAAATTTCAAAAGTTTTACATTTTTTGTTTGTGTTGATGTAGTAAATAGTATAGGTAAGGCATTAAACTAACTATTTGTAAATAATTTGTTTAGTCTAATAGCTATGTGTGACAAGGCCATGCATTATTTCATTTAACCCCTAAAGAAGTTTTGAAACACTCTTTAAGGCATTCAATTCAACAACATATGTGAGCCCAAAAAACAAAAAAAAGGTTGGTCAAATGTAGCTCATATGTGATGCTTTCAGGCCCTACTATGACATTTTTGACATCAGAATGCAAAAAAAAGGTTAGTCGAATGTAACTCATATGCGGTTTACTACAACAGTAGATTACCCAAAAACAAAATTATTTTCTTGTTAGGATTTTGGTTTGATGTTCATCATATCTTTTTTCCTTCAATTTTAATCTCCTAGGGTCGCATAAGGTCTTTCCCAAAGGCACAACAAGTTTCAGATTACTTTTGAGCAATCCTACAGTCTTTTCCAAATTAAGGCTTGAGGGCACTCTAGGCAACTCCATCAAGGCACTGTGAATCTGGGGAAGGTGACAAATGCTAAGACTGGCAATAACTTTATCTAGTAATTCTTTTGTCAACTACCCTATTGCAAGACTGGCAATAGCTTCAAACATCATCACAAAGTCATAATAATACTATTACTAAAGGCAGGGACTAGCTACTACGCAACCATTATCTTTTGTAAACTTGATTTCTAATACAAATTAATGGAATGAGAAAAATAATAGTTAATAGCACAAGTTGTACAATAATTTGGGTGGAGTGGTGGGGCTTGGGACTTATCACCCAATTGCCCTGAGTTTTATTTGTGGTCCAACTCCACGCTAAATCTCCTCCAAGGTATAAGCACCCCTACATTGCCATGTACCCCTTGCCCCACCCCCAAAAAAGCTCGAGGCTTACCACCCATTGGCCTTGGGTTCAAGTCGTGGCCTGACTCACCGCCAAGTCCTCTAATGTAACAAGCACCCTTACACCCCCATTCCCCCCTGCACCTCCCCCTCTCCCTCCCTGCCCAAAAAAATAAGAGAAAGAACAGTACAATTCCACCAATATAAACTATGATATCAATTTTTTTATAAATAATACTAATTTTAGCTGAATGGATTACACCTTGTTTGGCACAAAAGGAAGAAAAGGGTAAAAACACATATCCATGTAAGGTCCCTGTCTCATTGGAATTTGAATATTCATTTATGCAAAGTTAAGAAAAGATGGTCTAATAAAAGCGGGGTCCCACATTGGGGGATACAAAAATGTTCCAGACATAGTCTTTCCTAGCCCTCAGAAGTAGTGAGGGGCACAAATCATTTTTCACCCACTTCAGAAAATCCAACATTTCCTCTCCACATGGTTTAGCTACATATAATTGCCTTCAAAATGTTAGCAGTAGTTCTTGTAATAAATTTTTTAAAAATGCATGAGACCACATGCATGAGAACCTAAATTTTAGCAGCAGTATCTATAATAAAATTTAAAAAAAAGTATGGAACTTTAATTAAAAATAAGGGTCGTGTAGCGGCTAAACTCTGTCTTTAGTAATAGTATTATTATGAATTTATAATGTTGTTCAAAGCTCTTCTCAGTCTTGCAATAGAAAAATTGATGAAGCAATTACAAAATAAAGCAGAGGAAAGTGGTAGTATTTTATTCACAAATTGAGAAGTTTTTGCCGCTGAAAGAAGTTCCCTGCATTTGTATTAAGAATTGTTTGTGCTTGAGTTTGCATGTAAATTTGTAATGTAATTTTGTTTTAATATTTTGAACTAGAAAATATAAATAATACAAATATTTTATTATTAAATTAATATCATTTGTCACCAATTAATAAAAAATTAGTGAAGCTAATAAAATTATTAATCAATGTGATATGTGTAAAATCTAAAATAAGAACTTTAAAATTGATATACCTCAACATATATATTTATATGATTGTGAATAAATATTGAAGATACTTAAATATAAAATAAAAATTATAAAAAAAGATGACTTGTGTTACATTGAGCATTAATTTACTTTGGACATTGATAAGCATAATTAAAAATGTTGATAGAAAAAATAAAAATAAAATATTATTTGATCAAATCTTATAAGACACGATTAAGAACAAAATACTATAAAATTACAGCTAAAAAACAATCAATAATAAAAATCCCAAATTGAAAAAATATGACCTAACAATGGTGATTAAAACTTCACAATTAATGGCTTAATGGTTGACAATGTATCATTTTTCAAGTTGACATGAGAATGCAAGTTGGATTATAATACTTGTGTTGATTAGACATGGGGATGGTTTATTCGGCATGTGTTGTGTATTTGGGTCCCTCAAATTAGGAAATATTTGTAGTTAGGTTTTGATTGGAGCATTGTTTATAGGTTGTAATTAAAGGAAACTCTTAAGACTATCGTTTAGGGTGGTGAAAGTGTTGGGACTACATTCCTTTAAAATCCAATAGTTTTCATGAACTAACGAAAGTGTTGATGTATTGTGACGTTTAAAATTATACATATAAAATAAAATCTAGACGTTTCATCGATTTTTATTTTATTTATAAAAGATACGTAGCAATTAGTTCTTATGTTTGTATTGAAAATTATTTATGGTTAAATTTATATATACATTTACAATGTAAGCTCAACACACCAATGATATTATCTTTAACTAAAATAAATATTTGTAAATTTGTTATAATGTAATCACTAATAAGAATTCAATTTTTTTTTAAACAAAAATAATATTATAAATATCTAAATGTAGCTGAATTATTTTAAATTAAAAAGTATTATATATATATATATATATATATATATATATATATATATATATATATATATATATATATATTCAACAACTCTTTCTAAATTTTATTAGAGAAATGTAAAACATAAATAATTGGAAATTAAGATATTGTAATATGTTTGAATTTGTAAATCACTTTCAATATTAGCTCTTAATCCATTATATATACTAGTAATTGTCTCAAAGGTAGAAGGAAAGTTGGAGGAATTATTTTTTTCGATTATATTTGATAAATATTAATATAATATATTATATATTTCATATATATTATATTATCTATATATGTGTGTCCAATTGAAATGAAATGATTAATTAAAATAAATAGTTGTATAAAACATATCATAATGCAAATTGACAACATGAAATGATTAATTAAAATAAATAGTTGTATAAAACATATCATAATGCAAATTGACAACTGATTCTAATTGAAACATTCTTGTAGAAAGCAATCAGAAGATGACTTTTTGTAATAGGACTAATTTATACAATTGCGTTGTATATTGAATATCCTCCATGGATGTGTACACTATACTTTGCTTATAAATGTGTATAGTATGCTCTGCTTATAGTATTTTAATTAAACGATAAAGAAAAAGAAGAAACAAACTATATTCAATGATCCATTCAAACATGATATATGCTCATTCATCACTATCTGAACAAGTTATAGTGTATACTATTGATATAAATTATTTTCCAACCATACCCAAAGTCTATAAAAGTTAACGAAAATATATACCATTGATATGAACTATTTTATGGCCATATCCGAAGCCTATATAAGTTGACAACATACATTCATCTACAGATTTGTCCATAATAAAGAATCTTATCTCTCCAGTTCTTTTGAAGAATAAAGTTGACCAAAGAAAAGCTTGCATTCTCCAACAACAAATCAAGGAATATGCATACATTTACGTATAGGAAATTCATTAAATTTCACATTGAATTTAATTATATATTATTTAGAAATCATAACTTGTAGACTTATAATTACAAATAAAATAAATTTCAAATAACATAGAAGATAAAAGAGTAAAAAACTCAAAGAAAAGGCATATGTAGCACTTACTATATGAAGCATCAAGTAGGCCCCCATGAGTTTGTAGTAGAAATACGAGATATTGATGCTAACATATGTATCAAAACTTGATCTATAGGTTCTACATTCACAGACAAGCAAGTTATTCTTTTAATACACTACATGCAACCATGTCACTAGTTAACTAGCCATAGACAAAAAACTGATTATCAAGATTTCCTTCATCGATATCGGGCAAGAGATCCTCTACCTTAGTCATCCCAGCATCATTTGCTAATTTTTTCATCACGATCCTCCTGAATCTCACTGAGCAAATAAAAAATATTAAAAAAATGATGCCTAAAAACCACAACATAAACATCTGTTGAGCTTTGCATTGTTTTATAGGCAATGGAAGTGGTGCTCTAAACCCCTGGTGAGCTACCTAGCTTGACACAATGCAACTTGTGAACTTACTACTTAAAAATTAAACCTACCAACTCTCCTTTCCACCCGAGATCGATTTCCAATTGATGACTTTTTCTCTCAACTGGTGATTCCTCTACATCGACATTCACATTGCATCATGAACAATGCCCCCATATGCACTAATGTAGCATGCTTAAAAGATAGAGAAAAAGAGAGAGAAAGAATTTTGTGATGAATAACACGAGATTGTTCAGTGTTTAGTAATGTAAAAGATAGGAGTCAAATAGAAATAAAGTCCATTTGAAAAGATATTTTGATTTGCTTATATAGTGAAACCTTTGATCAACTCCTTAGTGGTGAGTGGTGGTTGGGTTAGTGAGGATGGAAAGCGGTGCAACTAGCTTAAATGATGGTGTTAGACGGGTTGAGATTTGTCAGGCTAAGTTGGCAATGACCACTAAGTTGAATGTTGACCGAGGTGGGCCTAATGGAGGTGACACATGCACTATGGCAGTAGTGCATGTTGAATAAGCTTATATGTAATATTCATTATTATTAATAATATAATATATTATTAATATATTAATTATTATTATATAATATAAAAATATATTACTATATGAATATATGTTATATCATTATTCTATTATATATTATAAAATTATTATTATATATATGTGTATAATATAATGTATAATTTAAAGATTAATAATAATATAAAATATATACCAATAATAGAATAATATTATATTTTTATTGAATATTATATTATTATGTGTAATATATATTAATATTTTAATAAATAATATTATATTTATTATTAATTAATAAAAAAATTAAAATGTGAAATGAAGCAACTTTGTGGGAGGCAGTGAACGATAGTCAAGTGATAGTTGGAAGATAGATGGGCAAGTTGAAGTAGGTATCACATAGCAAAAAGTGAACAGGTGGTAGTAGTAGATGGACAATCCCCCTGCATATAGCCTTTCGTTCAAGAAGCTGTCACATTCAAACAATGATTGTAGTCCCCGCTTAATGGCAATTTCCTGGTGGGAGTCAAGTGACATCCTTGTTAAAGTCGTGTAGGAGGTGAAGTCAAGTCGAGTCACCGCCCTTGTTTGTCCTCTCCTTCCCTATGGCTATCTCTCACCTCTCTATTATATCATTTTGTACAATCGACTCTATATAGAAAATTAAATGGGTGAATAAGGGTTTGATTTCCCTGTTTCCCAATGTTTTAATTTGCCACAAGCGGTGCTTCTACACAAGCCCAAGGCCAGATATTTGGAGGGGAAACAAGACATAGACTTTCTTTTTCTGAATGGTGAATTAGATGTCTCACCTAAACTTTGCAATGATCATAAAATGGGCTCTTCTTCTACATATCCATGAAACCCTACTCTAAGCCCAACACAATGTCCTCAGTTGATCCTGTAATGATATCCTCACCAGCTTTAAGATACCGTTTTAATTACTTTCTTGATTGTTGAATGTATTTCATTTTGACCTCTTACATTGTAATGCAAAAGCGGCTAGAATAATGGCACAAAGAGCCCTGAAGGAGCAGTGAGATATGCCTTTAAACAAGATTTGAATTAGACATTTTGGACGATGGGTATAAATGGCTTAAGTATGGAAAGAAATTCTTAAAGAACAACCCCTATCCTAGGTGCCTTGCTTACTCGCCAGTACATAAATTGTTAGAGTTGGTTTCGTTCATGTCCTCACTTCATCCATTGATTGTGTGCAGGGATTGTTAAAAATGTTCGTATAGGAATTGTAATGTGAAAAAAAGAATGGAACGGGACATGCATGATAAAGGAATTGTGATCACTACGTATGAAGGAAAACACAACCATCAACGCCACAACTACCTATTATATTGAAAAGCCTTAAATTGTTTTGTCACCTAAAACTTCATCCTCATCCTTAGAGCGTTTTAAACCATGTTGACAGTTGAACTATAAATGTCATTTAAAAAATGGTGGAAAATAAATATTCTTTTTCTTTATCTCTCGTGAGATGAATATGAGAGCTTCACCCTATCATATAAACCTTCGGCTAATAAAAAAATAAATTATATATAAAAATTAAGCTAAATGACTATGCTCTTCGCAAGCAAAAAGCTAATCCATATTAATATTAAAAATGGTCTATTTAATTAATAAAAATCATTCACCCCCTTCGAAGATTTTTGTAGTTTTAATATGATATATAATTTATTTAATGAAATTTTTTTCGATATAAATTTTAGGAAGATATAAAAAAGACAATTTAAACATTGATTTCACACTTCGTAGACATTTATATATGTTATATAATTTTCCTAATTTTTCGTCATATAATATAATAATGATATAATTTTTTCCTTCCAAACATTTTTTAATTTTATCATGTTATATAATTTATTTAATGAAAAAAAGACAATTTGAACATTGATTTCACCTAATTTTTCATCATGTGATGATGATGTAATTTTTCATCAATGAACTTTTTGTTTGAAGGTAGTCAATATTGTCACAATTAAAATAAAGTTGGATGGATAGCCGCTACCATTTTACAAGTCTTACATGTGTTTCAAGTGTACCACTCTGCCATTTCCACGAAATATGTACAATGATATAATATTAAATATGTTCTTAAATACATTACAATACATATTTTTAATGTTGGGTAATAACATTTTTTTTTTATAATTTAATATTGATAAAAAATTCAGATATATTTTCAAATAATATTTAAAAGAATATATTTATATTTAAATAAAATTAATATAAATTTTTATAATTATTAAAATTATAATATTTTAATTTTTTAATTAGTTAAAAATAAAATAATTGAAAAGTGAAATCATTAATATATATATATATATATTTTCATTTAAATCAGTTCGCTGGCCCAGCATGGGACCGCTGCCGAAATGAAATAGAAATGCCCCATGACTAGGTGTCTGCAAAATATCAATTGATAGGCCATAAAGGGTTTAAAAGCTTCGAATCCTTATGGAGAAATGGAGAAGAGGTTCCCGAGCGATCATATCAGCCGCCAACAGATCAAACTCTGGTTCTTTTCATGTCTCTTATGCTGCAACTTTTACCAATTTCATTGAGAAATAAATGCCCAAAATTTACAGCAACGATTCTCCAGAATATTGGATATTTTTTTATTTAAAGCATGTATTCATTAAGAAATTCAACAGAAGTACATGCCCGATCAAAAAGTGTAAACTATTAACAAGAATTTCGTATTTGATGCTGCATTCAGCCATGTCGGAATGAATTCCGTAAATTAAAGGGGAAAAGTGGTCTTACATTTTTTTTAATGTTATTTAAGAATTACGTTGGTTTAATTTTAAATCTGCCTACAATTTGTTTTTATTTCGTTCAGACATTCTCGTTTGTCGTTGCAGCTTATTTCTGAAAATCCTGTAATATCTGAGGATTAGGTTTATTTGCATTGTTTATTAAATTTTCTTCAATAAATAACGAAATGTCTTATCCATTGCTTTTCCCCTGCACACCAGTTAAAACTGATTATATTTGGGACACTTAGGCGTTGGCCTTATGTTTATTGAGGGCTTCTGAATTCAAACTGGTACGTAGATTATCCAAAATCATTCAATTTGTAATAAGCTATTACAAAGTATGCCAGTTGCTGCTAAACAATGCTAGCTTTAGATAAGAGGATTTGACTAAATATAATAACTGAGGGATTTGTACCTTAAAGGTTGCTTCCGAATTGGCAAAGCTTTTGTTGCATGTTGAATGCTTCTTAAACCTTCCTTGCCTCGTAGTTATCACCAACGTGGGAGTAGCACTCACACACACAACCTAAGAGAGGATGAGGTATTAGAAGAACGAGATTCATGAATATAAATTATTGATGACCTTGGAAATTGTTGGGCTATGCAACTGAGAGTTTTGAAGGTGATTGGCCAACTGGATTTTGTCTACAACATCAATGGATGCTTTAATGTTGTTCTACTACAATAAATTCACAAATCTAGTTCCAAAGTGCATGTTTTATAATGTTGTGGAACACTCGGCAACATTTACCTGGAATATCAGAGAGAGATCTTAGCACTAGAGGCTGATATCTTCTCAAAGGAAGATAATTCATTCATTCATAATAACACCATACAATATTTGACTCCAGGTTTTAGCTGACTAGTGTAGTTCGGCTCAGATTGGAAAGTCTGTATATTACTGAAATTATAATGGCTATTTTTTTCTTAAACTAATTTCATGCTAGCAAAAACAAATAGCATTTGCAATCCCAATAAATTGGTGTGTACTGCTTGCATTGAGTCTTATAGATTCTAAGATATTGTGTTTTCCTTTGTCCAGAGTATGTGCAGTCAGAATGCTCTAAGTTATGTAGATCAGAAGACAAGTTATGCTCTGAGCTTATACCTCATTTAGGAGCTGCCAAGAGGATGCTCCCTCAGTTTAGTGTGATGCCTCGAAATAGAAAAAAGCCTATTGAAAGGGCTCTGAGTTTCTTTTGGTCTTCTCATCTTCCTTCAAATTCACACCTAGAAGGTTTATACAACTTACAGTCTGCACCTTATGGAACAGCAGCTACAAGAGTCCAAAGAGACCCTTCCTTCTCCAAGATAGAACCTAGAGATGTTCTTCACTTTCAAAATATACTTGGAGAGAAAAGTGTCATTCAGGATAAAGATGAACTGGCTGCAGCAAATATTGACTGGATGGGAAAATATAAGGGTTCGAGCCCCCTTCTGCTTCGTCCTCGGAACACCGAAGAGGTACGTATAACAAATGTTTGAATACCTATGTATCTTTATAAGTGATTGCATATTACTCACTTCTTGTATTTAAGATATTTATATTTTTATATCACCTAAGCTTTTGTCATTTCATTCTTGCTTTTAACTGTCTTTCAATAATTTTTTTTGACTAAATATGTCTCTTTCTCCATAGTTTCTGACCTTATTATCCATGAATTATCAGTTTCTAAGTTTGTACTGCTCAGGGGGTGAAAACTTCGTTGGACCTTTCTTGTGAATTGTCAGAAGTAATATGAAGGCCTCACGAGTCAAAACTGAGTTTTTTAAGTCCATCTTTTTGAAGCACGTAAGAAGCACACCACATGAAACATTTGGAATCTTGCAACAATTGGAGTTCTTTTGTTTATTCATGGAAGCAAGGTTTCTCTGCTTGATCCGTAAACTCCACTGATAAACTCTAAGGGAAATTTTAAAAGTACGGATTCTGAATATAAGATGTTGAAATGATTAAGTCTGATTAAAATCTGATCCAAATATCATGTTTCAAAACTGAAATAAAGTGATTTGATAGATCACATCAAATATCCATTGAAACTGTCAGATTTTTCAAATTCTCGATTTTATCTAATTTCCTGTAAATGATCAATTCATTAAATTTTGCATTCTGATTAAAAATATGAATTTATAATCTGAATAATAATTGAAACTGAAATGCAAAAATGAATCCAAATATCAAAACACAGAAATTGTTTACGGGATTCGGAATTCCTACGTCCCCAGGTTCTTATCGAACCGATCCATTAATGTTGCTAAAATTTGCAAGCTAAAATAATACTTACAAACAACAAAAGATCATATCTCTCTGCAATAATAGTGATCAGAGCTTCGAAAGACCTTGGCTGACTCAGCGTGTCCTTCACCTTCTGAATCACACACAGAGGCTTCTCCAAATCGAAATTGGCAACTTCTATAGCTCAAAATGGCATCGCCAAATCTCCAAAATGGGCAAATGAATATACTGCACAGAGCGTATCGGAATTCTAAACAACTTTGTAGTTTACTCCGAGCTCTGGTTCGGCCTCTAAGGGCTCCAAAATGACCAAATACCGCAAACTGGTCTATATTTTTCAATACACAGTCGGCCATAAGCTTACATTTAAATAGAAATTCGTGGCTTTCATACCACTTAGAAATCCGTGGCATAAGTGGTCAAGGCTTATCCCTTTTGCATGGGAGGTCGGCGGTTCAAGTCTTCAGCCTTCTATTTAGGCGCTTGACTATCCATTTGTCCCACATGTGTGGGTGGAACGATTTTCCAGGCTTTTAAAAAGGATGGCGGCTCCTTTATTATTGCCAATGCCCCCCATTTTGTGGGCTTTCAAACGCCAAACATAGCGTGGGTTTGTTGGTTGGTTACCAACTTAGCATATTTGCTAACTTCATGTCCTCTTCTCACGTTCTCCAAATTAGTATATATTCTGGGACGTGGCATTTCTTACGACATGTGACGTGGCAAGTTGGCTGGTTTTTCCCATGTGGCCGGGCCATGATATTACCAAACATTAATTACAAATAAATGTTACAAAGTGTTTTTAAATTTTCTACGGACTTTGCAATGCGCTTTTCTACGGACTTTGCAATGCGCTTATCTACGGACTTTGCAAATGCAAATAAAATGAGATTTTTTTTAAAAATACAATGCATATATCCGTGCACGTTGTCAAAGACAAAAATCACTCAAAGTTTTTAGACACTCATTGATTGCCACGTGTCACCTTCTGATTGGTCCACTTGGCGTGTCCACATTGCGCCACGTCATTTTGCGACACCACATTTTTTCCTGTCGAACCACAATTTCAGCTGCCTATAACTTTTGCATACGATGTCCGTTTTGCAAACCGTGAAAAGCGTCAGAAAGCTCTCGATGAGCTCTACGCTGTGAAATTGGTTTCATCATGATTTGGAAACTTTTTCTGAAATGAACTCCGGATCACTGCTATGATCCAACATCCAATGATAGAAATATACAAAAATATAACATAAATCATGTGCACAAGGGTTATGTTTGGTAGGCAAAAATGCCTTAACATTCAATATACTCAAAATAACAGAAATACGTTTGAGGTAGTGCAATACCACATAATATTCCTTAAGGAATCATTCCACAAGATCTTCGCTATGAGAGCCGAACCTGCTATGCTATTCTAATCCTTTCTCAACACATACTTGATCCATGATTTCTTTCTTCTAAATGAGTGATGTCAACCGTAGGATAGGATAATCCCTTAATCCACCCTTACACATTATCCACTACAAGTCACCCTCATTTCCCAATACAATGAACCATTAGTTATGTCTGCCGCATGTCAGCTTCTCCATAACCTCCATACATATCGCAACATTTTAATTATAACATAAATCATGTGCACAAGGGTTATGTTTGGTAGGCAAAAATGCCTTAACATTCAATATACTCAAAATAACAAAAATACGTTTGAGGTAGTGCAATACCACATAATATTCCTTAAGGAATCATTCCACAAGATCTCCGCTATGAGAGCCGAACCTGCTATGCTATTCTAATCCTTTCTCAACACATACTTGAACCATGATTTCTTTCTTTTAAATGAGTGATGTCAACCGTAGGATAGGATAATCCCTTAATCCACCCTTACACATTATCCACTACAAGTCACCCTCATCTCCCAATACACTGAACCATTAGTTATGTCTGCCGCATGTCAGCTTCTCCATAACCTCCATACATATCACAACATTTTAAATATAACATAAATCATGTGCACATGGGTTATGTTTGGTAGGCAAAAATGCCTTAACATTCAATATACTCAAAGTAACAGAATTACGCTTGAGGTAGTGCAATACCACATAATATTCCTTAAGGAATCATTCCACAAGATCTCCGCTATGAGAGCCGAACCTGCTATGCTATTCTAATCCTTTCTCAACACATACTTGATCCATGATTTCTTTCTTTTAAATGAGTGATGTCAACCGTAGGATAGGATAATCCCTTAATCCACCCTTACACATTATCCACTACAAGTCACCCTCATGTCCCAATACAATGAACCATTAGTTATGTCTGCCGCATGTCAGCTTCTCCATAACCTCCATACATATCGCAACATTTTAAATATAACATAAATCATGTGCACAAGTGTTATGTTTGGTAGGCAAAAATGCCTTAACATTCAATATACTCAAAGTAACAGAAATATGCTTGAGGTAGTGCAATACCACATAATATTCCTTAAGGAATCATTCCACAAGATCTCTGCTATGAGAGCCGAACCTGCTATGCTATTCTAATCCTTTCTCAACACATACTTGATCCATGATTTCTTTCTTTTAAATGAGTGATGTCAACCGTAGGATAGGATAATCCCTTAATCCACCCTTACACATTATCCACTACAAGTCACCCTCATGTCCCAATACAATGAACCATTAGTTATGTCTGCCACATGTTAGCTCCTCCATAACCTCCATACATATCGCAACATTTTAGGCCTAGGTGGATAACATTCCACCCCACTTTTACATAACATTCTTGTGGAGTTTAAATACCATAAACACTCTAGGAAATTTACATTGGAAAAAATCCTGGAGTTTGTATTCTTGTAGTGCTTATAGCCTGACTATAATCATGGATCATGGATCATAGATTGGGTAACAGGGGACAGGACATCAAGAGATCAAAAAACCGAGTCACTAAAATGAAAGAGGTCATGACACATATTGATTGTCAAATTTGGCTACATAGATCTTGGTGTACAAAAGAACACACTTATAGACATCTAAATAAATAACAATCCCCAAGGAAAAATAGTCATTTTTAACATATTTTGTATGGTCATAACTGTAAATGAAAGCACAATTTTATAAAGAACCAAGAAACATAATCATCAAAATACTTAAGAAGCTGAGCTACCTGAAACGTTTCAGGAATTCACTACTAAAATCTTGAATTAGCAGCTTCATTTGACTGAAGAAGAAAGTTAATACAAAGATCCTTTGTTTTTTTTGAAACCCATTATAACTAGAGTACTTCCTATGGATTGGCATGTGCAATCTTTTTGTTTATCATTGACTGCTCCATGTCACCATTGCAAAAGGTATCACAAAGAAAATTAAGAATACTTTTGGCAGCTCAAAGTTCAGCACATGGAACAGTTAAACATGTCTCAATAATCTTGCAACAATGGTCATCTTCAAGTTCCACTGGTTTGCAGCCAAGTCTTCAAAACAATGGGAATAAGAGACCACAAAAATAATTCTTAGCAATAGTTCAGCAGAAAATGACTTCAAAGAAAACCACAACTTCTATGTCAATGAACACCCAAAGGCTCAATGAGCCTGCTTTGATATCATGTGAGAAATGGTGGAAAGTACATATGTAATCTCCTCTTCATTAATTACTGATGCTCTGATATTCTAACTTATTCATGGATTTTTTATTTGACCTTAACCTTAAATAATAACACAAACTGATTTTTATTTGACTTTAACCTAAACTTATGACACAAACCTTGAACACAAACCTCAATTAAATATATGACTTTAATATGAGACATCAATAAAATTTATATTTTAACTTCATGCTTGGTGATGCAGATGTGTCCACTCTGAATAATGCTAATGTGTTGAACATGCTTAGGGGAGAGGGGTTTGAAAAACTTCTTGGAGGACCTGTCTTTGTTCAACCAAAGTAAACATAGCTATCACGAAACTCCAATATAGGGACAAGGAATTGCAAATTTGTTTCATACCCATACCCACAATATATCCAGTCGCAAATATGTTACATACCCATACCCACACTATGTTGAGTTGCAAATTTGTTACATACACAAAGGAAACAAATAAACACACCATAAGGATTATAGCCTAGAATCCTCAATGTGGTTAAAACCAGCTTGGTAGTGTCAAGTGTCAACTGATCATCATCTCCTATCTTTCATCAACCAGGCTTATTACAAAGATTGCAAATAGAGTATGAACTAGCAGTACAATACTTATAATCACCTCTCTCAACTCTTTGCTACCTTTTACACTTCCTCTAGTATAAGACAAACAGATTCTTCATTTACTCATTTCTACAGTCACTTTTTTAAAAATAAATAAATAAAAGGATTTATATTACGGAAAGATCATAAGCTACATATTCTACTGTGCCAGGCCAAGAAACTATTGGTCCAGGCCTGGGCATTAGACACAGAAGCAAACATAGTCATCACAATCATTGATACAAATCTAACTCTATAATCTGTCAAAGGTCTCGTTGAAGCTTGCTAGACCACCATAGTGGTGAGGGACCAAAACAAGATATATTCCCATTGTCAAGAGCCCAATTAGCTAAAGCATCCGCCACTCTGTTGAGCTCTCTTGGAATATGTTGGAAGGTGATTTCCTGAAACCTGTTTTTCAAACATTGTATTTTGTCCTTCTCTACACAGTTTCCAATTTCTGCCCTGATATACAGCAATGGTAGAAAGCAGTCTCACTATAATCAGAGAATCAGATTCCACTTGAATTTGCTGCCACCCAAGTTTCAGGGCTTCTTGTAAGCCCAGATATATAGCTCTTATTTCAGCTAAACTATTTGCGGCATACACAACATTTTTTGAAAAGAAAAAAGCCACAGAACCATCAGAAAGTCTTCCAATGCCCCCCATACTTGCTTTCCCTGGATTGCCTCTAGAAGCACCATTTGTGTTTAGCTTACCAATTCCTGGAGGAGGGGGAGACCACTTACCCTCAACCTGATTTCTCTTTCTTGGTTTAGAGACCACCACTATGGTACTGGAAGGGCATATCAAAAGTTTTTTTAGAAGACTATCCCATTCTGGAGATAGAGAATGAGACAACCAGATTTGGTGTCTGATAGATTCAACTACATTCAACCTGATCTTCTCCCAAACCCAAGAGAAGTCTCTACTCTCCTGCTGAAATAGTCTTCTATTTCTTTCTTTCCAATTGTTCCATACAATAGAGTAATACCACTCCATAAGGCCTGCCCAAGATGTTGACTATCTCTAGTATGTTTACTCCACTCCCTAAAGGGTTGCTCAATGGCTTGCATACCAGTCTGAGGAATCCCAAACAACTTAGCCAACTGCTAACACAAACTGCTCACAAATGGACAATGAAGAAAAAGATGAGGAATAGTTTTTTCAGAGTGCAAGCACATGACACATCTGAAAGGGCCATAAAACCCTCTTTTCATAAGCCTGTCACTTGTAAGAATTCTTCTTTTCAATAACAACCAAACAAAGAAACTGACTTTGGGCCATATAGCTTCCTGCCAAAGGTGAGTGAAAATATCCCTTAAGGGGTGGGAGTAATTCTGCAAAGAGAAGCATAACCAGCCGAACCTGTATATAAGCCTGTGGCGCCTTCCCCCATGCAATCGTGTCTTCCCTTGCTGAAAATGAAAGCTGTCTTGACCGAAGAATATTTGTAGCCAGCTGCTCCTGTTGCAGCCTTAGCGGAACAGGTATGCATAAGGAGGAATCCAACTTTTACCCATCTCCCAATGGTGTAAAGTAGGCTGGCAGTAATGAGCAACCTTAACCCAACCCTTTGCATGAAGATATTCCATAACTTGATGAAGCTAAGGATATTGGGCAATAATCAGTGGATGACCATTCCAAGAGTCAGTCCAAAAATTAGCAAATTGACCATTGTTAACTATCCAAAAGCAATGTCTTTTGATGATAACTTCTATTCTCAAAACTGACAGAATAGGTGATCCTTTGGAAGGGAGGGACAAGCGAATGATGTTCTTAGGAAGATTATTCTCAGCATATTTAGCTCTTAGATTGAGAGCTCACAACTCATTAGGAGTAGCTAGAAGTCGCCAATAAAGCTTGGTTGCTAAGGCCTTATTATGCTTAACAGTCACTTCTTAGCCCCTACCCCATGCCTCTCTTTTATACACGTGCTAGGGGTGTCATTTTGATATTAAAATACCCCAACTGTCATGGAACTGAAGAGACATCAAATTGCAGGTATTGTTGGTATGTGCTTACACACGGGGCAAGACCTCCACTTGTTCGAACAGAACCACTAGGGTTGATTGTGTGACCACCAATGTTATGGACTATCACCATCGAATTTGCAACCACCAGTGTCACATGTGCAACCACTAGTGTGGATGGCGGGACTGCTCATGGTGGTCTTGTTACCATATGAACAACCTCTTCATTGAGTTATAAATTTGTTTTGTCTTGATGGTTTGTTTGCAGAGTGTGATTGTTTTTTATCCTATATGGATCATATACCCTTAAAATCATTTTTTGAATCTATGGACTTTCATATATTCTTACAATAGCCTATATTTGATAGATCCATAGATGTTTTGTTAGGGCTCCTTAACCTCCATAAAATCAGAACTATAAAACCCAAGTTCAAAATAATAAATGACCACTACAATTAAATGAAATATTTATCCAAAGATTAAATGCTAGTTCTAGGTAACATTCACAAGGACTACAAAAGCAAAAACCTTCTAAACCTAGCCTATGAAAGATCTTCATATGATCCTAAAGCTAATCAAGAAAGTCCAACAAGACTAGATGATCAGCAAAAAAGTTAGATGAGGCTCCTATGGCCAATACCAAACACCCTCAAACCAAGTCCTCCTAGAGCATGGTTTATGTCCCCTTCACCATCTCTTACTTGTACCCATCCTAAATAGCAATAGGAGTCAACCATATATAGAAATCATCCTTAGAGCCTCCCTTGTGGACTACATGCAAATACAAGACATGACACATGATATATGTTTTTGTAGCATTGCTTTAGGTTCCTCCAATAGTCTAGCTTGCAGTGAAGCATCATCCTCACAATTAAAAGAGAAATGCTTGCGAACAACACCCTCGAATAATGATGAACCATGCTTGCTAGCCTCCCCACCAACTTCTTGGCCTTGTGCAATCAAATGGCTAAGAATGACTCCCTTCTTGGGCTCCAAAGGATCAATCCCCATTACTCTAGCTAAGTTGTCAATATCCATTGCCCTACTAGACCTGTAGCCCTACCACCCAAACACCCATCTATAGCACCAACACAATCAATCAAACGACCTCCTCTTTGGCCTTTCTCTATAGAAACAACACCACCCAACAAACTCCCAAAACCAACTCCTCCGACCCCTAGTGCCTACCTCACTTTCGTTGAATCAATCACCCAAAACTTCCAACAAGATTGTTGACATCCATCAAATTGTCCACCATACTATTATCTACACCATCCTCACTAATTCTTGTAACCTCCATGCCATTCCTAATTCTCCCACTCCCCCTCCCTCATTGCCCTAGATGAAGTTGTACCACTGACACCCAAATTAACCACACTGGAACTAACTGGATTATTAAGAGACATTGCCAATTCCTTCAATGCTTTGAGTCAGGTTGGCACCAAACTCTCTAGGTGGTTGATTTGGGCTCTCACTGACCGGTTCCTCTTGTTTTTAATAGAGAATTTTATGAATTCCTTCGCAAAATTAATGGAAACACTTGCTTCAAGTCTCTCCTTGAATTTCCTCCTCATTTCACATGCTATCTAAATTACATTCTGACTTGAGCTAACTACCCCACCATCTAGGAATCCTTTGATAAAGACAACATTGCATAGGGAGGAATAAATAATTATCTAGAGATCATTGTCAGAGAGTTTACTTACAAGTTCTTTCATTGCTCATGGGAGCTTAGTTGGGTGCCTTCATGAGAGCAACTGCCTTTGCTACCTCGCTGCGCTGAGAGCCTTCCTCCATGATCCCTTTTCAATTTGGGAGCCATGAATGTGAAGTGAATAAGAGAACACAGAGAGAGATTTGAGCTGAACTAGAATTGGTAGTGTGTGAATGAAGAGAGGAGGGAAAGAAATAATGAAATAATGATGGAACATGAAACCTAGGGGAATAAGGGTGTTGTCTATCCTTCCCTGCAGGTGTCATGCCCCAAACCAATCACCATAAATGCTAACCATTGTTGTCACTTATTGCCCCCTTTTGTTAATTAAAAAATCAATTATGCCATTGGAAAAAAATCAAGAAAAAATTCCATTCCTAAGTTTTCTAAGAAATTTTGAAAAATTAAAAGTGACCTTAATCATGCCTAGAGGGGTCCTCCCCCATGCACCCCACACCCCTTGACCTTGATCCTTGGGCTCTTTCAAGCCAGCCCAAATATTTATTTTAGTGTTACGATTTAGATAGGAATGATAGTGATTCACATCCCCAATTGCAAGGAGGTCTAATGGTGGTTTAGCCTCTTGATAACAATGTTGGAAAGAGATTTCCTTAAATCACTTTGCTAGACTAGAAGCTTCTGAGAGAATTCCATTCAATTTCTAGTGTGCGATTGAGCTATTGATCGTAGCTCAAATAACCAACTTGGTTTCACTTTGTACTAAAATCTCTTCAATTGCACTATTCAAGGTGGATTTCAAACCATAGACTAGGCCTATAGCCTTTGCCTTGTTATTAATTTTGAATTTTATGTGGACGGAGGAGGCAACAACTAGATTACCTTCCCAATCTCTAAAGTGGCCACCTTCCCCTGTAGCAACTGGATTCCCCTTAAATGTAGCTTCAAAATTGAGCTTCCAAATCCTTTTATTGGGGGTAACCCAACCCTCTAAGATCTTATCTTGTCGGGCCTAGCTAAGCTTGCCTTTGTAGTGGGGGATAATACCATTTCTTAATTTTACTATTATTTATCTATATTTTTTTTCCCTCAGAAAAAATTTGCAACATCATATTACTTAAAATTCGAAGTTACAATCCATATATGCAACAACATTCCTTAGGAAAAATCAAGAGGAAAGAGGATGAGTCCCGACAGAAAAGTTCAAAGCGCCAAAAGACCAAGAAGAGAAACGAAGAACAAACAAAAACAAGGCGAAAATCAAAAGCCACACAGCCAACTAAATATCACCAGCGCCACACAACCAATGTCAAAGGCCAAGAAGAGAAACGAAGAACAAACAAAAGCAAGGCAAAAATCAAAAGCCACACAACCAACTAAATATCACCAGCGCCACACAACCAATGTCAAAGGCCGAAGCCACCAAAGCACCAACTATCCACTGCAAGAAATAAATAGGATACAAAAAATCCACCCAAATGAATATAACCGGATGCCAAGAGAGCATGAAAGAGCCAATCCACATTTGCAAGAAGAGCAAGGAAAAGTAGAGCGATGGTCGAAGGTCCGAAGCAAACAACAATGGCCAACCAGCCCAAAAAGCCCCCAGACCACATGGGGAAAAATCAAGACTCAAAGACAGATAGTCTGCTTTCTAGTGGACCTACAAAGTCCCAGTAATCATTTATGATCCAAAGGTCAGGTTCCAATCTCAATCCCTCCTTGGATAGAGCATCAACATCAAAGTTTAATTCCCGGAAAACATGCTGAAAAGAGATAGAAGCAAAGGACTGAGACAAATTTTCAGTCAATGTGAACAGAGGGAGGCGACCCAGAGAATCCATCTTGAAAACCCCTTTTAACCAATTGAGGACAAATAAAGAGTCCCCAAAGATCTGTAGAATTGCTACTCTGTTTACCAGTGCTAGTCTGAGAAGGAGCTTTAGCGCCAACAACTCAGCATAGTTATTCGTTCCAAATCCCAAGCCAACCTTGAATTTGAAAAAATGATTTGGCTTAAGGAATAGTATACTTCTAGCACCACAAACAACGGGGGAACCTTGACTGGCACCATCAAAATACCCCCATGCTCCTGCAAGGTCAATTTGTTGATGAAGTAACAGCCGTTGCCTTGGGAGTTTCTGAGAGATGCGGAAATGCCCAAAAATAAGCCTTATTTTAGAGAGGCACTGAAAGGAAGGAACAAAATGTTCTTGGAAGATTGATTTATTCCGAGCAATCCAGATTCCCTAGGAAACAATAAACGGCAGAGCTCTTAAACAAATAAGAGCTGAATTTCTAAACCAAGTTTCAAGACATTCAACGAGATTAAACCCTTGCCAACAATGTTTCACACCTAAGTCTTCCTCCAGGTCCTCCCAAATCTTGACAGCATACGGACAAGAGACAAGTAAATGGTCCATAGTCTCTAGGTTAAGTTGGCAAAGATTGCAATGTCCTGGTCCTTGCCAGGATCTTTTATGAAGAACTTCCCATGTGAGAGCTTTATTGTTTAGAGCGAGCCACATAAAGATTTTTGTTTTGAGAGGGGCTTTGATTTGCCAGAGAACTTTCCACCACCATATTCTCACAACAGGGCCAACATTGTGGAAGAGAGATAGCCTAGACGAACTGAATATTCAGCCAATTTAGGATTCAAGGACCAAATGAGGACGTCGTCTTCATTGGTAAGTTTTATGTGACCCCATTTCAATCGTAGCACATAATCATCCCACAAACTGGCAGCCTCCACAAGTAAACCCAAAGAATGGGTGCTTTTCCAACCTTGATGCCAAGGATCTGTGAGCAGATGGTAAGCAACCTGATCTAGAGAAGAGATACCCAGGTCCTTCAAAGTGTCAATCGAAGCCTCCAGAAGTTTAAAATCAGAACTGCACCCCACCCAAGGATCAATCCCTACTCTAATTCTAGTCCTAGATCCCACCTTCCAGATAGCCAATGCCCGATAATGTAAAAGGATTGGACAATAGCTTTCCACATGATAGAGGTGTTGTGAACCTTTTTGTTAGGATTCTGAATCCATTCTTCCACCGGAAGTGGTTCCAAATACTTTTGTTGAATGATTTGGGTCCAAAAACCCTCCTTAGAGATGAGCCTCCAAAGACTCTTAGCAGCTAAAGCCTTGCCAAAAAGATGAATATCTTTAAGACCCCATCCACCAAGATCCTTTGGTTTAGCCAGAGTCTTCCATTTAACTAAAACAATGCTGTCCTTCAATTTTCTGCCTGTCCAAAGAAAGTGAAAGCTTTTAGCACGATTCTTCTCAAGAACACCCTTGGGGATGTGAGCTAAGGAAAGCCGATAAACAGGAATAGCCTCCAGCACTGTTTTAATGAGTGTAAGTCTACCACCAAGTGATAACCAACGGTTGCACCAGCAGAAGATCCTCTTTTCCACTTTTTCAATCAACCATTTCCAGTCAATTTTCCTATAAGCATTGGGTTTCAACATGAATCCCAGATACTTGAAACCCTCTGAGAGATATTCAACATGATAGGGGAAGACCTTGAGAATCCATCTAACCTGAGAAGCTGTAATACCATTGAAGGAGATGCTGGACTTCTGCAGATTTAATTCCATGCCAGCGGCTGCACAAAAGAGTTTCAAAGAGTCTTTAAGAAGTAAGATATCCATCCTGGAGCCATCACAGAACAACAAAACATCATCCACAAAAAAAAGATGTGAGAGAAAAATAGTCTGTCCAATCTTAACCCCATGGAAAGAGCCCGTGCGCTTGGCCTCAAGGATAATCCGACTAATCCCTTCAGCAATCAGAAGAAAAAGCAGTGGGGATAAAGGGCAGCCTTGCCTAAGGCCACGAGAAGAGAGGAAAAAAGCAGAAGCCAAGTCATTGATGAGAATGGCAAAAGAAGCAGAGGTCAGACATCCCATTATCCAATTGATCATTTGAAGTTTGAATCCTATATGCATCAGAATAAGTCACATATAAAGCCAGTTAGCTTTGTCAAAAGCTTTGGAGAGATCCAATTTCATAACCACAACTGACAATTTTTTCGTTTTGATGGAGTGTAATCCCTCTTGAGCAGCTCCGATAGCATCATGATTTTGACGGCCGTGTAAGAATCCAAATTGCTCCTGTGAAATGGCATTGGAAAGAAGGTCCTTAATCCTGATGGATATAATTTTAACAATAATTTTATAGACACAATTACATAAAAGAGATACACCTGAAGTCATCAAAAGAGGTAGGGTTATCTTTTTTGGGAATGAGGGCTAGAAAGGTGGAATTGAAAGCCCCAAGAATCTTCCCAGTCCTTCTAGATTCCTCAACAACTCTAAGAAGGTCCTCTCCTATCAAATCAAAGAACCCAGTGAAAAATTCAACCATCCAACCATCAGGTCTAGGACTCTTATCCTTTTAGAAAGTAGCCGAAGTTGTTGCTAACTCTTCCTTAGTCACAGCTACCTCTAATCTCAAATTGTCATCTTCCTTAATAAATAAAGAAAGTAAGAAGCAATTTTGACGACCTCCGCTATGTTCACAGTATCAGGAGCTTTATATAAATGTTTGAAGTGTAATACTCCCAGATCTGCTATCTCATGAAAAGTCCTGACAACCGAGCCATCAGCTTTATGAGATTCCCAAATGGTATTCTTAAATCTTCCTGTGGTTGGCAAAACTTTGAAAATTTTTGGTGTTTGCATCACCCTTGTCCAGCCAAAGAGCCCTGCTTTTCAACCTCCACTGAGCTCCAATATCGGCAAGCTTGTTCCTCAACTTCAACTCCAGCCCTTTTAGTCTGATTATGGTGTCCTTTTCAGAAGCCTAAATAGGGTCAAGGCTATAGATCTCAGCAATCTAGTGTTCAAGAGAAAGGATATCCTTTTCCTCAGCATGTTGTTTAGAAGCAGCCCAACCAATGGCTGTCTTTTTCACCCTCTTAAGGTTAGAAGCAAATTGAAGGCTCACAGACTCTGGAGAGTTATCATCATAAGCAACCCAATGCTCCTAGACGAGCTACGTGAACCCCTGATCCTCAGTCCATGTCAGGTTGAATTTGAAGGGGCACGGAGGTTTTTTGTCTTCTTTTTCAATTTGCAGTAAAATGGGAAGATGATCGACCCTCCCCCTGAGGAAACCCAAGTTCTGATCCTATCAGGACCAGTCAAAAGGGAGTGCTAAAAAAAAAATGATCAAGTCGCTTAGCAACACTGTCTGTCCCGGCTCTCAAATTGCGCCAAGTGGGAGTAAAAATAGCAGGTTCCAGGTCCACAAGAGAAGAAGCCTCAATATTATGTAAAAAATAGTTAGCCAGAGGATCGGATCTAGCTGAAAACCCCCACACCTCAGCACTTTTGGTGGTAAAATGCAGGTCTCCACCAACAATGAAATTTTCAGCTCAGGAAATCTTGACAGAACATATTGTCCCAAAAACCCTCCCTGTTATTAAGAGGACCATAAATGTTAAAAATAGAGAAAATTTTACTAAGTTCAAGAGATTGAAGTGCCACCCCAAGGCAGGAAGGGAGAGAGAAAGAATTAACCAGCCGCATAGGTGCAGGTCTCCATCCCGTAACCAGGCCTCTGCACTACCAATTGAATCAATAGCCAGAAAGGACCAATCCTTAAGAATTTTGGACAGCCCCTCAATGACCTTATTCCCTTCTGCCTTTATCTCCGGAATTAAAATGACCTCCAGATTGTGCTTAAATATCAGACGCTTGAGAGCAGTTTTTTTTTAGGGATTGCCCAACCCTCTCATAATGATGGATAAAATGATCATATATAACCGTTTATCTGGGCAATCCTTGCTCCAAGGGCCCTTTTGATAGTTTGTTGTTTACCCAAATGAATCTCCCGGACAGCTATAGATTGAGCATGTGTGATCTGAGAGGTATGACCTTTCTTGGAAGTGGAAGGTGTAGGGCTTTTGAAGCAGTCTAATCCTCCTTCAATGCTACCTTCTATAGCTGTAATAGAACTTGAGCGAGAGCAGATAGGGTAGCGAGATTGACAGTGGGTGGGTCGGGATCCACCAACAGCGGCAGCTGAGGAAGAGATGTCATTCCCAGAAGACTTCGATGGGCCAACCCCAACTTCGACATTGCAATGAAGGTTGTTGTCCACCAAGTTAGAGTGAGCAATCACTTCCTCTTCCAAAGAATGTACAGTAGTGTTCTTTTGCACTGGATCTCCCTATCACATTCCCTTGATGGAGAAGGTTAGAGCTATCTTCAAAAGGCCCAAGATAACAATCAGATTGGATTTCCATCGAGGAAATAATGGAATTAAAGAGGAATCCCTAAGAAGGAGGACGATGAGAGATGAAAGGATCTAAAAGCATCACGTCCCTAAGACTACTGGGAGGGGGAGCCACATCATCACGAATCAAATAGTTTTCATCATCAATTCCAGGGAAAAGTGAATTTTCCATGGACTGATGAAGATTCGAAGGATAGCTCGGACAAGCAGATTTCTGCTGAGAAAGATTCTTTTCCTCTCTATTGGAGTCCAACTCCAAAACTCTCGGATGAGGAGACGTCTTCCCTTTCCTATTATTATGAGTGGGATGAAGAGAGCAATCAGTAGCTAAATGTCCGTAAGCATGGCATCTGATACACCTGAAGGGAATACCAACATAGTCAAGAATTTGTGTATGACTCCAAGAGCCATATTCCAAAACAAGGTCTGCTTCCAATCCCACCTGCAAATTAAGTTCAACTAAAATTTTTGTCATAGTTCTTGAGGGATCATTTAGATAACTCGGGTCCACCTCTAGAAAGGTCCCTATGCTGTCTCCAATGGCCTTAAAAATGTCCCAAGTCAAGAGTTCAATTGGCAGGCCTGGGAGCTTGACCCACACAGGTTGAGTCAATGATTTCTCCACCCGAGGATCGAATCCAGGCAGCCACCTCTTCAGAGTAAGAGGGGTAGTCTCCCAAAACCACCTGTGAGCCAGAATGACATTTACATCATCAGGGGACTTGAAAACAAAAGCTAACCAGCCCCGAACCAGAACATGAGAAACAGGGGAGTAGCCAATGAGTGGCTTCCAAAACTTATTCATCCATTTTCCTAGATTTTGGATAGAGATCCTGCACCGAAAGAAACTCCCTGTTAAAGCTGTTTAGCTAGCTCTGTTACGTGATCCAAATTTACATCCTCACTAAGCACGAGATGGATTCTTTTCCCCTGAAGTTTGACACACTTTGTACCCTTTCTCTTGGAAGACACCTTAGGAGAATCCAATGACTTATCCTTCACTGGAGGAGGGAGAGATACTGCAGGAATAGGGATATCTGAAGACTGCTGATTAACACCTGCTTCTGAAATATTAGAACAGCCAAGATCATGAAAATTGAACTCAGTGTCATCAGAATTCATGGTAGTCCTAGGCTCCTAGCACCTTTGGCCAAAAACAAATCCTGTTTGGAGATCCCAGCAGCCCTGGAAAGAAAAGAGAAAGCCTTTCCTCTTCCTTGGTCCGCCCCAATAAAGCATTCAGCGCCTTCCCAGACTCCTAGGGAGTGAGGAGAAGAGGCCAGGGGAGTAGAAAGATTCTCCTTCTTCCTAGAGTCAGGAGCCCCCATATCAGACTGAGGAAATATATACTTTCCCCAAATATCCTCTGAGAAAAGTGCCCTACCTTCGAGTGGATCAGCAGAGTAATCAACTAACTGAACATCTTCGTCCCAAGGGTCTGGAGCGCACGAGGAATGTCGCCTGAGCACAGAGTGATCCATAAAACTTACACAGAAGTCTTCCTTGAAAAGTGGAAACCAGCAAACCCTACACAACAGTCCAAAGATCGAAAAGAGGCAAAAAGAAGCAAAACGGGTAAGCTAATATTCAAGGATGCTGTTCCAAGACATCCAGCCCTCGGAGCAGAGCAAGCATTTTGTCAAACAGTAGTCCCCCAACCTCACAAAAGCCATAGGAATCAAATTTTCACAACCGTCAAGATAAATTTTGCTTGACTGGCAGGCTCCTGCAATAGAATCACGGTAACAAGACGCACTTACATCAGCAAGGAGACCCCCTCTGAAGGCGATCCAGCTCAGAATCGATATTCATATAACCTAAAATGTAATTGGAGCTCATGAAGTCTTTCATTCCAGGTCAAACAGATCTTCAAGTTTGATGAAAATACGAATATTTATATATTACATACCAAGATATTTATTTGGAAAACACTTTTTTAATATATATATATATATATATATATATATAAGGTAGTTTAGTTTTTTAATAATATAAATGTTTTATCTTTTTATCCAGGGTACTATATTTTCTACCAAATAGGTAGTTCCAGAAGATTAACATTCATAGTGGGCAACGCCCTCAATATTACTTGGAGGTGTTGTCTAAAACATGAAAAGAGAGCTTTTGAACTTCTCTTTCCAATTGGAAAGTCACACTTGAACTGGATATTTCTATAAAAGCTATGGCCTCTTAAAGTTAGTTTACTTTTCTTGCAAGATCTCAGCTCCACTAGCTTCTCAATTCTCTGCAGTAAGTTTCACATATTATTTTCAGCAGTCTCTACACATGACTATAGCCACAAGCTCCTTATATCAATAAGAGCCATCACACTGAGGGTTACTCCTCATGAGCACGTAAAATTGATTCACAAAGAATCCACAGGGCAAGATTTTGAACTTTCTTTGATACCATTTTGAAGAATTAATATACACACAGTAAATACACAGTAAATACACACAGTAAAAGAAATTAATATATACACAGTCAATACCATTTTTACACACAATAAAAGAAATTTTTAGGTACACAGTAAATACACAATTTAAAAAGAGGCAATTCTTTTTTGAAGAAGAATGCTTTTAATATCATAACTCAATTTCTCATCATTCACCATGGTACAATATTATTATTTTTTATATGAAAATTAGACTTTCAACAATAAACCTAGACCTGTTAGTGGTTGACATATAATCACAAATGAATGTTAATTATCTCATTAAATCCATTATCTCTTACTGATGGGTTGTGAATTTTGCCATTTTTTTCTGTTCCGATTGAAATTTGTTTTTTCATAGATGTTAATTAATTTCTTCTGTTCAATACAAGCTACTTTATAGGAGTAATAATAATCTGTAGGAGGTGAAGGGAGACCTGATTTTGGCAGGCTCTCATTTACCCTTGTTAAGTATTTCACAGTTTTTCATTGTTTTATTGTAAAGTTCGTATGGGATAATTGAAGAAACACTATTATGATTGAAAATTTTGAACTGACGAGAGTTCATTTTGAGTATCTTGTAAAAGTTTTAAGTCTCAGGTCAGCTTCCTTTGCTGCAGGTCTCACAAGTTCTCAAATATTGTAATTCAAGATGTCTAGCAGTTGTTCCGCAAGGTGGTAATACTGGACTTGTAGGTGGAAGTGTGCCTGTTTTTGATGAGGTACTGAATTTGTTTTTCTCAAGTTTGCGAATTCAACAATTTCACTACTTGCTTTTTGATTATGTTCATTATTTTCACTTTTGAAACAAATTTAGACCCTAGCATTCTGGGATTAACACAAAACTCTATTGATTTTCTGCATGATGGGTACAGGTGATTATCAACCTTGGCTTGATGAGCAACATGATATCATTTGATAAGGTGTAAATACACATACATATGCCCTTTCATTTTTTCATTATCCGTATCATTTTATGTGATGAAAATTATAACACAGTAAGTGCTTGACATGCTCAATATGATCTGAATCTATTTTTTGGCTTGCCTTTATTTTGTTTTGTACCTTTTACAGATAAATTATGAAGCTTTATATTTTCAGGATAAGCTTGTGCAGAAAATTAGTAGGTTGTTCACAGAATTTATTCTTATTTAAAATCATCATGCATTCTTGCCAGAAATTATTTCAACATTTACTGCAATGACTAACCAATGTAATTGGGACAATGTCTATATGGCTATTAAACTAGTAAGGGTAAAGAGGAGCACCTTCTGCCCTTACAATGGCTGTATCCATAGTCACAAGGTTCGCCGAATTTTTACTTAAAAATTCGGGATTCGGCGAACTTAATGCCCTTCACTAAAAATTCGATTAAGTTCGCCCTGTTCGGCAAATTTCATGTTCGGACCCGACAGTATATAAATAAAATAAAATAAACATTTAAGTATAAGTTTACATCTAGTTTCTTATACTTTAAGTTATATTTTATTTATATACTTTCAGGGTGTTTGAGAGGGGTTTCGGACTGCTAGGAGCTATAATGCAAATTCTAGGTTTTGGAGGATCCTATCATATTTCAGAGTTAGTCAGATTCCAGGGTTTCAGGGTTTCAAACTTAGCCATATTTCAGTGTTTCAAGATTTCAAGGAGACATCATAGGAGGTATGAAGGCTGCATGAAGGGATGTATGCGTGATAGAATAGTATGAGAATATCTCTCGCAAAGTGCCACAAGCCGATCCCACCCCATTCCCAGTGCACCCCTTAAGGCATGCACTCTGTGAGATTCAATGCACCGATGAGCCCTTGTGAGAGAAAGTGTCAGTAAATGAGATTGTGCCTGCGAGTGGTCTCAACACTGGGGGAGAGTAGCCGAGTGGTTTAAAGCGGCACAAGAAGACATTGTTAGCATGGATCCCCATTTATGGCCGCAGACGTATGGTTCTTCTACTCCAGAGTTACAAAAGCTTGCCGTGCGTGTCCACAATCAATGTGCCAGTGCTTCTACATGCGAAAGAAATTGGAGCACGCATGATTTGATCCATACTAATAAGAGAAACTGACTAGGGGCCAAAAAGTTGTCAGATCTTGTGTTTGTTCATAGCAATTTAAGATTGCTTGAGCACAATCTTGCAAAAGAAGATGACAATCTTCATCTTGGAGAACCATCCTTTGAAAGAGTTGAGAAAAATATCGATAGTGTTGATGAGCTGGATGGAGGATTCGTTGATGGTGCTAGTGCTAGTGCTAGTTTTGATTTTGAAGTTGGGTTTGATGTTGCAAATGTTTAAAACTTAAGTTCTATATCAGTTTTGAGCTTAGGCTCTAAACTATGAATATTTTGATATCTTTTAATGTAATTCAAGTTTGAAATTCTTATGTTTATTTTTATTTTATTTATCAAATTAATTTTATTTTTTATTTTATTTATTTATTTACAATTATTTTTAATTTTTATTGGATTTCCTTTTGACTTTTTTTTTAAATATTTTTTATGTTTTTATATAAATCGAACTTAATGGCGAATTTTTTTTCGAACTTTATCTATTAGCGAACTTGAATTGAATTTTATCCTTGTCAAACTCGAACTCGAATCCGAACCTTGTGACCATGGCTGTATCCATCTTTTAGACCCTGGACTCAATCCATTCACCTATGGCAGTTAGAACGAGGTATACAAATAAATCTGTAAATTATTTGGCAAACAACATATTGAAAATAACTGGTAAAAGTGATTTAAGAAAGTGCAATTGGATCACGTATTGAGTATCTTGAGTGTAAAATATCTGTAGATAGCTACCTTGTCAATAACATTATTCTTGGCATTCCTCAAATTGATTTCTAGTTTGAAGCTCTCATTGCAAAATTTCAATGAGTTTTTGAAAATCTTGTGTGATAGCAACCATCACAATTTCTGATGTTGGCCAATAGATGAGAAGAATGGAAATATGTATACGCAGGGCTTCATTTTGGATATACTATGTTTTAATCCAATTTGTTGCATAGGCTATCTTGATTATTAGAGGAATCTCGTATATATTAGTGATGCTCGATCTTTACAGATTTTTAGCAATGGACCCTTGTAAATGCTTCATTAAACTTTGTTTACCACCGCTTTACATTATGGAGGGTTTCCTACCTTTAATATTTATAGAACATAATCTACTCATACATATATAAGATGCGCTGCTAGTTAGTGAGTCTTCTGCACTGTGATATGAGATAGCTTTATCAGCTGTTGTGCCATATTATTGGTAAATGTGTGCTATTTTAGTACTCCTTTGTACTACTGGATATCCAGTCGATGTTGTTATGGACCAACTTTCATGTACCTGCATACACATGTACATTGTGGAGAGCAATTAGAGCACACACAAGTGCACATACCATACACATACTAAAGCTAGGCTTGAAAAACAAAAAGCACTAGTACAACACTTAATTTTAGCTACAAGGTTTGAAAGAGAATTGAAATAATTTTGAATTCCAGGAAAGCTTCTTAATATAAACTAAAACTATGGACCTTTTACTTGAACAAAATATAGTTTTCAGTTTATCCTATTTGAAGAGTCATTTAGGTTCAAGCCTTAGAGATTTTTTTGCTTTCTTAAATGCAAAACATAATGCATATCTTGTGTATTATATTTGGGTCCCATAAGGTAAATCAGTGCTGATGATATCAATTTCAGTGTTCTTCAAGTAACACTATTTCCACCATTATTACTTGGGCCATGATCTCCTCCTATAAACTTCAGCTGTTGATGTGTCTTTAGTTCACATAAGCAACTACTAAATTTCATAGAGTGTAATTTCCATGTTCAGAGGTCTCAATGAAGGGATGCCTTAACCACGTAGCCCTTACAGTTCTACACAGTGGATAGCCAAATCATTGTGTATTGATAAGCCAGGGTTACAAGACATTATGAGCTTCACAACGTTTACAATGAGCTCTCGGCTCTACATAGTCCCCATGGGAGCCCAAAAACCTGTAAATTATTTTCCTACCTCTCCTTTTATAGCTCCTCAATGCCTGGTTGTTGTCGTGTCTTCCACACATACGCTGACAACTACATCCAATGAGGCACTGCGTAAGTTTGTAATGTATGCACAAATCTGCCGGCCTACCCTAGAGGTAGCATAGCCTTTTACAGACGTCGATCCATCAAATCTGACTCATGTTTGAATGAATTGGCATGCATTAGAACTTGTCGGCTCTATCCTTTGTGCGGTCATGTCATTCACAGAGCAAGCTTAGCCTAGTCAAACAACTAAGTGTAGGTCCACGCGGTTGACTGTACATTTTGCTTTGTTGGGTTTTGCGTTGAATGCTCTGTGCATTGGTTCCTTTGTGCGCTAGAATATCCACATGCTATTGCGCCTCCGACTTCTCTATTCTTCTTGTGCATTGTTAATCCTTGTGTACCAAGGGGCTTAGGGATTCTTTGTAGGCTGATTGATTCTTCCATGTACTTCTGCTTAGGTCTTCTTTTATAGTTTGTGCATTGTCAATTGTTTGCACTCCCTTTGCAAGTTTATCCTTCGCCTCTAATCCGTGCAAGCCCAAATTTGGTTTTGTTGTGACCCTCCTTGTCTTTATGTAGTGCAACTTCTGCGAGCAACTCCTCTTGTGCCTTGCACTCCTATGCCTTAGCAAGTCTTCAGTCTTCCCATGTTGTCGTGCAAACCTATACTTTTATGCCTTGTTCTGCATTCCTTGGCGCATCCTCTCTTTTGCATGTGGTTACCAACTCTCGTGCGCGTTCCATGCCTTAGCCAAAACTTTGCAACCTTTTATTCTTCCAATTCCCACGCAACTCCAAGCCGTCTTCCTTCCACACAAGTGGACTTTTGAGCAGTCCCAAAAGCCTTCAAAAGTGTTGTGTCGTGCAACTGTGCATTGACAAAGTTGGTCTTATTCTACGACTGAGTCTCTTTTTGGGTGATGCAAGATTTCCAATTCGCCTAGGATGCTCCTGCATTAGACTCCCAAGGCAATTAAAATGTAAGCTTCTACTTACAAGTAGGGTTTGAGTGGTAGAACCATTATTTTGGCCGGCTGTCAAGGCCACGTTGTTCCCTTCCACCTGATGTGTTGCCTAAGCAAGCTTGCTTTGTGCTTCTTTTTCTTCCAGACTCTCATTGGGCTATAAATTGTCCTCCTCTGCCTAGCTCCGATACCTTCTCTCTTCCTCTTCACCCTCTTCTTCCTTGTGGATCGGCATCCACCTTTAACTCTTCTTGTGGGTCTTCACCTACCTCTTTCCATCCACCTCTGCCAAGTGTTTTCAACACTTATTCTCTTGTGTGCATCACATAGCTCTCTCCCTGTGCACTCTTCTTGTCTTTTTTCTTTCCTTGTGGGGTTGCACCCACCTTCATCTTCTCTTGTGGGTCTATGCTCACCCTTGTCCTCTCTTGTGGGTCTACGCCCACCCGTGTCTTCTCTTGTGAGTCTACGCCCACCCTCGTCCATCCACCTCTACCAAATGGTCCTTGTACTTTTTGTCTTCTTCCACTTGTGTGCCTCCATATTTTCCTCTCCTACGCACACTTCCTTTTCTTGTCAGTCGTGTACTTTGCTCTGCGTACCACGACTGACGTTCCCATCAATTGCCCCTTCTTATCAACTTCTGGCTGATCTTTCTCTGCTCCTTCCTGATCTTTTTCCACTCCTTCCTTTGGCAACTTCTCAGTGCCATGCACAATCATAATTGCGGTTTCCCTATCAGCTACACATTGATCGTCATTTGCCCCTTTGCCCTCCTCCAGTGGCTTCCTGGTGTCATGTGCAATGAAGATTGTCTCTTTATTTAGTTGCAGGCTGACATCTCTCTGCTCCTTGTGCATCCTCAGATGTCTTCTGTGGAGTTTCATCCACAGGTTTTGCCTCCTTTGTCTTCAGGGCAAAAGGTTTTCCTTATTCTCTCCTTCTATCCATCGTGTACTGCTGCATATGAACATTTGTTCTAGCTTCCCTCTTGATTGTTGTCTGCTTCTTGGGAATCTAGGGTTCCCATCCTTTCCTTTTGCATGTCCTCTATGCTGCGCACAAGAACACTTGTGCTCTCTTTAGGATTTCTCTTCTACACCCGTCTCTGTGCAGGTTGCTTCCACACCTTCCACACCTTCTTGCGCTTCTGTTGGTTCTTGTGGAATGATATCCACCTTGCCTTCACTTGTTGCACATTGCTGCAACTGGGCCTCTTCTTGGCTTTGTATCTTTGTTGTTGCATCTGCGAAGCAACATTTTTCTCCCCTGTTACTTACGCATCTTCCTTGTGTAGCCTCCTCAATGCCTTCTCTCATCAACGTTGTTTCTCCTTTAGGCACTAGCTCCCACTCCTTCACCTTTTCATAGGGATCTTCCATCATCTTGTAGGGCTCTTTTTGGCCTTCATGCTGCTACCATGCCGGTTTCTCCCACATGTTGCCCTTCTCGACAACCCTTTCCCCTTCGCTTCCGCAGTGAGGATTTGCAAGTTCCCTTCTATGGTGTTCAAGTCTTCTCTACCATTTGAGTTGGAAACCATATGTTCCCAACTATGCACCCTCTTCTTTCCCTTCCATCTCCTTCTCTCTTGGAGATCTCTCTAGCCCGCAGTTGCGTTACTGCACAACCTTCTCTGCACATACTCCACTTTCATGGAGTCCTCTACACCCTTCAATGTGAAATAGTGCTCGACATCCAAGACCCACTCCATTTCCTTAGGGACTTTTCTTCCAGAGAACTTTTGCTTTTTAGCTTCATGCTGACTCTCCATGCGCCTCATAACCTCTATGGGTTCTTCTCTCTTACGGGTCTCTCCCTACTTCTTCGTGGGATCCTTCCTCCCAACAACTCTTCTCTCTGCTCGCGCCGTCCTTTCCAACAGCGCTTGTAACATGGAGGTTATCTCTTCCATCTTCCTTGAGATTTGTGACTCTGGGTCATGCCTCGTCTTGGCTTTGTACCGAGCCATCTTTCTTGCTTTTTGCTCTCTACCCATCTGCGCTCGATGGAGAACAAATTTTCTCTCTTGCATCTTCTACCCAATACTTTGATTGGAAGATGATTTCGCACCCTGATTGCCTCCAGAGCAGCATTTTGTCAGTGCCCTTATCTCTTTAGGGATTCACTGCCAACCCAGTTGTCCCTTGCACGCGAACTGCCTCACGGTCGGCGATTTTTCGATGCTCACTTGTCTTTTGCGCTTGGACTGCCTCACATTTGGTGATCGGCCTGTGCCTCCTTTGACACATCAGTTGCCTCATGGTCAACGATCATTCAGTGCTCCACTACAAACCTCTTTAGCATAATGATTGCCTCATTGTTGACGTTCTGTCAGCGCTTATACAACATAGTCATTTGCAACTTCACAACTTCTTATGCTACCTATTGTTGCGCTTACCTGTTGTAATACTATGTAGGTGCTTTGGTCTTATGAACCATTGTTGCAAAGCCTCCCTCTGCGATCCTATGCAACTTGTCCTTGCCGAGTTTTCTCCTCACTTTACCTTCCACTCCTTGGCTCTCTACCCACCTTCTTACGGTGGAGAATTATACTCTGCTAGATGCCTCACGTTCAACAATCTACGAGCCTTATTCTGGTTCCCATGTCACCCCTCTTTGCTCTTTATCCACTTTCTCATGGTGGAGAACAACTCTCTGCTAGCTGCCTCATATTTGGCAGTCTGTTAGCCTTCTTTCTGTTAGTTCATATCTCACTTGCAAGTTCACCCTTTCTCCCTGCATTTCTCAAAGTTTGAGACCTTGCTTTGATCCCATATGGTACAACTGTGGTTAGGAGTCCCAATGAAGGGTGCCTTAACCACACAAACCTCAGATTTCTACACAACAGATACCCAAATCATTGTTTATTAATAGGCTAGGGTTACACGATATTAGGAGCTTGACAACTTTTACAATGAGCTCTCAGCTCGTCACAGTCTAGTCCTCAAAATTGTATCTCTCCCTACTAAGGCATCCTTAGATTGTCATGCCCTCAAGGCTACGAGCCTTCTTCTTGCGAGCTCACTTAGTTTTGCAATCAGGGAAAATCTCCCCTGTGTGAGCCAAGCTTCTCTCTACAACTTGGCAAAGTCTTCCCTATGGGAGCCCAAAAACTTGTAAATTCTTGGCCTTGCCTTTCCTTTTATAACTACTTCATCCCTGGTCGTCATCGTGTCTTCCATGCATGTGCTGACAACTACATCCAATGAGGCATTGTGAAAATTTGTAGGCCTACCCTAGAGGTAGCTTAGCCTTTTATGGACCTTGAGCCATTCGAATCTAATTCCTATCTGAATGAATCAATCTGCATTAGATCTTGTTGGCTTTGTCCTTTGTGTGGTCATGTCATTCATGGAGCTAGCTTAGCCTAGTAAAACAACTAAGTGAAGGTCCATGGGGCTTACTATACATTTTACTCATTCTAGTTCCTCGAGTTCTATGTCAAATGCTTTGTGCATTGGTTTGTTTGCATGCTAGAATATTTGCATGCTCCCGTGCCTAAGGCTTCTCTATGCTTCTTGTCCATTGTCAATCCTTGTGTACCAAGGGCCTTAGGGATTCTTCATAGGTTGATCGATTCTTCTGCACACTTTTGCATCAGTCTTCTGATATAGTTGTACACTCTCAATTGTTTGTGCTCCCTTCGCAAGCTTATCCTTCGCGCCTGATCTGCGCAAGCCCAAGCTTTGTTTTGTTACAATCCTCCCTGTCTTCGTGTAGCGCAACTTTTGCAAGCAATTCCTCTTGCACCTTGCACTCTAGCGCCTTAGCAAGTCTTTAGTCTTTCCACGTTGCTGTGCAAACCTATACTTTTGCACCTTGCTCTACGTTCCTTAGCGTGTCATCTCTTCTGCACGTGGTTACCAACTCTCGTGTGTGTTCCATGTCTTAGCCAAAACTTTGCAACCCGTTCTTCTTCCAACCCCAAGCAACTCCAAGCTATCTTCCTTCTGCGCAAGTGGACTCTTGCATAGTTGTGAAAGCTTTTAAAATTGCTACGTTGTGCAACCGTGAATTGGCAAAGCTGGTCTTATTCTCTGACTGACTGAGTCACAATCCTATTTGAACAGTGTTCTCTAGTTATGATTTTTGACATGTTTTATTGGTACAATCATCACTGTGCAATTAGCAACAAAACTTTGACAATATTCATGTGTATATTATCTTTTGTAGGTAAGTGGAATATTGGTTTGCGAAGCTGGTTGCATCCTAGAGAACCTTGATACCTCTTTAGCTGATCAAGGGTATGAATAAATTCTCTATAAAGTTAGTGCCATGTGTTCTAATTTCTAAGAAGTTTGGTGAGACGTGTAGATTAGTATTGTTGCATTTCATTTGGTAAATGGTGTTGCAAATATATGAATGTCACTTGATTCAAATATTTCCTTATACAGGTACATGATGCCCATTGATCTAGGTGCAAAAGGAAGCTGTCAAATTGGTGGAAACATTTCCACAAATGCAGGGGGTATACGTCTTTTGAGATATGGGTCTCTTCGTGGCAATGTTTTAGGTGAAACTATTCTCTATATGAAGGCTCCTTTTTCATTTTTACTTCAATGTAAAATAGTACCTTTTTTGTGGTTTTGGAAATTGTTCATGTTGTAGAGGGAAAGACACAAAAGGAATCTTTTCATGATCTTTAGCTGAGTTAAAGCTACCTAGGATAACTATTATCTATTGGTTTGGCTTGGCATTCTTGCTGCCTTAACATCTGTACAACATTCTCTTGAATGTGCTATATTCCAAGAATATGTTTCTCTCAATTTTATTTTATTTTAATATATTTGTTTGATCTGTTCATCTATGGTTCATTCAATATGCACTGACCCAGAATAAGCTGCGATTTCTCGACAGCTTATTGAATATGAACAAATTTACAATCTACAAGTTTAATTCAATTAAAAGAACTAAAATACTTGCAAATTTAACATGTATTTTCCTGAAATTGTTGTGCAATCAAGACATACAACTTATATACTTGCTAAAATGAAATGGAAGAACAAATTGCGTGCACACAAAAATATCATGAGAAAAAACTTTTATGTGGAGAAACCCAATTTGGGAAAAAAACTCCACCAGCAGCAATAATCTACTCATTCATCCAATGTGTTTTCAAAGGTAGATAGAGCTAGGCTCCAGTAGAGCCAATAATCCTGATTCCCTGAATTTATCTTCTATGAAAGGTAGAGCTGGATTCTGCTAGTGTCATTCATATTCTTCTGTTGTCATGCCTGAAACAATTCCTTCATCCACTGCTTGAAATGGGAGATAGAGTTCGACTCCTTTAGAAATGGTAAAGATGAAAATTATGATCACAATGTTTTGTTCTTTCTTCTTCCCCTGAAACTATTCTCTATATGAAAGCTCATTTTTCTTTTTTGCTTCAAAGTAAAATATGTACCTTTTTTCTGGGTATGTTAATTGTTCATGTTGCAGAGGGAAAGACACAAAAGGATTGTTTTCATGATCTTTAGCTTACTTAAAGCAACCTAGGGTAACTATTATCTATTGGTTTGGCCTGGCCTTCTTGCTGCCTTAACATCTATACGGCATTCTCTTGAATATGCTATACTCCAAGAATAAGTTTCTCTCCATTATTTTTCTGATATATTTGTTTGATCTGTTTATCTAAGGTTCATTCAATTTGCACTGATCCAGAAAAAACTGCGATTTCTCTACAACTTATGTAATGTCCCCTTTTTGGAAGTTAAAGTAATATTATTGCTAAAATAAAAAGTATTCTTAAATACTTAAAAATAAAGGCAATTAATAGAAAAAACACTTTATGTTATAAATTTCACTTAAGTTGGGGCCTTTTAAGGGTCATGGGCACGTAAGGCCTAAAGTGAAATTATAAGTTCCTTTCAATATTTTTAAATTAACTCTTCCCTCCAAATTGGGCGCTACACTTGGAGGAGGCTATTTAAAGAGGATGAGGACTCATTTGAAAATATTTTGATTTGGATATTTGGAAAAGAGGTCAAGTATGTTAAGCTTGATTATTTTCGGCATAGTTCCTTGGAGAATGTTACCCTCCAAGAGCTATGATGCTCTATAAACGGTGTCTATTGACACCACCTATTGAAGGAAATCTTGTGAATATATTTGAACTATCAATTGAATTTTCCTAGCTAATATTACAACTGTAGTGAATCATTGTGGAGGACAAAGATCAAGCAAAATAGAAGTGTTCGTAGTCTCCAAGGTTGGTGAATGAGAGTGAAGGTCAAGGAGGGCTGTCTAGAACTAGAGCGAACCACCTAAGGGCTGGAAAAGACTTCAATTTGGAAGAATTGGTTGATTAAAACCCTCTCCTAGGGTTTTAATATTTCATCTAATTTTTTCTAAGTGGAGTGATCCATTTTTGAGGTTTGGTTGATTTGTTTTGGACTCCTTGATGCTTGAAAAATATTTAAAAATGAGCTTTTATTTAAAAAGTGAATTAAAAATAAAATAAAATAAAAGCTTCTGGAAAGGTCGTTGGGGAAAAAGGTGAAAATATGTATAAATACAAAGTTTGGTGAGGCAATTGGGGAATTCATTCAGGCAGCTTGTTTCTTTATTTTCCCATTGTGGATCTGTAACTTTGTTTGCAATACTTTTCCAAGGACGAAAACCCTTGAGGAAAGGTGGATTGGACGAAAACCCAATCGCATCTCGGAGGTGAACTCATATGGAGTTCACAATTGCACTTCATTGGAGAATCATGAGTTTGGAGCAAAAATTGCATAGCAGTTTTGGAGCAGACTTTGATTAGAATTTTGAATCAAATTTATATTATCTTTGGAGCAGCATTTTGAGCAGAATTATAATATCTTTTGGGAGTAGAATCTTATCATCACTTTGAGCAGATTGAGGCGCCATCATTTGAGGTCTTGTTGGAGCATCGTTGACTATTGCTTGGATTCTTGAATCTGAAATCTATAGCAGCAGACCTGAGCACCTTGGAGCAGCAATTAATCAACGTCATTGGAGCAGATTACACATCTCTTGGAGCAGCATCTACAACATATTTGTGCGCCACCCTTGAAGGATCCAATTCATAGCATTTGGTGTGGTTTCTTGCATCAGGGTAAGCCCTAATTGGAGCACTACACTTTGTGAAGGGCGAATTTGTTTGTGGAGGCTTATTTCTCATTGATTAGGGTTTCCTAACCCTAGCCATAGCAGCATATCTGTGGAGGTTTGTGGAATATCAATTGTTAATTGTATTTGGCATGATAATGCTTCCATGGGGTTGGATTTACATATGTTTAGGTCTGATTTGTAACAGCAAGGATTCAGACTATGTTCGGGTATGTTTGAGTCTATAAACTTGATGTAATTGCAATTCTGGATAATCTTTTTCATGGCAGCAGTTATTTGTATTCAGAACATAGAATTATGTCATTTGTTTGTGTTGGATGGTTATATTATGTGTTTGAATTCAGAGTTGATGTTATTTCCATAAGGGCATATAATCGGCATGTTTGTTTGTGCATTTGACATACATTTGTTCGCTGCCAAAATCATTTATAAATTCAGAACAGAAAATCAGATTTCAGATCTAGGGTTTAGAAAGATAGATATTCAGAATTTTAGGGCAGAAATTGAAATCAAAAGTGCAAAAAAGTCAAATCAGAACCTAGGGTTTTGAATAGAAAACTGAAGTGCAAAAATTAGGGCAGAATTCAAGTTTTAAAAATCAATAATTTAGGGCAGATCCCATTTGGGATATTTCAGTAACCCCTCATCAAAGCATGCACAACAGTCCCCAATGGCTGTGATTTGAGGCGCAATTGTCTCCAAAAGGTATGGCAGCCTTTTCTAGGGTACGTCAACGCTTTGTAAAAAAAAAGCCTTGATTTGTTGATCCAATAAACCCTCAATTTTTTAAAAAATTGATAGCACTTTGCAACCAATTGAAATATGGAAATGCTTTAATTTGCATGCACAATTGTGATCTCTGTATGGAATCACCTCAAAGGATAGGAGGGTTTTCCTCCTGAAATCCTGAATTATGGAAGATGAAGGTTTTTCGTCTCCACGATCGTCTTCAACTAATAACGGTTCTCGTCCTTATGTTAAACCTGAAGAACTATGAACCTCAACAAATTGAGAAAATATATCGGTCATAAACTTGAATGGGTAGAAATGAGAGAAAACTCTCAATATATAGACTCAATTGTCACTTTTAGGATTAGGGTTTCATTTTTAGTTTCCCATTTTCTTTTGTTTTTATGTTTCTCGTTTCTCACCCTTTTCTTTATTTCTAATAATAATAAAGTAATATTAAGTTCACTTTTTTAATAAAATAAAAAGTAATTCACTTAGAGAACTTAAATAATTTTTTTTTTTAAATTTATTTGAAAAAGGGGACATGACAGACTTGTCCTTACTTCTCTTATCTCATAATCATTCCTAACCATACCTCCCTTGATGGGAGACTTTTGCCCTCAAAAGCTTTTATATAGAGAAAATGAAGATCCCCTTCTACTTCCTCCTCGTGGACTTAGCTACTTCTTGTGGAAGTGAAGAGTTGGGTGAGTGCTGCTCTTGCATCTTTATTGCTGTTGCGATGCAACAATTAGTGCCTACCATCATGAGTGCTACTGTTACACCTCTCTTGTTGTCCACCTAGGTGTATCAAGTAATGCCCATGATATATGGCTGCAATATGAGAGAAATGCATGTCTTTATTCTCACCACAAGTGCCTCAAATGCTTTCAAGTTCTTCCCATGATCCTAGAGCCTCTTTTAAAAGGCTGTCCCGATGCCTGGTTCCATTTGGAACTCCTTGGCTTGATTGCGCTAATGATGTACACTCACCAAGATCTTTGTCAATGTGATACAAGTAGTTTCCATGAGCTGATTTTTTCATTCTTGATGTGTTCATGCTTCATGCTGAACTTGTGCCTTCATCTTGAAGGAGTATGTGGCTTTCCTTTTGTTGTTTTGCTATCATACATTTCCAAAATATGCCTCTTGTGCATACTTGGTGCATACTCGATTTTCATACACCTCATGGATGTGAGTTACACTGTTTTTCATTGCTACAAGAGTGAGTTTGCTACTCCTTTGCCTTTTGTGTTTGGCTGCCTTTTCCTTCAAGGATGGCTTTCCTTTGTGCTTGGGGTGAAGTGGTGGATGCAAGTTCCAACACTTTGCATCCCAACGCCTCCAATGCCACAATGATTGCAATAATTTCTATCTCTACTCTTGGGAAGTGTTTCACCTCCTTATTGGGCCACAATGTGTTTCTTCTTGCTTTCCTCACCTTGCTCTTTTTGATGGGTTGAAGAGTGGTGGTGGCAACTTGTCTTCTCTTTGGAAGACTTGGCCTTCTCCTTGAAGTACTTTGTGTCCTTGGTGAAAGATTGGTTCCTCCAACACATAGTTATCCAATGGTTACTCTTCTCACAAAATGAACAAGGATAGAGATTCCAACAAAGGTGTGAAATATGTCCTTTCATTTTGCAATGTAAACAAACAATAGAAGACTTTGTCTTTTCATACATTTTGCTTTCTCCCTTGCTTGGCTTCCAAGTGGAGAACAAATGGAGGTTCTTGGACCTCTCTTTCACTTCCCTCTTTTGTGCTTGCACATGGTTGATGGATTGGAGGTGCTCTCCTTGCACCTCTATTGCTTCTTGAAGGTTGCCCTCTCTTTGGAGTGACCTTTTGAGCTTCATCGGCCTTATGGAGTGGTGAAGTGATACCTCCTCCTTCATTGGAATGTTGCCTTCGCTTTGGAAATGCCACACATTCTTGATTTTGCCTTTGCTCCATGCCTTTGCTTTCATTGGAGTGCTGTTCACTCTTTGGTGATGCCTTGCATTCTCCTCGAGCTTTCACAAAACTATTTTGTTGAGGTTGATACCTCCTTTAGGCATGCTTTGATGTAGAGGTGGCTTGGAAATAATATTTTTGAAAGTATTCTTGTTTCAGCCATCTTAGAGCCTTCTCCTACCTCCATGGGATTACCAAAATATTGTAGGCTGACATTTTGTGGCCTAATTTCAGCCTCAATAGGACTCTTTATTCTTTGTCCATTCTTGCCAAGTCCTTGGTCTTCATATCCCAATTTCTTCGTCACTTTGCAGCGTGTTCTTTTGGTGTGCTTCTCAAAACCACCAAGGGACTCGTTTGATGCTTCATTATATGAATGAGCATGTGTGGAAGTGCTTACCATACTTCCATCATGTTTTGGGCATTTTTTGTAGAGACAATCCTTCTCAAAATGGAATTGTCTTTCTTCTTCTTGATCTCTTCACATGCTTTTTGAAGCTTGACAATTTCCCTTTCTTTGGCATCTACGGTTTGTTGCATCTCTTTCATTGCTTGAGCATTTCTCTTCTCAAGGTGGTCCAACTTGATGAGAATGGACTCTCCTCCTTGCAAGAAATCAGATGACACCAACAAGGTAATCTACATAGCTTTCCAACCTTATCAACAACTCTTCATTCTCCCTCTCTAAGTGGAATACCTTCTACCTGAGCTTTTGGTTCTCTTCTTGGAGTGGCGATGGCTGCCTGGTTGGTGTGGAAGAACCTTCTTCCTTTTGCATCTTCTCACATTGAGCTTGGAGCTTCCCCTTTTGGGATGTATCCTTACTCTTGTTTTTGCCCCATGTTTGTTAGTGGCATACAATTGAGAAAAACTCCCACAACTCGAGATTCGGGCTCCGATACCAATTGATCCAGAATAAGCTGGGATTTCTCGACAACATATTGGATATGAACAAATTTAAAATCTACAAGTTCAATTCAATTCAAAGGAACTAAAATAATTGCAAATTGAACATGTATGTGCCTGAAATTGTTATACAAATAAGACATACAACCATTTTCGTTTTGCTGAAATGAAATGGAAGAACAAATTGCACACACACACAAAGATTGTGAGACAATTTATAGATGGGGAAATCCAATGTGGGAAACAAACTCCGGCAGCAATAATTTACAAAGGTAGATAGATATAGGCTCCACTAGAGTCAATCATCCTCCTTCCCTTAATTGATTTTCCATGAAAGGTAGAGCTGGACTCCGCGCTAGAATCATTCATCCTCCTATTGTCATGTCTGAAACAATTCCTTCATCCAATGCTTGCAATTGTAAATAGAGCTGGACTCCTCTAGAATTTTTTAAGATGAAAATTATGAAATCAATGTTCTGCTGTTCTTTCTTTTTCCCCTGAAGTGAACTGGAACAAAAACCTAGATGAATGGAAGTGAAGACCCTCTCCTCCAAGAATGTATTCGATCCAAAATTTGTGTTTGTTCACCTTCCTTATCCACCTTAGGGATTTCTGAAGGTTCTTGGATGTTTTGCCTCCTCCTGGGTGTTATTTCGATGCATAAAAGTCCCTGTTTCAACTTACAAATGTTGTCCCCTGTCTCAATCACAAGTTTGACATTCTGGGATGTCATTTAGTCTGTTTTTTTTACAAATGTACTTCCTGTTGCAATTGATTTTTGACCGATTAGACACTGGAATTTTGCCTCAAAATTTCTACTACGAATCTATAACATGCTTAGCAAATTTCAGGCCATTTAGATGTAATATGCAAAAGCTATGTCAATTGTCCCAAGACTGCCTGTTTATGGTGCAACCTTTTCCATAGTGAGTCAAAACACCATCATAACTATTCAATTTTTCAAAAACTTTGAGGATATGACCTTGGACATGTGTAGGACACATAGATCAAATTTTAGTACCATGTGAGGCCATTTTAGTGTAGCACAACCAGCTACCCTGTTAGTAGCCTTTACGATGACTAGCTTTGGTGCCACTATTCATCACCTTTGCTTCCCACCCTTACTCCTAGTTAAGTTGGATGAAGTACCGATCTGAACTTGACTTTTCCTTACTTCACATGTCTCATGGTCATTCCTGATCATGCATTATTGGTCCATTTAGGACTCACTTCTTATCTCATTATAAAAATTTCAAGTTTCAGTCCCAAAATATGCAAATATGCAATGATCTGTTCATCTAGAGTTCATTCAATATGCAGGGCCAAAATGCTGAAAATAATAGGTAAAATAATAGCCAAAATGATCTGTTTATCTAGGGCACACCCATCTTTCTCAGTATAGAAATTCAATTCGAAATGTGATATACATCATAGTAAAAGTGTCATAGGCACAAATAGCAAGATCATATCAATGACAATGATATTTAAGAGGAGATTGAGTATAACATTGAGGTTCGGTGGCACACAGGCTGCAAATGATGATACAAACCCTGTTAGAAGCCAATACATCTGCCCCTCGTTGTCTCTATTTTCTCATAGAATTGTTTGACGGTTTAATTGTTTAAACCAACATAGAACCGTTTAGAACTTCATTGCATAAACTTACATCAAGTTAAATGGATCATAGTGTAAGCATGTATAAATTTCAAATAATATCAATTTGTAAATATGCCATTGAGTGGCTGATGAAGATTGACATATTAGTATTTGTGTTGTTATTAGTGTCTTATTAATTATATATTTGGTTATTGGACATTGTTGTGTTGTTAATGATTGTATTGTTGGCTTAGGTGGTATTGTAATGACTCTCTTCATTTATGTATGGTTGTTGATGGTTGTGTTTTACCTACAACCATTGAGTCATGTCATAAAAATAGCATGATATACGTTGGGGTAACAACATTGTGTATTAGGTCCTCCTTGTACTAAACAACTTGTATTGAGCACTATCTATGAAATAAAGCTTTGATTACTCTCATATTCTTCTATGTTGCATTGTGGTATGTATTACTATTCTATAATTGATGTTCCTTTGGTAGTTTAGTTTATATAATAAACATTTTGGTGTTGTTGCCTTTGCAAAGTCTAGTCAGGGTAATGTCGGGTTGAAGCCAATGCCAATTGGCAATAACCATTGATGACAAGGCACTACATTATATCATAACATCATCGTGATGAACATAGCTGTGAAGTACAATGAAAAAATATTTTACAACAATATGAAGAGAAGGGTCATTGAGAAGAAGCTTGACACCATATGAGAAATAATTAATGCCATTGATCCCAAACAAAGACTTGAGAAGAAGACACCACAAGCAAGGAGTGGACCAAGAAATCAGATGGTTTACTTGATTGGTAGAACAACAAGAAAGAAGACAAAGGTTGCGACAAAAGACCAATTTTAAAATTCCATCAAGAGAAGTACGGAGCAGAAGTGGAAGCCAAGGCCGAAGCATAATAGAAGTCACAGCCAAAGACGGAGCTGAAACCAAGAAAGGGTTCCATCAGAACCAGTGGACCTTACACCACTCATGAGTAAGGAGTCGGTTGTGATTTCCAGACATTTGCCCATTCCATAGGAAGTGCTGACCTCGTCGACCAGGTTAGGCTGGAAGGTGCCATAGATGAATCAAGTGAAGAGTTCACAAAATCCTAAGAATTCGATTGAGCCCCCTCCTTAGTGAAGTCTTTATTCCAAGACAAAGTTAAATAAGATTTCATCACAGAACAAGAAAGAGCTTTGTACAAGACAAACACCTATGGAGTTGAATACACTAGGGCAGCCCAATCGACCAGTTGGAGGAAGTAGCACAGAAAGGGAACTTGATGGTGAGCAAGATAGTGTATGAATCCAAAGGCAAGGCTGAGTATAGGGATGTGTTAGATAGTGTTGAGAGAGTAGAGGAACTTCCAACATAGACCTCCTTGAGGAGGAGATTTGTACTTGAAGATCCATGCTAGAAGCAACCAATGCCCACAACCATCGACAACCCATCAACTCTGTCTCTTGAAAAATAGAAGCTGCCAAAGTTCATTAGTGATTGATCAGAGGCTTTGGTATGTCATTGTAGGACATGCATTAGAAATTGGGATGCTAATTGGCACACAATGATCATCTTTGGTTGTGGTGCTTCCCAATCACACTTCAAGGAGTGATGATCGATTGGTTCATAGATGCACCAAGTATTGATAAGGTAACATGGGAAAAGCTGAGGAAAGCATTTGAGAAGGAATTCAAGCTCCTTAGAGACAACAACAAGATTGTTGCTGAAATCTATCATACTTGGTAGGGTAAAAATGAAAATGTACAAGCCTACAATAAGAGGCTTAAATAACTTCTCAGGAAGCTTGAAAAAGAACTAAAAATGACTAGAAGAAGAGCGGGTTCGTTGAAGGGTTGGTTCTCTCATTGCGGAAGAAGATGAAGGTGGTCCCAACTTCATCTTACAAAAAGGCATGCAATCGAACAATGGATATTGAAAGTGAGAATAAAACAATTTCGCACTCGAGAAGTGATGAAGATGATTTTGACTCCAATGCTAATGAACTACGATCAGTGAAAGCTCTTAGGAGGGACACGCATCAAATGATGAGGGAGATCAAGGGAGACACAAACAATGAAGGCAAGGACCTTTGGTGTACTGATTACAAGGTAGAAGTTCACACCAAGGTGAGTTGCTCGAAGAAAATGTTTTGTGAGGTTTGTCAAGTTACAGGACATTCAATCAAGGATTGCTTGTAAATTTGCAAATTAAGATTGTCCAAGTACTCTTTACACAATGGGAGCAATCGACACCACCCACCACACTGCGAAAGCTAAAAAAATGCCGATGTTAGAATGATAGTGGTAGGGGTAGTCAAATTTTGTACGACTTTTAAGGAAGGATGATCATGTAGTGTTAGAAGTGCAATGAGGGGCCATTTCACAAGAGATTGCCCTACCAATCAAACCAAGATTGAACTTCTTTCTAGATGGTGTGGAATTGAAGACAATAACGATTGCAATTGTCCAAAGCAAATAAATGTCAACATGATTGATGTAGCTGAGGATGAGGTTATGTCAATCACTAGAACACAAGCAATGAAAGAAAATTTTCCCAACCCACATACAAAGAAGGAAAGAATGACCGTCGCAAAGGTGGAGGTTAAGAGGGCAATGGTTGTGTCATGTCCCCTTTTCGAAATAATTTATTAAGTTGTTCAAAAAGATACTTTAAGTTATAACTTTGGAAAATGACACTTACTAATTATTATTGAGTGGGGCCAAAAGTAATTAATACATATATGGCCAAAAGTAATTAATATTCATTAATTGGAAAAATGTGAATATTAAATTAAAAGAAATATTTATTTCTTTTAGGGTTAGATTGAAAAAGTGTTTAATAGAAGATTGGAGTAAAGAAGAATTATTATTGAAAACCCCTGAACAAAGTCAAACCCTTTTTTTAAAGGAAAAGCTTGCAGCGTCTGCTATTGATCCAAGAACGAAAACCCTCGGATTTGTAGTTGAGAGGACGAAACCCTTCAAACCCAATTGGGGATTCCACTAGGGAATCACATATTTGTTACCAGTTTTAGAGAAGTCAACAAATATGGACATTTAGTGGGCTGTCGTACCATTACCAACTCTCCAGCGTAACCAACAAGTACAATCAAGGGTATTTATTTTTAGAAATAATTATTATTGGTCTTATTTCAGTAGGTTTCGCCTCTATAGCTTGCCGTACCAATAAAAGAGTAGAATTGGAGGATTTTTCAAACAATAAATTAGTACTTTGATTTAATGCAATTTGTACTTTCCATAAGTATATTCAGATGGGTTTTTGTGTATTCACTTAATTGAAATAAATAAGGGCACTTGTATGTGGTTAAAAATCCTATTGCATTTATTAGATTATAATAACTTTGGTGAAAGACATATCTTGTGCCCCAACTAATATTCTGTGAGATTAACGAACAAATTCAGAGGGTTTTGAATTTATTTCTTCTAAGGAAAATCTGATTTCTTCTAAGAGAATTTATTTCTTATTTTATCTGGAAAGGGATATTTCAATGGTATGTAATATCCCTAATTGGAATATTATTGATAATTTGGATTCCTCGAAATTCCTTTTGAAATAATATTTTATAAATATAAACTTGTACTTAGAATAATACTTTAAATAGAAATGTAATTGTATTAATAATAAAATATAAAGCTTCAAGGGGTTTCGTCTTTGGGTTATAATGATAACAAGGGTTTTCGTCCTTGAAATCAAATTACACGATTAAGGGGTTTCATCTTTAAAGCGATTGTAAAGCATGATGCTTGTACAAGGTTGAATGTTTGAATGTATGATTGAATGATTTCTTCCATATCATTGGGTGGTTATATATATCTTTAAATCCTTCCATCGAAAGACATGTCTTCTCCCAAATGTTTTTTCCCAAAGGGATGTCTTTTAATACTTCATTTTGTTGAATGGTGTTTTATTAATGAATTAATAATTGATTAATGATTGCCGGTGCTTGGCGCTCCCCATAATGAGCTGCAATTTCATTTATTAATAATTGTTGTTTTATTTTAATTAATAGCGCTTCATCTTCAATGTTGTGGATCATTGGCGATTTCATGTCCTGCGATCTCCTCATAACTTGCAAGTCCTCATAATCTACGATCTCCACAATTGCTGAATATATTAGCGAAGTGATGCTGGGGATTTCTTCATAGTGTGGCGCTGAGTTGTTTAATTTAAGGGCTGTCTTATTGTTGGGGATTTTAGTCAAAGACTTAGTGATTTTATTGGGGATATTACATGGTATCAGAGCTAGCATTCCTGCCAACCTATTGGGCATTCTAGCATATTTGAGAATTTATGAAGGTGGTATTCGGGGTCCATGCAGTTATAGGCCAAAAACAGTGGAAAGGAAGGTACAAGCAAGTTTGTCATATCCGAGAGTTAATCAAATTTTTTATTTGATTTTTATTTCAGGGAATCATGGCAAAGCCATTCAATGAAAAGATTATTGCTCTTAATGCTCAATATAAATCTTTTCCAGCCAAAATGCAAAATGATATATCGTTTTTTGAGTTTTTGTCATTATATTTTGGTGTACCATTGCTGGAAAAACCCACAAATCAAGAGCAAAGGTTGTATGAGGACATCAAAAAAGAAAACCCATAGGCAAACACAGAGCTGCAAATAGAAGATGAAATGGATTTCCAAGACAGCCATATGGGGGATTCTTCCTTACAGGTGGAATTTTTTTTGTTATGAGGAACATGCAGTTCCAGCAATCATCCAACTATGTGTAGTGGAGCCAGCTGTTGTCAAATCCAATATGAGTCTCACCATGGCAGTTGGCAAAGAGGATGATGAAGAATCAGAAAAGAAGAATGAAGAATATCCTACAGTAAAAGAAGTTTTTGCCATCCAATTGAAAGAGCACACAAAAGAAGAAACCATTGACGAACCTGCAAAACAAGAGTCACCTGAAAATATCCAGTTTGATGAAGGGAGTCTTAAGGGATTTGGCATAATCATAGCAACATCTGATTTGGCCTTGGTGGAAGAGCATACATCTAAGACACATGGACTTGGTCAAATCAGAGTGGTGTAGCATAAGCGAAAGTGGATTGAAGAGAAGTTGCCAGAAAAGGTAGCATTGGCAAGTTCAAACATGAGCTTTGCAGTTCAACAAGCACAACTTCTGTGATTCACACTTGGATGGGAATCATGACGATTGGTTTGGGATCCTAGGGTTTGCAGGATGGTTCAGATTTTGCTTGAGGACAAACAATTTTGGGAAGGGTGGACTGTCATGTCCCCTTTTCAAAATAATTAATAATCTGATAATAATTTATTAAGTTGTCCAAAAAGGTACTCAAAGTTATAACTTAAAGTACCTTTTTGGACAACTTAATAAATTATTATTAGATTATTAATTATTTCGAAAAGGGGACATGACAGGTTGAATAGGAATGACAATCACACGAACATACAAGTATAGTGACAAGTAGATTTGAGTCCGAAAAAGCCATCGCAAGATGAGCCTTGCAGACCACTGTACATATGAAGGTAGTTGATCTATTGCAAAGCATTTCGGAACACAAGAATGCTATAGCTGCCACCATACAAGACATTAGCCTAGATATGAAGCATACAATTGTGCATTTAGTGTCTGATGGTGGAGTGTGGGGTGATGGGGAAAGCAAGAAGCGGAATAAGGAACCCATAGTCGAGCCCCCATTGTTAGGCGATCAAGTGATTGATCCTATGCTACTGACAATGAATCTAGCCCGATGGTCGACAGTCATGTATATGGTAATCCTCGGGAGGAACTTGACAAATACCATTGTCGACGATGGTTTTGGTGTGAATGTTGTGCAAAGGAGACTTGGAAGAATCTCAAGAAGCCCACTATATGGCTACTGACTTTCCTATTGGTGGGAGCAAACCAACATGGTATAAATGTGTGGGAAGTTCTTATGGCTCAAAAGGTAATTATTGACACCCAACCCTTTATACTAAATTTTGTAGTGATCTCATTGAAAAAGGTGTATAATACATTATTTTGTCTGGGTAGGTTGATAACAACCAAATTTGACCTTAACTGGAAAAAGAAAGTGATCTCCATTTAAAACAAAGGCTGGAGGTATATCATAGATTTGAATAATCATGTAGTTAGTGAGGAAGCAACCTCATCAGAGTCATTGGATTCAGACTCCGAAGAACACTTGGTGGATGAGAACCAAGGTACGATAGAGCCGAATCATGAAGGGGTCTTGGAGTTACAATCATGTTTCGAAGATGAGGCGTATTCCCTTAACAATCTATTCCATTGGTAGACGGAAGAATATGAAGTGTTCCAGCCTGATTGCAATAACATTGAGTTAATGGAGATTGAAGAAGGCGAAGGATTGCAATGAGATGACTAGAAGCGATTGTTGGTGATGCCAAGGCCTTTTGAACCATCAATGCCACAGTCAGCTTACCCATCGAAGTCCAAAGAATACAAAGCTAGGAATGCAAAGTTTGATGATAAGTTGGCTTACCAGTTTGAAGGGGTAGCTGACACAAAGTTCAAAGAATCAACTCCAATGAGCATGCACAAGGGGTTTGAGGATAAAATTACATTGGAAGGTGAAGTACGACCTCCTATAGTACAACTGGTTTTTGAAGTACGATCGGATGCGAATATGTTCAATCTAATGAAGAGAGAGTCATGACACATTGGCTAACTGAGGCTTTATCAAGGCAGGTGAAGTATTGTTGTGACCAATGCTTGGTGGCATAGGAATTTTAAATCGAGGGCACTTGTGTTAAAAGGACAAAGGAAACATGGGCATGATAAATAGATTAGGTACAAGAATGTCATGTTTGGGGTGTTTATCATAAAAATTAATGGTCGATGGGAAGTAAAGTTGAATAAACTTAAAATGAATAATTGGGCTGAGAGACTAGTGAATCTAGATGATACGAAATGTAAAGATGTAGTAAGTGGGTGCAACTTAAAATTATATCTATGGAAGATAGAAGCTATCAATGAAGTGTTCACATTATTGAAATCCATCGGGCAAAAAGGTGAAGGTATGAAAAAACACAGTTTTTAAAAGAAAATTAAGAAATAAAATAAAGGTAAAGGTGGAAGTGAAATTACATGTGGATGTGAAAACAATCAAAATACAAAGTGAAGGAAAAATAATTCACGATAATTATAAAAGTGAAACCATAGAAAAATCAGATGTCCAAAATGAAAAGGGCTTTACATCATATGTCCAAGGAAAACATCCTCCCTCAAACATGCACACTACCCTGTCATATGACTATTCGTTGTAAGCTTTTGTTTCTCGAACATATGTTGAAGCAACATACACCCAAGCTGCTGTATATTTCAAACCATACGCCTTGACAATGAAAATGTATGTTTTTTCAACTGAATGCCCTAATCTCCCAAATGCTACCAAAACGCAGCCATATACTCCTTCAACACACTTGTTGTATGCAACCTGACGTCCTTCCTTTGCCCATTATAATACAATTCTGCTCTAATGTCTTGCCTTAAGATTTTCCACCATCATACACCCCTGCATCATTGCTGTTGTATGCCCCCTCACCAACATCATACCATACAATTTCCTCATTGTCGTACTGTTTTGTACAAAAGTCGTTTGACCCTGCACTGTCTGATCAGCTTATGAAATTGCACACATACGTTTCCTCCCTACCCTGGCACACACATTTTTCTGTACACCCTCTCCTTTGTCATCATGTGACATTGCTTGTCTAGATATTGAGTTGTACTACTATTGGCAAAATATTTGTCACTCATGACAAATATGATTTTTTTGCAACAGTGAAGAGGACAAAAGTCCCTCCTCTATTATGAAGGAAGATTTCCTTTATCGAAAGCAAGGAAAACTGAAACCAAACTTTTTACAATATGTACAGGTCGAAGAGTGTGGTGGATTTTATTGTTTTTTACCTTTAACAAAAAAATAAAAAAGAAGGAAAAGGGTCACACATGAATAAGAAAACACATATCTTCTCCCTTGTGTGAGAAGAAAGAACTCAAAAGTAGTTTGACATTTTGACAATAGAATATGTATTGCTTGAGAGTTGAGAGAGACATATATAAAAAGTAAGAATAATACATATCAACAAAGAAAACCACAAGACACAAATTTCTGAAATTTCCTCTGTATTTCTCAATGGAAGAATGAACACAAAGTTTCCTTCTTTACTTTCAAGCAAAATTTCTATGAACATCAAACAACCCCTTGTACAATAGCCATTTCTCCTATTTATAGCTTTGGAAGGGAATGGACTGACCCTTCACATTCTCATCTTTATCCTATTCGAATTTTGCATTTACATATCACCTTTGGATAAAATTACAAAAGAAAATCTACACTTTTCGAATATTACAAAAGAGAAAAGAAAATATGCAACAATAGAATTAAAACACTTTCTAGGAGGATTTCCCTAAGGAAGGATCGGCACTTGATGAAGCCCTCTGTTGCGATGCTAGCTGACCCCTAACCTTCCCCTTGTCTTGAGATGCCTTTAGTATCCTGAATTTCTTTACAGCTTCAGCAAAGGAGTTGTTAATGGGGATTACAATATTCTTACAGCTTATCAGCCATCTATCGGAGGTCATCATCATCACATTGGGAGTCTCCGAAAAATTTGTCAACTACATATTCAATTCCTCTGGTGAAGTGTTGATGTTGCTGAGTTTTGTCATGGAAGCAACATTGAAAACACCCTCCTTGAATTGCTCCTCCTTAATCAATTTTCTGAATTGATCTTTTATCTCTCCAACTGGATGCTGTCTGGAGCCATCTTCTTTAGCCAAATCACAATACAGACTCCATACATTTGAACATGCATCAACAACTTCTTGTCTCCAATCCTTACCTGTTTCCTTAGATCTTTGATTGCTCTATTCAAAACCTCCATTTTGTGCAAGATACTTTCAATCCAATCATAAGAAAGATCATTCTCTCTATTATCAAATACTCCTTCCTTGACAAACAAGTCAGCATTTGTTGCTGCCATTTCCTCCACGTCTTTCTTCATGTTCTCCCACATTTCAAGCTCTTTTTGGTGATGTGATCTGCTGCACTAATCTGCATTGTTTGATCTTAATCTTCTCATATGTTTTTGTTATCTCTTTGATATTATTTAACCTGTCCAAAAGCAGCTGCTCCACCCAAGCTTCAAAATTTTTACCATAGCTATTGTACTTGTTTATAGTTGTAATGGCATCCTTGATGATCCTAGGTACTTGGATTGGAGCATTATATTGAGCTGTTGTTGGGGTTTCCACCAGGCACAAGAGGTAATTTACGTATTCGGCTAGCTGCCAAATTCAATCTTTCATCTGCTCTTGGGTTAGCTCATCTTGTTCAGACCTCTTGATCATTTGTTCAATGGTTTCCTTGAGGTTATGCACATCACTCTCACGAGTAGGTGTGCCCATCCTCTTCAAGGTGCAATAAGGATTGTCATTGTTGATGCAGGTTTGTGACCCACCTCAACATAAGACAAGTTTTCACCCTCGTGTTTTAGGATCACAGATGGATATGACCCAAGGCACGAGTTGCAGTTTGTGATTCTCAAAAGAAGTCCTTGGTGGAATAGATTTGTTTGCAATATGGCTTTAGACCCCTTCAAGAAAAATCACCACTATATACCAAAGCCCATGAAAAAAACACAAAACAATAAGCAAAATTGTATATTCACAATGATGCCTAAATCCTACTGTACAATGATATGATTCTGATAAATAGACATAGAAAAAGGAAGAAATTTAGGGAAAAAAAGAAGATTCATGTTGCCACTTAATGTTTCTTTGCTAAAGCAAACATCATAGGTGATCTATAGCAGAACACTAATGTCTACAAAATCCAACATTCGCTCGAATTTAACTAGACATAATGACAGTCTAAGGAATAGATTTATGAGTGAATTTCATAGACCTTCTTGGCAAAATAATTACCTGCAAGAAATAGCACAAAGACATTTCTCTACGAGAATTTAGTGGTAGCCACAACTTGTCAGTGAAATGATTAAAATAGAAAATGCACGATTTAATAATCTCATAAAACATGGTAAATAGATTTCACCAATATAAGCTTCAAAATATGAACATACTCAACATTAACCTGACTGAGAAAGAGAAAAAATCCACTTACAAAACATCCACTGAGGTTTCTTTAAGCTTGCAGATTGTATTTCAAGAATTTCTAACTTACAAAAGGTTCACAACTGGTTATTTATAACAAAACAGAGTGGACTGAAGTCCCTAAAGTCCCAATCCAAGATTTCACCTACTTGACATTTTAAATATTTGTGACCATCACTTCTCATCAATGAATGCCATCATCACTTCTTACTGGAGTGCCATGCTGTCCTTACATCTTAAAATCTGGGATCACTGTATTTCATAAATGTGCCATGCCTATATGCATTTCAACTCTACCACCATCGCTTCTCACTTCTGAATCAGACAACTCTGAGTTTCCATGTTGGCCATTGCAAATCGATGGCAGGTGTAGTTTGTTGGGAATTGAATTTATTGGCCACTTGGATCATTGTGACTTTGACACGGGTTCACTTGAGAGCCAATCTCTTCTTGGTGGTCTCCCTCTTCCTTTCCCTTGATCTCCTTGTACTAAAATAGTGACCTTGTGAATTCAATATGCAATATGGCCTTGGGCTTGACTTTGACTATGATACGTGGAGGATTCAGACTTCCTTGTGCTCAATGGAGGTGTTTCATGGCCTTTCCTTAGTACCATTTTACCGTGGCTAGCTATACCGCGACATGTGGCCACCTGTCATTTGTTTGTACTAATAGAGTCCATGGGCCTTCACAAAATCACTTTTGGCCAAGCTGCCTTTTGATTGACACACAACTGCATACTTGAGACATGTGGCCTCCTCCTATTAGTTATCTCCTATGGACTCACGAAGTTCATTTTGGTTCATGGGGTTGCCTTTGGCTTGAGTGAGGTCTACGGATCCATTGCCTTTTCAAATCCACTTTACTTGTCTCACGGGTCTGCCCTTTTCTGTGATAAATCAAAAAGAAAAAGGCCGCGATCAGATATATAATAAAGCGAACATATTACCTTTTTTCAAAAGGTAATGGCCTGAGATGAAGACATGTGGCTATTGATCATAGGCCACATAGTCACGGAGTGATGTTGTTCACTTTCAACTTTTAATGATCGTGCGGACCCATTGGATTTTCAAATCCAACCTATATTTCCAACGGGTCTGCCATCCTTTAATTCATTTTATTGTGTCCACGAGTCCAACATGTATCATAAGCAAACAAAGTGGCCACCGTTAAATTATTAAAACATCAAAAACATAGGCGGCCAAGAATTTTAAAACCATGATCATGAAAAGGACACATGGCGCTCTTTCATAAAGCATGGGGTCAAAGAGTTAAAGTCACTCAAAAACCCTGCAGCCCAAAAGAGGACATGTGGCAGTCCCACAGACTCTTGGAGTCATGGGATCATGGAACAACTTGAATCATTCTCTGCTTTTTAGGAGACACATGGCGGATCCACAGACTCTCAGAGTCACGGGATCACAAAGTGACCTCTTAAGCTTTGGGAAGGTCCGCGAAGCCATTGGATTATGAAATCCAACATAGTTGTGATCAGGTCTGCAATTTATAAAGAGCCCCAAGTGACTAAAGTTTTGTGTGGATGGGGCCGTGAATTTATAAAATGTGAAGGAGCCACAAATACTTGGATATACAAAGGGGCTGCGAACTCGGTAAATATAAAGTGATTCCTTAGCATTTAGACAATATTGAGGTGGCCACTATAGACTTAGGTCCAAATATGTAAAGTGGGTGTGATAAAATTTAGAATAAAAGAGTCATAATGTGGCCCAATTTTATCAAAATAGAATCCAAAACTAAGACACTAGGTGAATCAAAATGTGAACATTGTGAGAATGAAGCTAACTTAGTTCACAAATTGAGACAAATGTTTCTGCAAATAAAAGGGTATCTCAATTTCACACAAAGGGATCTCCATTTCTGCAAAGAAATAGGGGTGTGTTGGTTACAAAATTGGTGACGAAAACATTGTTCGGTGTTTAGAACACTAATTTTTTTTTTTTTTTTTTTTGAGAAAGAAACCAATCAGTTATGCCGGTAAATTTACATTATCATAAAGATCTAAAAATTACCTTCGGGTCCATCACACAACATACTAAGTCCACTACATTTTAAAGAGTCAAAGTGTGTGAAGGTGATCCATTTACCTTATGTTGAGGATTTTGATATGGTGCAAGACAAATCAGTGATCAAAACTTTCTTAAAATGTCATGGTTTCTTTATATATATATATATATATATATATATATATATATGAGATGGCTTGGGGGGGAAGGCTTGGACATTGCTCTACTGTCAACCAGGGGTCTATAGGCCCGACAGAGATACCTTTGGCTCTGCTCTAGGCCTTGCTCCACTGCTAACTAGGTGTCTATAGCCCCAATGGAGATAACCCGGATCACCTTTTTGGGAAAAAATCTTAAATTTTTTCTTGAATATTTCACATTCTCCTTTCCTTTCATTTTTTTTCTTTGGCATTTGATTTTTCAGTAAGTGTTGGGAACCAGAATAGCTGGGTATAGAGATGCTTAGGAAAATTCAGTCACAAGTGATTCGTCCATTACCTTCTCATATTCATCAAGGTAATTTTATTGTGATAAGGTGCAACATGACTCTCCTCACAGTAGGGACCTTCCTTTAATTTATGTGTCTTATTTGAGAATAATTTTCAGTCCAATCATAGTCCACTATAAGATTTTTTTTGGGAAGTTAGTTTACCTCATCCATAAGTTTCTAGCCATCACCAAGTGACATTGACTCATATTTTATTAAGAAGAAATTGACATTGGAATTGGTTTCCCAAGCAATTTCGAGGAATGTTAGTTTGGGTCGTTATATTTTATTAAGAAGATCCAAATCTCTACGCTTTTCATTTTCACATAAGAAAATTAAATTTGTCCAAAACTATGTCATGTCTTATTTAAGTACCTTCCCCTCACAAAATCAAAAGTCTCTCTTCGAAGTATGAATTAAGATTTAATACAATGTAACTATTTTTTTTAAATCATGAAGTCAATATGCAAAGAACAAATTTAAAGATTCAAAATTATATAGAGTAAATCTAGAACATGAAAGAAACATAAGATTTTAATTCTAATTTGAAAATTATTGCAACTATAAAACTTTTTAGTTCTATATGTTAGTCAAGTGCCCTTTGAAGGACCCTTATGGCCATAAGTAGTATGCCTATAACCAAGGACTTAAGCAACATGCCTATAACCAATTAGTTACATCCACAAATTTCTCTCTACAACTTCAGTTACGTGCAGGCCGTTTTATATGATATCTAAATTTATTTGGTAACACAGTAAAAACTAAACTTTAATTTCCTCTTACTTCTTTGTGGTGCTAGAATTCGCAAGGTGTCCAAAATTTTCTAGTTATTTGAAACATCAAAATACAAATACCTTTTAAATATGATCATTATGGTTGATAGGTGAAAACATAAACTAGCATACATATGTTAGATAAATCTATGTAAAAGATGCCGAGAGATATCATTCTCGAGCAATGTATATTATAAATGTACCTAATATCAAATACTTGTGTTTCTTTTATATGAAATAAATATTATTAATACATTTATACATTGTTTTTAAACACATCATAGGGATGGCTCGACCAAGATTAAATTTTGAAAATGAAGAACAATGAAGAGAATATCAAAGAAAATATTGTAGACGAAGACAAGAACAAATGAGGCAAAGAAACATACCAGAATGGTGAGCTTTGAACTTGGGTTCAGCACAAATGGAGGAACAAATAAAACATCTAAATGATAATGAGAGACAGATTTATAGAACACAGAGTTAAATTGACAGCTAAAGAATTGGAAGTTGAAAAGAGAAAACATGCAGATAAGATGAAAAAAAATCGCGAACAAACTTCTGAAGATGATAAATATGTATTGAGAACAAGATTACAAAGACATATGTTCATATCAATTGACTGAGGCAGAAAGAAAATACAGACATGAACTTCATCGTGAAGCATCTCAAACACACTATCATTGAACAATTTCTGATTTTAACATTATTTATAAAGAATTAAATTCAATATCAATAGATTGTGTTTGAAACACTAGATAATGCAAATCAAGATACAATGGATGTTGATGTTGCAAATAATGTGAAAATTAATGATATAAAAGACAACACAAGATCACAACCAAGAAGACGAAGACAAATGCAAAATAATGATTTAGAAGAAGAGTCAACATCACAACCTAGAAGAAAAAACACATGCAAGATTTAGAAATTGAAAGAGAACAAAATATAACTAAACCCAATGGAATGCTTGAGATAGACTTGATTACCTTTCAACTGATTTTTTGTTTCACGAAGCATGTGCTATATTTGTCAAGAAATTTATATTGGAATAAATGTTTCTCAAACCCTTGAAATCCTTGTATGCAATACATGTTAGCAAGAGAAAGGCCATCATCGATTTTCAGCATCAAACAATATGGATCGTGAACCACAAGCACCAGAACTTGCAAACTTAACACAGGTTGAGGAAATGTTAAAATCCCGTGTCAACCCAATCCTACAAGTGACATGCAATTGGAGTCCAATATAAATATAAAGCACATACAATAAGTTTTTCAGAAGAAGTAAAAGAAACTGCGAAGGCTTTGCCATATCAAATTAAACTTTTGCTGATGATTATAGTTCAGAGGAGGGATCAATGTAGAACAAATTACTTCACTGTCAATAGAGAGGGAGTATATGTGGCACTTAAATTTAAAATAGAACATAACAAGTTCTATTTTGATGTTCAAATTAAGGAAAATGCACTTAGTGATCTTCCACTTGATTATGATGAAAATATATTTTTTCCAATGCGACGCTTGAAAAATAATAGAGGATTTAATTTTTGTGATGTAAAAAAATTTAAGATATATTATATATAAATAGTAAACCAAACAAACAAAACATACAAGCAATAAGTAAATTAGACGTGACCTTGGTAACCACTCAAAAGTTCACCTTCCTTTCAAGAGTGTTTCACATTTTATAGTGATCCCTATTTTTTTCCAATTCAATGTGCCAATAGGCTCTCTAACTTAGGTCATGTGGACATGGCCAGGCAACATGGTCAGTATGAAGGTTTGCAAGTGATCAATTTCTCTTTGGGGATGGGTGTTGAGACCAAATTTTTCAATTTATCTCCTTGTGTTCTTAGCAAGGCTTATTGGAATACTACCCGATCAAATGTAGACCAACTCAAAAAAATAGGGGATGCAACACTCGCACGAAAGCAAACAGAGCCAGGAAAACAGGGAAGCTAAACCACGGAAACAAAGCATGAGGAAAACTAAACTATGAAAGCATATATGTAGAGAAAACAAAAACGAAAGTAAGCTACTCGAATTATTTGAAACCTATAGTTTGATTCACAATCAAACCAAATGTAGAAGAGATGGTGCAGTCGAGAAGTAGTGCTTCAGGTGTTGTCCATTCAATGGGAGCGTCATTCATTTCCTTGTATATCCCTGAGTCTGAAAACTTATTCCCCAAAATATCAAAGATTTGGTAGGGGCCAATCCACAACGGATTCAACTTCGCATGTTGTCCCATTTTCTCCTGAGCTTTGTCCCATAATAGGACCAGGTCTGAGATTCTGAATGCCTTGATCCTCGCCCTCTTGTCAAACCGCCACTTGAAAATGTCTTGGTTCTTGCTAAAATTTAATAAAGCCTCCTCCCAAGCATTCTCCCTTTGAAGAATATTTAGCAACTAGATTGCACTCTGTTGTCTACCCCCACATTCTCCTGCATGAACTGATATATGAGCAGCGTCAACATGATAGAGAACATAGGTTCTTGTTCATAAACTAAAAGGAACAGAGAGAATCTCAAGGCTTGTTTGTGTCTGGTTCTGTCAGCCCACAGTTTTAACAGTGAATGCCACTCCCTCGGTTTTCTTTCAACTGCTTTTTTAATGGTGTCTATGAGGTTTTTATTGGTGGATTCTGTTTTGCCATTTTCCTGCAAATATTAATTAGAGAACTTCAAATTGATGTTATTGTCATACGCCCACTTCGTAAATTCCACAGATTGAAAAGCAAGTCCGTTGTCACAAACTAATGAAAAGGGCATGTCAAACCTGATGACAATGTTTTCCTCATTGAACTGATCACTTCTTGAGCGGTGTTGTTCTTTGGAGCGATAGCTTTGGTCCACCGTTTGTAGTAGTCTATGGAAGTTAAACAAAAACTTATGGCCAATTGCAGAGTTAGGATTAATGACCCCAACGAAATCAAGTTGTGAAATATCCCTTTCTAGACGAGATGAAGTTTATTGATTGAGTTTCAATTTGGTAGAAATTCTATTTTTGCAAATTGTATATATAACATTGCATGAACAATAAATAACTACTCAAATGGGAATTATGCATGAACATACCACTATACTCAGAGGTTAACTTCACTTTATTTGGACTGAGATTTATACAGGTTTGTATTTCAGACTTTGCTATGTTGATCTGAGCATAAATAGGACTGTTATTGGACAGATTTGAGCAAGAAACAAGTGCAGCAGTGCCCAGAAATAGATCACAAACTTATCATAAATTTATATCAGATTAATACTTGCTCAGAAATAATTACCAGACTAGTTCTAAACTCAGCATAACCTTTAATGGTGGATTACAACATTCTCAGAGTGATAGCAGACCATAGAAACATAAACTGACTTCTGTTTCCAGACAAGACAATACATGAAATGCCCAGAAAGGAGTAGCAACTTAATAATGATAGCAACAACTAACATAATGACTGATATAAGTTATTGCAGGGGTAAGTTGATGGCTCTCAGACCTGGTAACAAGCTGCCATAGCTGAGGACGACTTGCTTTAGTGTATGAGACAAATTATTATCGGTTACTGCTGGACAAACCAATTTGTCTTTATTTGACTGCACATTCATTGGTAATTTGTCTTAGTCTCACCCTTGACAGCCCCATGATCTTCCTTAATATATTCCTGCAAACTTATTAACTGCGATTCCCTTTGCTGACTCAACCTTTGAATATTCAAAAGCTTGTCCCATTCTATTTTTGTCTTATTTGCCTGCTCTGTATTTTATCTCTTCCGAATATTATTATGGTGCACTTTGCTACACCAAGCAGCTCTCGATAGGTCTAAGTGGAGTCTTTGGCAGAAACACTATGACTCATATCATATTTGCGGTAGGCTTCAATCTTCAAATGGTCCAACTCCTCAATATTGTTTGACTTTGAACCGTCTTGCAATTGGCAGTCAATAAGCTTTGACTCCATGTGCCACGTTGGTCTTATTGTTGCGATGACACCATCCTTTTTCCTTCTAGAGGCTGCGAATAATATTATGTAATGAAATCGTGGACACCGGGTGACTGTGAATGAGACAAAACCGTGGCTTGTCTTTATCTCCAAACAATCGTGCCCTTATGCATAGACGCACCTCCCTTATAATGTTGAATAGCTGGGTAATATCCCTGCTGTTGTCCCCCAAAAATGTCAGCTATTTTTGGGACAACATTTGAATTATTTTGGTCCTACAGACCAAAATAATCTCCTCTTTCCAAATTTTGTCTTGGGCATTCAAATTCCTCATTTTTCAAACTTTTCAGAAATCTACGGACTGCAAACAGGCTCATTTCTACAAGTTCAACGGGCTTCACGACTTTTGTAGGAATTTTCATCGGCAAGCATCAGCAGCAGGTTCAACGGTTAGTTCAACATCTTGGTTCAACGAAAAGGTTCAACGTTTTGGTTCAAAGACATGGTTCAAAGGCAAGTTCAATGTTCGGTTCAATACTTAGTTCATCGGCTCGGTTCATTCAAATTGAACCATCGGCTTGAACCATTTTTGATTCAACCAATTGGTTCAATGTCTTGGTTCAACGGAATGGTTCATCGCCAAAGTTCAAAGGGGTGGTTCAATGCAAAAAGAAGCTTCTCGAAAAACAAGTGCCTTTGTAGAGGACACTTAATTGATAAAAGCACCCTTTGGAAGGGTCATTTTCAAGGAAGCCCGGAAGGCCATTTAAAGACTGCCCGAAGGATAGATATCCTTGTGGGAGGCTATTCCGACTCAAATGGGTCATTTTTCAAGCCCCGAAAGGGCAAGTCCAATCTGGAAAAGTGCCAAACAGAAAAGCCGAAAGAAGACACAAGAATGACGCGCCCGAAAACGTCAAATTCAACACAGTGAATTAGCCGTTGATCTTTTAAACATACAGACCAGAATACATTGACAAATCTCAAAGCCAAGACCAGCAAAAAGCGGAGAAGGAACAGAATAGTAAATTAAATCCAGGACCCGATTCAGTTAGCCGGACAAGGAGGAACGACAAAGATAAGATCAGATCGCCAAGTGGAACATTGAAAATTGTAAAACTTTCAATAAGCGCGACCTATTTCCTTGCATTGATAAAATCAAATGGGTAAAGCGCCCCTAAGTTCTAGCGTGTCTTCTTAACAGATTCCAACGCAAAATGATGTATTGATTGTTCCCAAGTCCTTCTTGAAGAGGCTATATAAGGGACTTTCTTCGATTGTAATAAGGATCGTTTTTTTTTGACAATTAGAACGAAACTCTGCCCAAATTGTAAGGCATTGCTGAGACTTTGAGCTCAGATTGCTGACCATATTTTGTTACTAGAATAAGAAAGCAATTGGTTTTTCAGACTTTGTGCTATAATATCTTTGTTATTGAGGAAATCGTTCTTATGTCTTTTTCTTCAATATATCTTCTGTTCCTTTAATTCAACAAGTAGAATTAGTGACAACAGTTAAAAAAGGTGTCCTAAAGAGTCGACTGTGGAGAGACTTTGTGCCCCCATAATCGCCTTTAATTTGTTTTCTTTTCATTTGTGTATAAAAGACCTTGAGGCGACTTTGTGCCCTCATTGTCCTTCGTATCTTACTCTTGAGCAATCCAGGTGAAGACTTTGAGCTGCATCTTGATTTGCCGGTTATTACATCCTTTGCTACATTTTGTTGTTACTGCCAGGAGTATTCTTGTGGTTTGCTGAATAGTACTTCTGAAAGAAGAGTACTGTCTGTCATTTCCCCTGAGTTTTTCCTTTGATCCGTGCGCATCATCTCTGAAAGAAGAGAGATGGATGGTTTGTCCCACCCATGAGTATTATTTTCTGTTTATATATATATATATATATATATATATATATATATATATAGCATACCTACAAGGAACCTCCCCTTGATGAGAGGAGAGATCAGTGTCTTTTTGATGTGGTAAAACTACACATTTGGACGACTAATCTTCCTACCTTGGCTGATCAGACCTATTTTGTTTATCAGTATGCTGATCGACAAAATATTGAACCGACACCTGCTATGGCGCCCAATATTAAATATTGTAGCTATTCTCAAAGTCGTGGCAGAAATAGGAATAAGTCGGCCCAGTTTGATGAGTGCTCAGAATTCTTAGGAATGGCCACGATCAAGTCTTCGCATATCTTCTTCCAAACTCAGCGATACTTTATCCTCAGTGTTTACTTTATCTTATTGATTCATCCGCTGCCAAGACAATAATATTTGACTAGCTGAATTCCCACAAAGCTCCCAATCTGACCAATAAGCTCAATGTGAATTTCGTCACGAATGCACTCCCGAAAAGAGCTATGTTTTCGTCCAACCCTTTTCCAATCTGCTGAAGGTTTTTGTCGTCAGAGATTTAGCTGAATCTGAGATTCCAGCTTTTGCAATAATGCATTAGAAATATTACTCAACAATGGATCCAAATGCTTTGCCCTCAACTTCTTTTAAAGGCTCCAAGGAATCTTCTAAAAGAAGCCAACTTGCAACTAACTCCAACTTCTAGAAGAAACTTATTTAATAAAGCGACCTTTTTAATATTTTATTATGGCCATTTTAATTTAATTAAAATAATTAATTAAAGTCATCCTTTTGAAATAATATTAATTTTTGGACAACTTAAATTAATTACATTAATTAAATCACTTTATCATAATTTTGGGGACATTACAAGTTGCCATTGTACAAAAGACCTATTTTCAATCACTGGCTGTAATGGCATCGTTGCATGCTTGTCTCTTTTGGAAAATATTTGGCACTCATGAAAAGTTCGTACGTGGTTGTGAACATCTTTGAAAATTGTGGGCCAATAATAGCTAGCCTTGAGCATTCTGTGCATTGTGGTGGTTCCAATAGGGTGTCTGCTCCCTAGCTTTTCGTGGAAAGTTCTCACTATTTCTCGGGCCTCCTTTTTGTTAACACATCTAAGGTATATGCCCTCATAGTTCCTACAATACAAAACTTCCTTCTTTAACATGTAGTGGGTGTCCTAAAGTCTCAGAGCTCTTTTTGGTGCCGTGTCCAAATCTTGGAGACAACTCTCATACAACAAGAAATGGAAAATGTGGGCGTACCATTCCTCTAGGTCTATTTGCGCTTGGTCCACATGCATAGTTGCGATTCACAAATCCACCTCTACGATCAACTAGGTCAGACCTTGGCCTATCACCATCTTAGTTGGTTTAATTTCCACATCATATTCTTGCAGCTTGGCAACCCACTTGTTCTTTTCCCCTACTGATTTTGGCCAAGCATGAGTTTTACTATTGGATTAGGCACTTTGGCGTGGACTTTGTTTTGCAGTATACATTGTGCAAATTTTTTAATAGCCTTGACTAAAGCACATGCTTGCTTGTCCAATGCAGAATATGTGAGTTTTGCCTCTTTCAAATTAGTGCTCATGAACGCGATGGAATGCTTATTTGAGTCAATCTGTTGTGTTAGCGCAATTGCTGTAGTGTGGTCTGAAGAAAATGAGTACAGGTAGAAGTCCCTCGTGAAATCTGGGTTTATTAATATTGGGCCTTGCATGATGACACTCTGGATGTCCTCAAAGGTGTCTTTGCTTCAGCAATCCATTCCACTCTTGCACCCTATTTCAACATGGCGTTAAGGGACATCACAATCTCAACAAAACTAGAAATAAGTTTCCTTACAAAATTAATTTTGCCAAAGAATGATTTGAGTTTTTTTTTAATATTAAGAAGTGGGATTTTAGAAATAGCATTATCTCTATTGGGGTCCATGGATACACCCTCCTTGGTGATAATATGCCCCAACAGCTTACCTTCGATGATATAAGAAACACTTTTTTTCTAGATTGAGTGATATTCCATACCTCTTGCATCTTTCTAGAACTTTCTTCAAATGATGTACATGCTACGACTTTTGTTTTTAAAAAATAGTTAGATTATTCATGTAAATAACAATACAATTGCCGACCACTCCCTTGAAAGCACAATCCATGACACCTTGAAACGATGCACTTGCATTAATTAGCCGAAAGGCATTCTCTTGTAAGTGAAGGTACCCCATGTCATGGTGAATGCAATTTTCGTGCTATCTTCCTTATTGACCAATAATTGGTTGTAACCTGAATATCCATCCAAAAAAGACATCATTTCTGAGCCACTAACCATTTGCACAACTTTATCTATAGAGGGTAGAGGATAATTGTCTAAGATTTTATTCAAATTTTAGAAGTCCACAACCTTATTTCTCCATTTTTCTTGTGGACAATTATTAAATGTGCCACCTAGGGGGAATGCCTAATGGGGAAAACAATTCTTGTAACGAGCAACTTTTGGACCTCTTTTTAAATGATGGGTTCTCATATTGGGTTCACTAGTCTCTGTCTTTGCCTAAAAGCTTTGTGGCCTTGTTTAAACAAGATGGTATGAGTGATAATCTAGGGATCGAAGTCTTTAGGGTCTTCGTAGGACCATGCAATCATGTTTTTATACAACAATAGAATATGGTGTAATTCTTCCTTTTTTCTTCTGTGTAGTCATGGCCAACACTCATGTGTTGGGGCTTGTTAGGCGAACCTAAGTCAATTACTAGAGATTTCTAACTCCAGGGCTTTTGCTCATTGCTTTTTTCCATAGGCATATCTAGGTCGAATAGCTCCTCTAGTGACATCATTCCCTTGGGAATTTTATTGTCTTTTAATTTCAAAATCCCTTTGTTCTTTATTTCTCTCTCTAAGTCCGAGGAATAATCTCTCTCATCCTTATCAATAACTTGCACCACAAAAACATCAGTACTATTCAGAAATTGCAAGATTTGTTGATTGTCATTAAATACTTGAAAATTTGCAACATTGTCAGGCACGAAAGGATAGGGGTTCAATTCCATAAAGAATTTTTGCAATTTGGGGTCATTCAAAGGGAAAAAGTTTGTTGCTGAGACCACAAGTGAGACCGTAGTTTGGATGTATTCTCTAGGGATAGGAGTGATGTTGAAGGCATCAAATGAGCCAATGAGGTCCCACGCTTTGTGTTTATATTTCCTGAGGTATGACGATTTGCATTGGTATCTGGTGCTAACTTGTTTGACCACTAACTCCAAGTCACTAAACATTTGGAGCCTTTTCACCTTGTGCTTCAAAGCGAAATGCAAACCCAGATACATGGCCTCATATTCATCAAGGTTATTGGTATAGGTTAACTGCAAATGATATGAAACGAGTTATTTCTCTCCCTTAGGATCGACTAACACCACTCATGCGCCTGAACCTTGTTTGGAATAGGGCCCATAAAAAAAAGAGCATCCACTGGCCAACCAGGTCAATGTCCACCTCTTGTTTATTGGGGTCCATGGATACACCCTCCTTGGTGATAATATGCCCCAACAGCGTACCTTTGGTGACATTAAAAAACATTTTTTTTCTAGAATTGAGTGATATTCCATACCTCTTGCATCTTTATAGAACTTTCTTCAAATGATGTACATGCCACGACTTTTGTTTTGAAAAAATAGTTAGATTATTCATGTAAATAAGAATACAATTGCCTATCTGTCCCTTGAAAGCATAATCCATGGCATGTTGAAACGTTGCACTTGCATTAATTAGTTGAAAGGCATTCTCTTGTAAGTGAAGGTACCCCATGTCGTGGTGAATGTAGTTTTCATGCTATCTTCCTTATTGACCAATAATTGGTTGTAACCTGAATATCCATCCAAAAAAGACATCATTTCTGAGCCACTAACCATTTTCCCAACTTTATCTATAGAGGGTAGGGGATAATTGTCTTTGTTTGAGGCTTTATTCAGATTTCAGAAGTCCACAACCTTATTTCTCTATTTTTCTTGCGAACAAGTACTAAATGTGCCACCTAGGGGGAATGCCTAATGGGGAAAATAATTCTTGCAACAAGCAACTTGTGGACCTCTTTTAAATGATGGGTTCTTAGATTGGGTTCACTGGTCTTTGTCTTTGCCTAAAAGCTTTTGTGGCCTTGTTTAAACAAGATGGTATGAGTGATAATCTAGGGATTGAAGTCTTTAGGGTCTTCATAGGACCATGCGATCATGTTTTTATACTACAATAGAAGATGGTGTAATTCTTCCTTTTTTCTTCTGTGTAGTCGTGGCCAACACTCACGTGTTGGGGCTTGTTAGGCGAACATAAGTTAATTATTAGAGTTTTTTGACTGTGGGGCTTTTGCTCATTGCTTTTTTCCACAGGCATATCTAGGTCGAATAGCTGCTCTAGTGACATCATTCCCTTGGGAATTTTATTGTCTTTTAATTTCAAAATCCCTTTGTCCTTTATTTCTCTCTCTTTGTCCGAGGAATAATCTCTCTCGTCCTTATCAATAACTTTCACCACAAAACATCAATACTATTTAGAAACTGCAAGATTTGTTGATCTTCATTAAATACTTGACAATTTGCAACATTGTCAGGCACGAAAGGATAGGGGTTCAATTCCATAAAGAATTTTTGCAATTTGGGGTCATTCAAAGGGAACAAGTTTGTTGCTGAGACCACAAGTGAGTTCGTAGTTTGGATGTCTTCTCTAGGGATAGGAGTGATGTTGAAGGCATCAAATGAGTCAATGAAGTCCCACGCTTTGTGTTTATATCTCCTGAGGTTTGATGATTTGCATTGGTATCTGGTGCTAACTTGTTTGACCACTAACTCCAAGTCACTAAACTTTTGTAGGCTTTTCACCTTGTGATTCAAAGCGAAATGCAAATCCAGATACATGGCCTCATATTCATCAAGGTCTTGGTATAGGGTAATTGCAAGTGATATGAAACAAGGTATTTCTCTCCCTTAGGATCGATTAACACCACTCATGCACTTGAACCTTGTTTGGAACAAGGCCCATAAAAAAAGAGCATCCATGGACCAACTAGGTCAATGTCCACCTCTTCTTTATTTTTAGCAACAGATTTTGTGGTCAGTGTATAAATTCCTATGTCAGTGGATACCACATTCACATTTTCATTTTTTGTATTGTATTCAGTGATCATTAGTCTCATTTTGGGTTCTCTATCCACCCATATTTGATTGGATACACCTCTCCAAGGCAACCACATATGAGAAAAAATTTGTGGCCACATATTTGTTCAGAGTTTTAGACCAAACCCTACTCAGTGGTTATACCATAGGCTTCAGGGATGTCCATTACTTGGATATCTATGAATTGTGGCACCCTTGGTTTAGAGGCTAGTTGTGTGTACGTTCAACAATTCCCCGACCACTGTGATCTTTGATTTATCTCACTAGACAATTATTTGGTCAAATTTAATTGGGGTCAATCCTAATTTTCTACAAAGACCTGCAAGCATAATGTTGGTAGAAGCCCCTATATCTACTAGACAATTGTGAACATTCTTACCAAACATCCTAACAATAAGGAAAGGGGGGGACTTCACTTTTATCTTTGTGAATGACTACATTGGCACAGGCTGCTCATGCAAAGTGATGTTGGCTTTAATTTTTTTTCATGTTCTCTGCAATATTCCACATTTGCTAGTGGTCGCATGGGAATCAACAGGGGGTGTTGGTCACTTCCCTTTGGTGGAGGGGGGTTGTCGTTGGCCTTGGGATCAAGTGTCGTATCCCTATTGTTGGGAGGCATAGAAGTAGGTGAGGGGCTGATGTGTTTTGTTTCTTAGTGAATAGTTATTCTTTTGGTATTGCTGGAAAGCATGAACTTCCTCTATATTTTCTTCCAGTTTATTATCTTTTTGGTTGGGAAAGCTAAAAGCCTCTAGCATCATAGCAATGTTGGCATGGGAAGTGATAGGTGCATCTGGTGTAATAGCTGTATTTTGATCATTGTGGACCACTTCGTACCCCTCCATCTTCTTTTGGAAGATTTCAAAGGCATTGCAAAATTCAACACAGTCTAGTTCTTCATGTTGGGTAGTGGCATGGACTCGACACCAATTGGGTAAGGTCAATTCGCATATAGTGATCTCTGATAGGGTATTGGGAGATGGTTCTGCATTATTCGGCTGATTAGATGAGTGTTTGAATTTTCGATATGTAAAATTTCTCATAGTGTTTTTGCTATCAAAATTGCCAACTCTTTTTCTTAGGTTGAGAAAGTCATTGCTCAGTTTTTGTACCAACGATACCACTCGTTGGATAGTATCCAACTCATTCTTGGTTGAATTTTGAGGCAATGTTTACGCATTGTTCACAACTGGGACTAGGTGGGGGGTTTCTCAGTCAAGGATTTCAAAATGAGATCTCTCTATTCTGTGTTATGAGCTAGCTCATGCAAAGTGATGTTAGCTTTAAATTTTTTTCATGTCCTCTACAATATTCCACATTTGCTAGTGGTCGCGTGGGAATCAACAAGGAGCGTTGGTCACTTCCCTTTGGTGGAGGGGGACTGTTGTTGGCCTTGGAATCAGGGGTTGTATCCCTATTGTTGGAAGGCATAGAAGTAGGTGAGGGGATGATGTGTTTTGTTTCTTAGCGAATAGTTATTCTTTTGGTATTGTTGGAAAGCATGAACTTCCACTATATTTTCTTCCAGTTCATTATCTTTTTGGTTGGGAAAGCTAAAAGCCTCTAGCATCATAGCAATGCTGGCATGGGAAGTGATAGGTGCGTCAGGTGTACTAGCTATATTTTGATCATTGTGGACCACTTCGTACCCCTCCTCCTTTTGGAAGATTTCAAAGGCATTGCAAAATTCAGCACTGTCTAGTTCTTCGTGTTGGGTAGTGGCATGGACTCTATACCAATTGGGTAAGGTCAATTCGCATATAGTGATCTTTGACAGGGTATTGGGGGGACGGTTCTGCATTATTCGGCTGATTAGATGAGTGTTTGAATTTTCGATACGTAAAATTTCTCCTAGTGTTTTTGCTATCAAAATTGCCAACTCTTTTCTTTAGGTTGAGAAAGTCATTGCTCAGTTTTTGTACCACTCGTTGGCTAGTATCCAACTCATTCTTGGTTGAATTTTGAGGCAATGTTTAGGCATTGTTCACAATTGTGACTAGGTGGGGAGTTTCTTAGGCAAGGATTTCAAAATGAGATCTCTCTATTTTGTGTTATGAGCTAGCTCATGCAAAGTGATGTTAGCTTTAATTTTTTTCCATGTCCTCTACAATATTCCACATTTGCTAGTGGTCACATGGGAATCAACAAGTAGTGCTGGTCACTTCCCTTTGGTGGAGGGGGACTATCGTTGGCCTTGGGATCAAGTGTCGTATCCCTATTGTTGGGAGGCCTAGAAGTAGGTGAGGGGCTGATGTTGTGTTTTGTTTCTTAGTGAATAGTTATTCTTTTGGTATTGCTGGAAAGCATGAACTTCCTCTATATTTTCTTCCAGTTCATTATCTTTTTGGTTGGGAAAGCTTAAAGCCTCTAGAATCATAGTAATGTTGGCATGGGAAGTGATAGGTGCGTCAGGGGTACTAGCTGTATTTTGATCATTGTGGACCACTTCGTACCCCTCCATCTCCTTTTGGAAGATTTCAAAGGCATTGCAAAATTCAACACAGTCTAGTTCTTCATGTTGAGTATTGGCATGGACTCTACACCAATTGGGTAAGGTCAATTCGCATATAGTGATCTCTAACAGGGTATTGTGGGATAGTTCTGCATTATTCAGCTGATTAGATGAGTGTTTGAATTTTCGATATGTAAAATTTCTCATAGTATTTTTGCTATCAAAATTGCCAGCTCTTTTTTTTAGGTTGAGAAAGTCATTGCTTAGTTTTTGTACCACTCGTTGGATAATATCCAACTCATTCTTGGTTGAATTTTAAGGCAATGTTTAGGCATTGTTCACAACTAGGACTAGAGCTAGGCTCTAATTTTGTGGCGCCTCATTTGGCTAGTTATTTAAGAAACCCAAATGTTGATCTGGAGAGACCTTAGGGGTCGTTGGTTTGTGACCGGCATGAGATTCTACACAAGGACATTCTGATTGGCATTGGGAATGGGAGTGAGAATGTGTCCTTGTGGATAGAGTTGTCGATCCATAGTGATATGCTTTGCATAGGTCGCTAGCACGGTATTAATTCTTGTTGCTCTTCTTACAAATACAATTGTCATGGGGTCGAGCATTTTTGTACATCTCTAGGGATAATGCTACAATAGGCCTGTACAAGGGCATGACCCGGCTATACATATACTGGAATCTTGCATTGAATGTCTTAATTGGTTTGTTCAGTTCCCTTTTAACAATGACAAATTGTTGGTATAGCACACCAGGGTCAATGACCTAGCCAAAGTGGGCTAGGAAGTTGGTCTCAAATGTATCCCAGTCACTGATGGAGTTCACTACCAAGTTAAGAAACTAGCCATAGGTGGCGTCTTGTAATATGAACAGGAACAACCTATAGGCAACATCTTCATGTTCGACATTTAACAATCGTAGGGTGGATTTCAAAGAGGTTATGTGTTCCATCAAGGTTCGCCCTCCATTAGGTGTATAGCGGGGAAGGTATATCTCAGGATTCCTAGGCAAGTCAGAGATGCCCCTAGAACATTAATGTTTTTTCCTCCTAACCAAGCAACCATGGGTGTGAGTGGACGAAGGTTGGGACCAATGGGGGAATTTGGTTCGGTCCTTGAGATTCATGGGCTTCCTTTATCATACTTGGGTCTTCTATGCACTTCTAAGGAATGGAGTAAAAATAAATTAGACTCTAATGTGGACCTTGTAAGACGGGGTGGAAAATCTAGGTTGTATCTCTGTCAAATCTTCATTTTATGACAAGGTAGGACTTTGTTCTTTTTTGAATTTAGCTCTTCTAACCCTTCTTCTAGTGCCAACTTTCGATTGGTGCCGGTTTATGACCCATCTCAACAGAAAATGAGTTTTCACCCTCTCATTTTAGGATCACAGACATATATGACCCAGGGCACGAGTTGTAGTTTGTAGTTCTCAAAGGAAGTCCTTAGTGGAATAGATTGGTTTGCAATTTGGCTTCAGACTCCTTAAAAGTAAATCACCAGTATTTAACAAAGCCCATGATACAAACACTAAACAAATAAACAAACATGGATATTCACAATGATGCCTAAATCCTACCATACAATGATATGATTCTGATAAATAAACATAGAAAAAGGAAGAAAGGTAGGTCAAAAAAGAAGATTTGGGTTGCCACATCATGTTTCTTTGCTAAAGCAAACAATAGAGGTGATCTATTGCAGAAAACTAATGTCTACAAAATCTAGCATTCGCTCAAATTTAACTATACATAGTGTTAAGAGTCTAAGGAATAGATTTATGAGTGAATTTCACAAACCTTCTTGACAAAATAATCACATGCAAGAAATAGCACAATACATTTCTCTACAAGAATTTAGTAGTAGCCACAGCGTGTCAATGAAATAATTAAACCAACAAATGCACTTTTCAATCAACTCATAAAACAAAGCAAATAGATTTCACCAGTATAAGTTTCAAATTATGAACATACTTAGCATTAACTTGACCAAGAAAGATAAAACATCCACTCACAAAAACATCCACCATGGTTTCTTTAAGCTTGCAAATTGTATTTCAAGACTTTCTAACTTACAAAAGGTTCACAACTAGGTATTTATAACAAAACAGAGTGGATCGAAGTCCCTAAAGTCCCAATTCAAGATTCTATCGACTTTCCATTTCGAAAATCTATGACCGTCACTTCTCATCAATGAATGCCATCATTGCTTCTTATTGGAGTGCCATGCTGTCCTTACATCTTAAAATTTGGGATCATTGCATTTCATAAATGTGCCATGCCTCTTTTTCAATTCTACCACCATCGCTTCTCACTTATGAATCAAGCGACTCTGAGTTTTTATGTCGGCCACTGCAAATTGATGACTGGTGTAGTTCGTTGGGAATTGAACTTCTTGGCCACTTGGATCACTTGGGATCCGATCTCCTCTCAATGGCCTTCCTCTTCCTTTGCCTTGATCTCCTTGTATTAAAATTGCGACCTTGTGGATTCAATATTGCAATATGGCCTTGGGCTTGACTCTGATTGTGATATGTGGAGGATTTAGACCTTATCATGCTCAACAGATTGTTTCGTGGCCTTTCCTTGGTACTAATCACGACACACAGCCACCTCTTATTTGTTCGCACTAATATAGGCTAGGGGGCCTTCACATAATCACTTTTGGCCAAACCACCCTCCGAGTGACACATGGCCACATCTGCTTGGTTCGCACAAACTTTATTATGGAGTTCATTATAGTTCACATGGTTGCCTTTGGCTTGAGTGAGGTCTGCGGATCCATGGCCTTTTCAAATCCACTTGTCTCACGGGTCTGCCCTTTCCTGCGATAAATCAAAAAGAAAAAGGCCGCAATCAAGATATATTATAAAGTGAATATATTACCTTTTCTCAAAAGGTAATGGACTAAGATGAAGACCCATGGCTATCGATCATAGGCCATGCGGTCACAGGGAACATAGCTCACTTTCGGATTTTAATTTATCCCACGGATCCGTTGGACTTTCAAATCCAACCTATATCACCAACAGGTTTGGCATCCTTTAATTCATTTTATTGTGTCCTCGAGTCCACCCTGTATCATAAATAAACGAAGTAGCCACTTTTAAATTATTAAAACATAAAAAACGTAGGTGGCCAATAATTTTAAAATTGTGATCACAAAAAGGACACATGGCGCTCATTCATAAGGTTTGGGTTCAAAGAGTTAAAGTGATTAAAAAAACTTGCAGACCAAAAGAGGACATGTGGCAGCCTCATGGACTCTCATAGTCATGGAACATCTCAAATCGTTTGTGGTTTTTGAGGAGATATGTGGTGGATCCACGGACTCTCAGAGTCACAAGATCACAAAGCGGCCTCTTAAGCTTTGTGAAGGTCCGTAGACCCATTGGATTATAAAATCCAGCATTATTGTGATAGGGTCCGCAATTTATAATGATCTTGGAGTGACTTAAGTTTTTTGAGGATGGGGCTGCGAATTCAGAAAATGTGGAGGAGCCACAAAGGCTGGGATATACAAAGGGGCCACAAACTCAGTAAATAGAAAGTGAACTCTTTAGGACTTGGACAATATTGAGGTGGCCACTATAGGCTTAGGTTCATATGGTGAAATGGGCCATGATAAAATTTAGAATAAATGAATCATAATGTGGCCCAATATAATCAAAATAGAATCCAAAACTAAGTCACCAATTGAACTCGAAATGTGAATGCATTGTAAGAATGAAGCTAGCTTAGTTCACAAATTGAAACTAAAATGATTTTGCAAATAAAAGGGTTTCTCAATTTCACACAAAAGGGTTTCCATTTCTACAAAGAAGCGGGGGTGTGTTGGTTACAATAGTCACATCCTCCACATTTTTTCTCTACATTTGGCTCTGCAATCTCTATGAATTGAGACCTTAAGGAATCAGAAACTAGCTTGTAGGTGGTCTTAGCTTTCTTTGGATGTGTGGCCAAAAGAACTGCTACCGCATCAAAATCTAGCAAATTTGTTTCCACTACTTTATTTTTCTTACCCAGTAGTGGTTGCATCCATTGAAAAGAAGCATCATTGAAACTAACCATCAATGCACTTGAATTGGTAGAGGTTGAAGGTGGTGTGGGCTGTCTTGGTGTTGTGGAATGAGAAAGTGGTGGTTTTTTAGGAGAAGACAAAATGAGTGGGGATGCTGAAATTTGTTGTGCAGAGTTTTGAATTGTTCCCACAACAACTATTAGGTCTAGTCCTTGACTAGAAGCAATATATTGCTGTGTAGTATTATCAATCAGCAGGGAAGCATCACCTTCTCGAGGAGAAGTTGGTTGTGGTTGCGCTGGTCACTTGATCTACAATTTCGCAATCATGGAAGAACCTTCTCCATAGGTTTTTACTTGGCAACTTATACTGGTTTGAATCTTCTTCATCACCATCTCCACCTAAAGCAGTTGTTGGATGAGATATTGTGCCAAAATTGCCGGTGCCAACCACCTTAGATGTTGGCAAAGTGCTTTGCTTCTATGGGATTTTTCTTTAGCCACTAGCTCTTGTGAATTCTGCAAGCCTCTTATTGAATTAATTCATTGATCTATTGAGTACTAGTGGGGTCTAACTCTGTAAGTCTGTCAACTATTGGGCAAACCAATTTAGCACAGGGAATGGTGCTGACACGATTCTTTCGGTATATGCGTGATCAAGCAATTCAATTTCGTCATCTATCATTCCCTTAGGGACCCAAGTGTTGGTGAAAGCTTTGATTTGTTCAAGGCTCAATTGACCCCAACCTTGCCTTCGTACATCATACTCATCAACACAATCTGCCCAATAATCTTCTAGATGAGGTACATGTGCATATGTGGCACCTATTCTGAGATGAGCCTTGACATAGCTTTTGTTGTCAAAGGAGGACATGCCTGTGTGAGGATGCAATGTAAAATAGCCCACCGAAGACTCAAAATTTTGAGCATTAGTTACATTTTTGCAGGTGTAATGACCCAATGTGATTGGGAAAACAACACCAACATGCCTCTTTTTACACCTCTTATGAACTTCAGCAAGGTGTTTGTATATTTCTATTAATAGGACTTTTTCATTTACAAGCCTTGGAAGTCTGAGAGCACAACCTTCAAATCCTCCTACTCTAATGTAGGTGAACTTTTGGAATTGAATGAAGTAGCTTCCATACTGAGTGAGAAGGTTAGCACCTTCATCGGACATCCTTGCCCCCCCAATCCTCTTTCTGCATTGCACAATCCTCATTGTGAACATGTCAGTGATGCGTTTGAAATGTTTTTACTCTGTACTAGGACTAGTTGGGAGTAAAACTCATATGCTTTGATCACAGGACCAAAATTGGTTAGTTGGGTGAGACCGTGGTGGATCTGCTAAGCTACTAGAGAGTATACCAAATATGAAGTCATAAAAATGGTCTTGGTGACACTCACGCTGGTGAGTTGTTGGTGCAGTGCATCATTGATAATGCTTCCCCAATCAATGGACTGTTTACCATTGCAAATGATGCTCATAGCTAAGAACATCCAGGGGTGGAATTCCATTGTGGGCTTATTCCCTACCACCTTGTTGAGAAGAGTGATAATATTTGTCTTCTTTGAAGTCTGACTTGTAGAATTTCTTAGGAAGTTTTGACAAGGCCCTTCTCGTATGTTGCAATCACCCGTTATTGACGTTCATGAGATGCTTATCTGGGTTCTTGTCCTAGTAGGCTTACCCAACTTTTATACTCATCTTAGCATGTGTCTTTTTGTGGTATTTTGAGTCATGTCCACAACATTACTGTCAGATTAGCCATTATTGCTTCCCCTGTTGACCGGATTTCTCTGCTATCTAGATTATATTGTTGTGCACATGTGAGCACCAAATTTGAACATTGTATTGAAGTGGGAAAACCAACAGCTTTTGGCAAACCACTCCTTCACAGAAGCGTGATCACAATGGTGAGAGATTTTGTGTTGATTCTTCTATGAAACTCATGCAGGTTTACGCGCCCAACTTGGGAACTACCGATCTTTGGTATCTCAGTCTCCAAGATGGACATGTGCTCATAACCCATGTATTTGAATTTCTTCTTGGCGTCTCTAGTGGCATGGCAGACAAATTCAACAAGAGCTTGGAGATTGATGCATGAGTCCGGTGGTGGAAAATGCTTACGTGGTTTTGTGGAAAGGTCACAATAGATATGAAAAAGTATATTTCACCTTCTGATACTTTCCCAAGAGCCTATAGGAGCTAGGTAGAACTTTGGCATACCCAAGGTATGTCAATCTTCCTCTGCATTGAAAGTCATTTGAAACACTCAAAATATTATGAGAGTGGTAGGGATGTGAAGTGCTTGGAGAGACAAATATTTTGATTGTATTTGGCCTGATGTTCACTTCCTCAAATGCAAATGGAAAACAGGGGGAGCTTGTGTCATGTGGGTATGGAGGAGGAGCTTACTATACATTGGGTGGAGTTCTTATGCCAAATAGGTACTTGGCCTTTAATTTATAGAATTTTTTCAAGCTATTGACGCACTTGGGCCACTGATGTTTGCCGCGTGTGCGTGTGATACGTCCCTGTGGCTGGGCTAGCTTGACCTCGCAAGCATGCCATACATGAGGCCATATATAAACCCGAGTAGGACACTGCTTAGTATCTATCACGTCCGTGAGGTCAGGTCATCCCAGCCTTGGGGGCGCATCGCTTTCATGTCCGGCGCATCCAGGGGGTTGGTTGGCCCAACCTCTTGGGCACGCAGGACGTTGAAATCACATTTCCAAATTTCTAGAAAACAACTAAATATAGACAAATGGTTCCTTTGGCAAACTTGGGTTTCAAATTGAATGCTTCGTGTTGATACCAAAATTGAGAAAATTTGACCTAGTAAAATTTTGGGGACAACTACCCTCTCCATTGCCTCCTCTTTGCAATCGTATTTTACTTGTTGTACCATGAATAGCATCTTTTGCATTCACAACCAATAGGCAATTTGTTGGCAATGGCAAAACATCGTTCTTGGATTCATGGGTTGTCAGAATCATATTCTGGTTGTAGTTTTGTATGGGAAAGCTTCATAAGCGACACTTGTTAGCTGGTTCAGACTTTTTGCCAAGTATTTTCAGCTTCAGGTGTTTGGAAGCTTTTTGTTAGTAGTCACATTGGTTTGTCTTCTCTCTTCCAACTTATTTTAATCGTGTTATATCTGGGTTGTGTCAGAAGCGAATCCAACTTGTTTTAAGGGGGGGATAATGTAGACTATCATATTAGTATTCTCATTGTTATCAATCTCTTATTAATTACATGTTTGGGTAGTTGACATTGGTATGTTGTTAATGATTGTTTTGTTGGCTTTAGGTAATACTGTTATGACTCTTTCATTATGTTTAGTTGTTGACAGTAATGTTTTTCCGACAACCGTTGAGTAATGTCATTACACCGAGAGACATTTCCGTAATGTCCATGAGTGTGTTCACTTTTAATTCTGACCTTAAATTTGACGGCCATTTGACTGTCACATAGAATTTTTTCCTTTTTTCTTGGAGAAGTAATCGAAAAACTGTAATATCTTGGCCATATGGTAGAGTTTGGAGCCCCCCCTTTTTTGGGAATATTTGTTCGAGCTTGACACATTGGTGAAGATCGATTGACACGATTTGTCACCACTCAGTGGGAAATTTGCAAAGAAGGTAATGAAGTTATTAATAATTGTGGTCTGTAAAAAATCCAAGATAAGGGCCTTGGGATTGATATCTCTCAGCATTTTCCAGATAGATATATTTAAGATATCTGTACTAGTATAAATAGCATAATGTATGTTAGGGTAAGGGCACTGTGTATCAGGTCCTCCTTGTACTAAATAACTTGTATTGAGCACTGCCTATGAAATAAAGCTGTGATTGCTCTCATATTCTTCTATTCTGCATTGTGTTATGTATCACTATTCTGTAATTGATGATCCTTTGGTAGTGGAGTTTCTATAATAAACTAATGATGCTGAGAAATGAACAACTATAGAATTATGTAGGGAGTGATTTATTCCTTGTCACTGTTTGGAAGGTGTCATGATTCTGTAATGTTTTGAAGAACTCTTGAAATTTATTGATTATGATTGTGCAACGTTCAGGACTTGAAGTTGTTCTTGCAAATGGCACCATTGTTGATATGCTTGGGACCTTAAGAAAGGACAATACAGGCTATGATTTAAAGCAGCTATTCATAGGTAATTTGTCTTGAAATACTCTTAAGGTGTGATTTATGTGTGAACTGTTTAATGTTTGAGATGTCGAGAATCTTTCTTCATTTTATTTGCATTTGTCTATCCAATAGCACAATCCGATTTATATTGTCAATGATGAATATGGTTTTTCCTCCAAATTTTCAGGTAGTGAAGGCACCCTTGGCATAGTCACAAAGGTTTCACTAGTTGCAGCACCAAGGCTATCATCTATAAATCTTGCATTTCTTGCTTGTGAAGATTACCTGAGCTGCCAGGTGATTTAAATTACATATTAATTTTATCATTTCTTTGGCTTTGTCATGTATCGCTTTTTTTAACTCTCTTAAAATGTATATTGTTGTAATTCCATTTTGCCATATGTCGCTATTACATTTTCTTGCATGTTGTTGGACTGAAATGAATTTTTTGTGAGAAGTCCAAGAAGTAATATCTTACAATTACATTATTTCTGAGAGGCCCTTTTGTCAAAGTGCTTGATAGTGATAAAAAACTGTATCATTATAAGTAAAATTCTGTGTTCACAGTCTGGACCAGATCCAGGTATGTTGGGAGTACCTGTTCGAAATAGGTTAAGATGGATGTAGCAGTTTCGAGTAGGTGGATGATTCAAATTTCGGATCCAATATGTTAGCTATGCTAGCATACTCAATCCACTATTCTAATTGTAACAAAATGTAACTTGAAGCACTTAAAATTAGCTTTCTATCATTATTTATTAGTTGGTTACATTGATTAACCATTGGCAGGGTTCAAGGAGATGTTTCGCCATGGTATAACCTCAAAACAGATAGGTTGTGGTGCAAAGGCTAAAATAATATGATGTCATCAAAGATATTTTTTGATTGCATATTTGGACTTCTCTCGAAAAGTTATGCAATTTAAAAAAAAACGGCATGTCAATCCAAGTTTGTATGCAAAAGTTATGGCATTTGGAAGTTACACGACATCCCAAACTGAGAATCTGTCGGGATATTCTGAAAAATTGGCAGCGTTGCCGCCCAATAAAAGAAAAAGGTGTGGCACCACTGCACTTTTCAGTTACAAGAAGTTCAAGGGACAGAGATGTTTTGTCTCATTTTCCAATGTTTGGGATTCTCATGCAAGCTTGTTATGATGTTGAATTGCATGAATGTACGTTGAGAGGGTCATTGTAGTCATTAAATGATTTCAAGAAGGAAAATTTGAGTCTTGGAAGAAGGGATGGAAGTAAATTCATTTGGGTGCCATAGTGCAGCTCAGATGTGATGCCCTCTATCAAATGGATGGAGTCCATTCTTCAATGAGGCAAAGGTTCTTATTGTTCTCTAAGCAGTTCTTGATTGTATGTGTTTTGGAATTGGAGTGTGTAAGTGCAAGTGAGCAAGTTGCAAAGCATGTATGGGTCTTTGGGCATGTTGCAAATGTAATGATTGTCCATGAAAGCTAGAGAAGGTAGTAAACGTGTAATTGCAGAATGAGATAATGGAAAGAGGAGGAAGTTCCTCCCTCTTGTGGAGTACTCCCAAATTGGGTTTCTCCAGGGTAATCTCTTGTCTCTTTCCAATGCTGTTTTTCTTGGGTTCTTGCCCTACATTTTCACATTCAGTTTTCCTTTCAAGTATGCAGCATTTCCAATTCATGTATTTTTCACATTTCTTGAATGTTCTAAAACAATTACATGTGCAAACAACAAGCTAATCAATCAAGGAATTGTTAAGAGTTTAATAGGATTCATATTAATGAATTGTGTGTGGAATATCCACCAAATTACGGATCAATGGAAGAACACCAAACCTTGAATTTTGAATTCAATAAAACTTTAAAATATCGATATGGATGATTGTAGGGATGGCGGAGAAGCTGATGTAAACACACTGTATAGAAACATAAATATGAATTAGTTCATAGGAGTTGTTGTCACCTAACACACCCAAATTTTACAAATTTGGGACCACCCTTTAAATTTTAAATGCAATATGTTAATGGGAAATTCCTGTGTATTTTTGTTAAAAAAAGATCTCTTTAATGCTTGGCATCTTGTTTTTTGAGCTTATATTTTCTCTTACTCAAGGTAATGGATTTTAATGGTTCTTTCGGGCATTAGAGTTTATTCCTACATTGGTTCTTGTTCGAAGTACATTGCAAATCTTGTAATTCATTGCACTATCAACTTTGTGTGCATCCTACTTTTAATAATGTCGAACAAGTTACAAATAGTTGAGGTGGTTGACAGTTACATTAGTTAGACATTAAGTAATAGAAGATTAGTTAAGTCGCATTAACATATTGAAGCAATATATTTAATACCCCCCTTAATAACTAAACCAGAAACAACACCAAGTTTGTCCAAAATTTTTACAAATAGAATAGGACCAAGAGGTTTAGTCATTAGATTTGCAGGTTGTTCTGTAGAAGCACAAAAGTGAAGGGAAATATCACTAGAATCAATCAACTATCAAATATAGTGATGATGAATCTCAATATGTTTGGTGCTTGCATTGACAACTTCAGCGTGACCTCCATAGGTGTAGAAACAGGATTACAATTCATCATTCCAAACTTCTTTAGAAGAGTTGTGGCATACTTGAGTTGCGCCACAAAAATGAGAGGGTCATGTTTTCAGGATTCTACACCTAAGCAGTAGTGAAGGAGGCCCAGATTAATCATATCAAAAGCAACACCCAATTATGATTTCACTCGTTCGACAAAATCTAAAATTAGTAAAGGAAATACAAAATAAAGGGGATGAGAGGCAAAATCTGGTTTTCATAGAGTTACCTACAATCTCTATCCGGTTCGACAAGAAAAGTGGAACCATACAAAGGGTGAAGAAGAGGAAGGCGGTGAATCTGAACACGAGAAGAAATGGAATTTGAATAAAGGGAGAATTTGTTTCCCTTATCAAAGAAACCCAAAAGGGATCCCAATGATCGTATTGAATATAATGAAGGCTTCTTTACTTTTGTGGACACAACTAGTGAGGCCATGAAGGAAATGTTTAGAAGTAAAGAGGAGGCACAACAAAGATTGTTGCAGAGGCAGGCTATACAGGGCCCTCCAGAAATTGTTGAAAGTGTGCAAAGTGTAGCCACCAGACTATATGATATTTTGAGTAGCATTCGGGTTTGCAGGGGTGAAAGCCAATCAAAGAGGAATAAGGTGTTCATGTTATGGCACCAATTTAAAGAATTAGAAAAGAGATTGAATGTTTTGATCCATTGTTCTAGGAGGAATGTCTTTAATCAATTAAATCTAATGTTTGGTCAAGATGCAACCTAGGCTTTAAATTATGTTATTGCTAAGAGGGATGTTGCTCTTACATGGTACAATCAAATGAAGGCTCTGTCAACATATTTTGTAAATCATGAGAACAAGCCTTGAGAATTTTGAATGACATGAGGGTCACTGATGTGATCACTCCTACAAGTGAGTTAGTCAATAGGCCAAATTTTGATACTCTCCTTAAAGTAGCGGAAAACAACTTCAAGGAGGTGGAAGGTACAGTATACAAGACCAACGATGAGATTTTACAACTAATAAGTTTTGCGAAGGATGAAGTAACAAAGGTACAGACCTTGGGAGCTAAGTTCAAGAATTCAGAAGCAGAACATTCAAGGTTGATGGCTAAAAACATTAGGATTTTCAGGCCTTTTTTACTTGATTTTGGTAATGTTAATAAAGAGTTCAAGGCAATCCATGCTTTATTTGAAAAACTCAAAGCAAAAGATGGAGCTTCAGGGTCAGTCCCTAGTGCTTAGCCAATTGCCAGTGTTGCCATGTCAACACAAGTTTCCTTGTTTTCAGGATTTGTAGTCCTTCAAACTCCAGTGGGCCTAGTTTTGATCCCTCAAGGAACTTCAATAGCTACTTCAGTTACAACGATAGTCACTCCATTGACTTCTTCAGCGAGCGGTGCCGCATCAACACTTTGATAAATACAACTATATATTTGCATGTTCCAATCAAGTTGGAACGTTAGTTCCTAACTTACGTCGCATATATATTGTATTTTAGTTGGAGTGTCTATTTTGAATGTTATCATTGTGCATGCATGCTTTGCATGGTTTTGGACAAACTGCTCTATTTTTGGACTTGTAAATTTAGACTGTGTTTGAGAGATGAGGTCTTCCCTATCCAAAGCCTATTTATATTTGTATCCTCCCAATCCCAAAAGGAGGAGAATTTTCGCTGTTAAGATTAATAGGAAATTCTACGTTCTACTAATTTGGTCTTGATGTGCAAATCTTGATTCTTCTCCAATTTTGTGGACTATGTGAAATGTGTTGTCATTCTAGTATCTTAGTTATTTGATTGTGCATGAGTTATCTTTCTAATACAATTATTTCCTTTAAGCTATAGCTGATTCAAATGTCTTTTGCATGCTAATTATAATCCTCCCTTGTAGATATGCAAGAGCAATATGACAAACAGGGCAACCTTTGGTTATGCATGTTTAAGTTTACTGTGTTTTGGTTCCCTTTGACTTCTAACTATGTTTTATTGTTGGTGTGCTACAACAGCTTGCAGCAGACATTGGTCTTCTAATTTCTTGTCCAACCTTAGGTCAAGTGTTGGTCTTGAAAGGTTTTTATCTTGTGTGGTCCATAGGCCTTCTTTTTTGCCTTTCATTTCCCTCTTTTTTGAGTTTATTTTGGAAGTCCTACCCAACTTAGTTAGAACCATCATCCTTCCACCCATCTCAAGTAGATCTAGGTTCATCCATTGCTGGTCCATTTGTGGTAAACAATCTGCTTCGAATACCCCACAACTCATGACGTGGAGTGAAATCCTTTCACCAATCCTAAAATGTTAGTGGCTACCTCGTAAGGTTACTGAGGTGTGCATAAAACCCACATCAACATGGCCCTTCCACTTGACTTAAAAATCCTTATATTTCAACATGCGCATCTTCTTGATTCCGGTGTCCACCTGCTCAACCTCCTTTTATAATTTATCAGGTAATTGTTGTCTCCAATCCACTTCTCTAGAATCTGTATTGTCTTTCTCCTCATGAGGTTTCCCCTCAGTGTAAGGGTACAAGTCCACAACATTGAAGATAGGTGGTATGTCTATCTCTACTGGCAACACTATCTCGTATGTGTTGGTCGCAAATTTCCTTAGCTCGTTACATGGTCCAATTTTCTTCCATTTCAACTTGTTGTAAACGTCTTTTGGGAATCTCTCTTTGCGCAGGTGTGCCAAGACCAAGTCACCAACCTGAAATTCCTACTTTGTCCTCTTTACATCTATGCACTGTTTGTATTTCACATTGCTCTTCTTTGACTATATGTGCACTTGTTTGTGCACATCGCACATGTATTCTGAAAAACCTTTTGCTTTTGCGATCCAGAAAAACTCTTTCCTATCACCCCTCATTGCCTTTGTGATAGATGCACAAGTCCTATTGAAGTTTCTTATGAACTTCCAATAGCAGTTGACCAATCCATGGAAACTTTCTGCTTCAAAAGCACTCTTTGGTGAAGGCCATTCAAGGATAGCTCTCACCTTCTTAGGATCCATCTTCAATCCTTCTTGAGATATTATAAATACCAAGTATATCAGGTTTGTCTTCACGACACTACATTTCTTCAAATTTACAAGCAACTTCTCCTAGCACAAACATTGTAACACTTGTCTCAAGTGCTCAAAATGTTTTTCTTTTGACTTGCTAAAAATTAGAATGTCATCCCAATATACAATAAAAAACTTACCATAAAAAGGCTTCAACACTTCGTTCATCAATTGCATGAATGTGTTCAGTGCATTATCAGACCAAAAGGCATAACCAACCACTCATACAAACCATCCTTCATCTTGAAAGCAGGATTCCATTTGTCACCTTATCTCATTTTGATTTGATGGTATCCACTTTTTAGGTCTTAGTGAAGTATTGTGCTCCACTCAGGGAATCCATTAAGTCATCCATGTGCGGCAATGGGAATCTATACTTAATGGTGATCTTATTGGTGGCTCTGGAATTAGTGTACATCCTCCATTCTCCTCCTTTTTTGGCATTAGCATTGTAGGTAATATGCACGGGCGCAGGGTTTCTTTTATCAACCCCTTCTCAAGCAGTTCTTCAACTTGCTTCTTCACCTCCTCATTCTCTTTACGACATTAGTTTGTATGCGGCTTTGTTTGGCAAACTAGATCCTAGAACCATATCCATTCTATAACTTATGCTATGCATGGGTGGTAGTCCACCCAGAATATCCTTAGACATGATATCCTCATATTCACCCAATATCCCCTTCACTTCACACAACATTTCCTCTTCTGTACCCTTTGCGCTTATAGTTTGTGCAAGCTTAGCCATGAGCGCATAACATGTGCACTCTCTTTTCTCACCCCCTCCCCTAGAAACTGATATGCCCATAGGCAATAGATCTATCAAGAAGATCGAGGCTCATAAACTGTTTTCTCTATACTAACACTTTCACACTACTCTCCACCTCTACACTTTAATCCTTCAAAGGATTTAAAGTGTACTGCTTACCATCCTTCCATGAAGCATAGGTATTGGCTCTTCCATCTTGCAAAGCTTTACTGTCAATTTTCTAAGGCCTACCCAACAATACATGGCAAATATCCATTTGCATGATGTCGTACAAAACTTCATCCTTGTACGTGCCTATTTGAAAACTGATCAGACATTGTTCAGTCACCAGCAACTGATGGCCTTTCAACAATCAAGACACCTTGTATGGATGTTGATGTTCAATCCTTTTCAAACCAAGTTTCTCTATTGTCTCATTTGAAACACAATTATCAGTACTGCCACTATCACTGACTACCTTGCAGCACTTTCATTTAGATTTGCAAATGGTCTTGAAAAAATTATTTCTTTATGTTGGTATGTTCTCTTCCTTTTCGGGTTTCAACAATACTCTCTTCATCATGAAAGCCTCACCACATGCCGGTTCTTCCACGTGATTGATCGACACAACACTTACCTCATCTGCTTGTGCAACATGGTTGCTAGCCTTTGTTTTGTGCACAAATCCACTTTGTTGTGCGTGTGAGCACTCAATTGCTCTTTGTCCTACTTCTCTGCATCTAAAACATGTACTGGTGAAACCTCTGACTTGTCAACATCCACTGTATCCTCTTCCTTGAAAGGATCCTCTTTCTCTTTACACCGGATCATGACCATGCGATGTACCATGAAGAAGATGGAGTGATTGCTTGTGAAGAGGAAGCTATGCCTAAACCATGAAAAAGATGGAGTGATTTTCTAGGAGGTTTTTTTTATTGGCCCAAGGAGTGTTTTTTTGTAGAGGATTGTTTATTTCCCTAAGAATATTTTTTAATTGTACAGAAGATGTATGAAAGAGCTGATTTAGAGTGTGAAGCTTGTAAGATGGGCATTTGATTTCTGATTTTTACTTGAAGTGTGTCAGATGGGCATGTTATTTTGCTGGTTTTTTTACTGAAGCTTGTTCCTTGTGGAGCCCGCATAGCCCCATATTTGCTGTTTTTTTCTATGCATTGTTGGAACCACATGGTACAAAGAATTTAAATTAAATGTGTGAAGGGCATAAATGTACAGATTTATGGTGTTGAAAACAAATTGCAGTACGGATATAAAAAGGTGCTGAAAAAATTGCAAATGTATGGACAAATGCATGAAAGTTAAATCTGCAAATGTATAGGTTATTGCCCGAAAGGTTTTTTTTTTGGAAGCTTCAAGGCCTTAGTGGAATGGTGTGAGCAAAACAAAAGAATGGCGTATTAAAATTTTGTTGCAGCAAAGTATGGGCCCCAGAATAAAAAAGAAATAGGTTTGAGAAGTGTAGTTGGGTGTGATTTTTTTGCCTTCACTATTGTTTAGTGTGCTGGTGGGTAAATGAAAATAAAAATATTTTATTTTCTTTTGTTTTGGATTATGTAAAAAGTTGTTATATAAAATGCTTGAGCTTTGAGTTTAAAGAGGAAACATAGTAATTGGCAAGTGAATATTTGATAAGGCATTATAAGTAGAGAGAGTTCATAGGTTCAACAACCAATCTTCTATTTTGCATGTAGTACAGTTTTCAAAGGACTACTCTGCAAGTAGAAGTTAGATGAAATTTTAGGGTTTACGTATCAAGTGGTTGCCTAGAGGAGTTGGTCATATGCTCTTTCAATGGGATATTTAGAGTATGGGAGGTCAACAAGTCCAATCTTGCGAATCACAAAGCTCATTTTTTTAAATCCTATCATTTTTTAGTGCGTATAGCCTATGATTATGCAATTTTCAGTCATCTTGCTTTGTTGCATGAAGACAAACATGTAACTATTCGTTTTGAAGGTTTTGGCACATTCTGAGTCCATCGAAAAAGTTAGTTCTTGGTTTGGAATCTCCTTTTGTGAGGTTTTTAGAAAAAATGTATTGAATAATCAATGTGGTGAAAAAATAAGGTTTTTAATGTATAAGGGGTGCAATTTCGATATTACTCGATGCCTTGGTTTTATGTCGAATTTGCAATGGGCAGTTTATGTTTGAATACTATGGATGTAACACTATACTTTCTTGTTGTTGGTATCGTCGGAGATCAAACTGTTGCATCTTTGTGGTCTACATGGCGATTAAGATCAACTTGGCTAAGAGAGATATAAGATCCACCCATCTTGAGTTCACTACTATGTCTGAGATAGGGTTTGATGTAGTGGTGTATTTGGATAGATGCTAAGAATTTGATGTTATTTTTATTATGCCATTTTTTATTTTATTTTTTGATTTATTTATATCATTGATGAGGAGCAATTTGTAGACCTTCAATTATGATAACATGTATTGTTGTAGCTAACATTGTTTCGTTAATTTTTTGTCGGCATTTAGTTAATGTTGTAGCAAGACCCTTAGTTATGTCAGCTATGATGGTTGGGTTAACAAATAATTGTTGGCTTTGGTCCTTCAAATAATATATTGTATGTCCGGGTATGGGCACTTGTATCAATTCCTCCCTGGACTATGCGATTTGTATTGAGACTTATCTTTTATTAATAGAAGCTGCCATTGTTCAGATATTTTGCTTTGCCATGGTATATTACACAATTACTATTATGTGCACGTTATCAATGATAGTCTAATATCTTTGTAGACATTATCTATTTTACATTTGGTGTCATTGCCTTAAAGAATGTAGAGTCAAGTTAAATTTCGTTTCACAAATCTATGTTCCAAACATAGCCGTGAAACACAATGACAAAATATACTACAAGGATACAAAGTGTTCACAAAGAAGAAGACCGACGCGTACAAGCAATAGTTCATGCTATTGACTCCAAACATAGGCGGATGAGAGACACAATTAGGGAGGGGACCAAGACAACTTCGAAGAAAATAAATCTTTGTAACCAGCAGCCATTTCTAAAAATCAATCGAGGTACCAAGTAAGATTTCATTCAGAATTGGTGAACCCTAATCCACTTGTGAGTAAGGAGTGGGTAGATATTGTCATAGCCCATTCAGAAGGAAGTGCGGACCTTGCTGACTAGATTGGGTTAGAGGTTGCTGCAAGCAAATCATGTGAAAGCCCAGGGCAACCCAAACAACAAGTTGGAGTGCATGAAAAGGGACTTGACAATTGGTAAGATAGTCTATGGATTCATGCCAGACAAAGGGTCGAGATAGGGACGTGTCCAATAGTGCTAAGATAGTAAAGAATGTCAATGCTGACCGTCTTAAGAGGGAGACTTATATTCGAAAAACCATTCCAGAGTCATGGTTACCCAATCAACTTCATTTCTAGAAAAACAAAAGTTGCCAAAGTTCACTGGAGATGGATCGGAACATCCGGTATGACACTTTCATGCATGCATCACAATCTATGTTGCCAATGGGCAAACAGATGATTGGATGTGGTTAAGATTCTTCCCCGCTATCCTTTAGGGAATGCCATTGATTGGTACACTAATACATCAAGTACTGACAAAGCAACATTAGTAGCACTCAGGTAAGTGTTTGAAAAGAAATTCAAACATTTGAGGGATGACAATGAGATTGTTGCAGAGATCTACAATGCCAAACAAAGTAAGCACGAGATGATTCGGGCTTACAATAGGAGATTCAAGGAGTTGCTTGGAAAACTTTAGAAGGAACCAGCCAATAGGCTTAAAAAAGGTGGTTTATTGAAGGGTTGGTTCCCTCATTGAGAAAAAAATGAAGGTAGTCCCACCTTCGTCATACAAAGATGCCTATAACTGAGTGATACACATCAAAAGTGAGAATAAAACATCATCCTCGCACACAAGAAGATGAAGTGAAAATGAGGACTCTGATTATAGTGACAGTAAACCGGGATCTGTGCGAGCCTTGAGAAAAGACATGCCTTAGATGATGAAGGAACTAAAGGGAGACAATAAGAACAAAGGTAAGAATCTTTTGTTTGAGATGTGTCAAGTTATAGGGCATTTAGTCAAGTACTTTTTGTACAAGTTGCGGAGTAAGAGCATCCAAGTACTTTTCACACAAGGAGAGCCATTAACAACACCCACCACACCACCAAGCAACTACCGAAGATTAAATGATAGCGGTGGTGGGAGTCGGATGTACAACTGCAAAGGATGGCCAATGCATAGGGCCATTTCTTAAAATATTGCCCTGACCAAAATGACATTGGACTTCTCTGTAGATGGTGTGGGCTTGGGAACCATAATAGAAATTGTCCAAAGCAAGCCAACATCAATATGATTGACATATTCAAGAGCAAGAAAGTTATGGCAATTACTATAGAACAAGAGAAGAAAGCCAATTACCTCGGCCCATGTATAGAGAAGAAAAGGCTAGCCAAAGCAAGGGCGGAAGTCGAGAATGTCATGGTTGAAGAACTAAATCACTCGAATGAACAGACAAGTACAATGATGAGAAAACTGGAGTCCAACAAAGCCATTGCACTTGTCTTGCAGACCACTATACCTGCGAAGATAGTTGACTTATTGCAAAGCATTCTAGAACTCAAGAATGCTCTGACCACTACTAGACAAGACATTGACCCAAACATAGAGCATACAGTGGCACACCTAACATTGGATGATGGGCAGAGGAAAAACTAAAAGAATGAACTCATAGTCGAGCCCCCCTTGTTAGGTGACCAAGTAATCGATCCTATGCTCCTGACAATGAACCTAGCTCGACAACTGGCAATTGTGCATATGGGAATTTGGGGCTGGACTTTGACAAAACTATCATTGATGGTGGTTCCAGAGTGAATGATATTCTAGGTGAGACTTGGAAGAGTCTTGGGAAGCGAACTATGTGGCCTCCGATATTCCAACTAGTAGGAGTAGATCAACATGGCATTAAGGTATTGGGTATACTAATGGGACAAAAGGTAGTTATTGGAACCTGATCCTTTTTGTTGAATTAAGTGGCCATCTCATTGCAAATGAAGGCTTATGACACCCTATTGGATCAGGCCTAGTTGATAGCAGCCAAAGCAAATCATAATTGGAAAAAGAATTTAATCGTCTATGAAAACAAAGGACGAAAATATATCATAGACTTGAAAAATCAGGTAGTTAGTGAGGATGCAACCTCATTAGACTTGTTGGATTTGGATTCTGAAGAAGAATGCTCGATTGATGGGAACTAAGGTATGATGGAGCCAAACGATGAAGGGCTCTTGGAGTTACAATTGTGCTCCAAAGATGAGACAAACTCCCTCAATGGTTTGTTCCATTGGTAGATGGAACAGTACAAAGCGTTCCACCCTGATTGTAATAACATGGAGATTATGAAGATTGATGATGGAATACTACAAAGCGTTCCACCCTAATTGTAATAACGTGGAGATTATGAAGATTGATGAAGGCCCAAATTTGCAAGAAGATGACTAGAAGCAAATGTAAGTAATGCTAAGTCCTTCCGAACTGTTGCAATTGGCTTACCGACTAAAGATCAACGATTCCAATGTCAAGGGTGTAATGTCCCCTTCCTTAAATTAATGAAATGGGGAGACCCATAGCCTATATTTATTTCTCGTAGGCTAATAGGGGGGTTTTAAAAGGGAAATAATATAATAATAATTGTTAAGTTGTCCAAAAGGTATTTTAAGTTTTAACTTTGGAAAATGACACTTATTACTTAGTATTGAGTGGGGCCAAAAGTAATTAATACATACATGGCCAAAAGCAATTAATATTCATTAATTGGAAAAAGGTGAATATTAAATTAAAAGAAATATATTTTTTTTTTAGGGTTAGAATGGAAAAGTGAATAATAAAAGAATTGGGTGAAAAAGAAAAGGATTATTGAAAACACCCGAACAAAACCAAACCCTTTTTCCAGAGGAAAAGCTTGCAGCTTTTGCTATTGATCCGAGGATGAAAACCCTCAGATTTATAGGTGAGAGGACAAAACGCCTCGAACCCAGTTGAGGATTCCACCTGGGAATCACGTATTTGCAACCAGTTTCAGTGAAGATCAGGTTTGGAGACTATCTTAGTAAGGGCGTTGCATTCTAGGCAAGCCGTACCACTTCCTGGGACAGTTTGCAGACATTGTGGGGTCTGATGTACCTTTCTGAGAGCTCTCGTACAGCCTATTGTACCTGCAATACAGTAGCATGCTGCACCTGTACATCCCAACATCTCTTCTACCAACTCTGCTATTAGAAACCAGATCGTTGTTGTTTGAAGGTTCTGCTGTGATCATTTTGGGTTGGTGCCACCCCCAGTCCAGCCATACTACCTAGAAACCCCAGTGTTTATTAGTAGCAGCCAGCTGTCCTCCTCCAAAAGCAAATTGTGGGCCCTTGAAATGGCTGTACCTGCTCCAACAGGAAATCGTAGCATCAACCTTGACAGGTTTTTACTGTATTCTGATAGCAAAGTAGTCTTAAGTTTTGTTCTAGGCAATTGGGGACCTCTTCATTTATTTCCATGCATTTTTCCTATGTATACAGAAATCTGAAATTAAGAATAAAATTGTGGATTGTCAGAATTTTGTATTGCGTGTTGTTCTGGAATTTTATTGAATTTTTAGAAAATTACCAAAAAACAGAATTCAGTATTATTACAAAAAGGTATATTTCAGAGGGTGCAATGTTCAATGGAAAGTTGGTCTACCAATTGGAACGGCTAGCTACATGCATTCTAAAGAGCCAATTTCAATCAGCATGAACGATGGGTCCAAGAAAAAAAATTATAAGGAAAGTAAGGCCTTCTAAAGTATGATCTATTTTTGAAGTACGGTCGGATACAATGGGTATGCTCAAACATGATGAACGCATGATGGCACCACACACCACTAAAGTCATGCAAAAAAGAAGGAAGTATTGGCATGATAAACACATTTGATGGAGGAGCTTAAAAGCTGGATTTCTAGTCCTATTATATAGCAGGTGACATGAAACTGAGTTGGGTAAGTTCAAAGTGTTATGGTTGGGAATTTTTAAAATTATAGAAATCCTGAAGAACGGGGCAGTCAAGGTAGAAAATTTGAATTGGACGACGATCAAAGGCCCAGTGAACTTAGAAGTTGGAGCTCTAATAGTGAGATATAACCGGTGACGTTCAATTAAGTCAGGTAAGTTCAAAGTGTTACGGTTGGGACTATTTAAAATTATAGAAATCTTGAAGAATGGGGCAGTCAAGGTAGAAAACTTGAATTGAACGATGGTCAATGGTACAATGAATGACTCTAAATTAAAATTATATTAAATGAGGATGGAAAATATCAATCTAATTGGTATCGAGCCAAGTAGAGACTTGACAAAATGGCCCACAGTTAAAAATAAAGGTATAGTCAGCAATAAATGCAAGGTAGAAGGTTGCGAGGCACAAAGGAAATCTGATTGCACACTTCAATTCCAACTGTACGGCCCCTTTAGTTTATCAAAACACTTGCTCAGCCAAAACCTACCATATGGCCTGCTTCATCAACACTCAACATATGGTTTACTCAGTTAAATGTATGGTTTGCTTGGTCAAACCTCAATGTACAACATACATGTAATTGATCACCATACAACCAAACCTATAGCTACTCAATGTATGGATAAATCTTTTGTTCCTCACCGTATGTCCCCTTCTTCCCACCGTACGTCCTCATTTGCTACACATTGTAATCTCCACCCACTATTCCCTGTACCTCCACTGATCCCTATACAACCAACAACAACAACAATGTACATCCCTCTCCATCGTACTTCCAACTGGGTCATCCACCATACGGCCTAGGTAACCACTCCACCGTACAATCTACTTTGCATGTATGCTCCCCTCTGCCTCTACACCTTGTCATAGGGTAGTGTGTCAAGTACGAGCCCAATCAAGAAAGCAACCCCATATAACTCTTTAAAACCTGACTTTTTAGACCAACAACCCCCATTTCTACTGTTTAATTCATCGAGCTTGCCCCTAGACAAAGAAAGTATAGGGAAAGAAATCAAGGTCTTTCAAAAGCATTTTTTTCCTAGGAATTTTGGTTGTCATTATGGCTTTTCAAGGGTTGCAGAAGGTTTAAATTGTGTTGCCTCCAAACCTCACGAGGGGCACCACCCCTTGACCGTGTTGGGGGCTGCAACCTCCAGACCTCCGCTTTGATTTTACAAGAACAAAAAAAGTGGTTAAGAGTCACGCTAGGTGAAACATACTTTTCCTTGCCTCCAAGAATGTTGCAAACTTTCTACATTTCCAGCAGCTCCACCAGAATGTCTTCTTGCTTCTCTCTTCAGTCTACTATTTATCATATTGTCTATGACTTGTGTCGGAAGGGACTTCGACTTGTTTAAAGGGGGTGATAATGTAGACCATCTATTATGATAACCAGCTGACATTGTTTTGTTAGTCTTTTGTTGATATATAGTTAATGTTGTAGCAAGATCCTTAGTTATGTCAATTGATTTAACAGACAACCATTGGGTTTGGTCCTTCAAATAGCATACTATATGTTGAGGTATGGGTGCTTATATCAAGTCCTCATTGTACTATGTGAATTGTATTGAGACTTATATTTTATTGATACAAGCTGTTGCTATTGTTCGAATACTTTGCTTTGCCATGGTATGTTGTGCAATTACTATTTTGTGTACACTATCATTGATAGTCTAATAACTTAGTAGACATTATCTATTCTACATAGACCATTCATTTGGTGGTACTTTTGTTGCATAGACTTCTCACCTCTTGACTGATAGCGGGGAAGGGTGCATTGTTGTTTTGATCAGCCTTCGGGTGATTGTACATATTGACAGGGGTTGTATGCACAAGAATGTTTTCAAAGTGGGGGTGTTTCAAGGAAAAATTGTTTACAAAGTGGTCAGAATTGTTGGGCATCAGGTAAGTTGTGCCACACTTAAGGTAAAAAATTATGATCGAGACAGAGATTAATGTGGTTTGGGCATTCCCATGGTGATGTTCATACTGCAGTACATGGACAAAGATCATAAGGATGGCAAATGAGGCACATTCATCATCTTCGAGTCAGATAGTATCAGTAGGCATAGGGCGCAGAAGGTCAAGCAACAATTGTAGTAGATGTGTTGACACATGTTACGTCGATTAGTGCTAGAGGTACAAGTGGCCAATGGGCAGGTTGTGGTGGTTTTATTAGATAGCTCTTGATTGTTATTGCTCTAGATCATCTTTTGTCCCTTTGGATTAGGTGGGTTTGTTGGATTCAGTGATCCAAATCATTTTATTAGTAGTTAGTTTGTACATGGCATGCTTCTCCATCTAAGACCACCCCCTTATAGTTAATACTTTATTAGTGTTTTAAGCTAGATGTTAGCTGGGTTAATAATAAGGTAATTTGGTAGTTGGGCTGGTTGGGTAGTTGGGACCTATACATCGGGAAAGCTCATTATTTAAGCTTGAGAGAATTAAGAGAATTTTTTCAGGAACTTTATGATGTAATGGTTTTCTTCATATTAATAAAATTTTATGGCACTTGGCCATTTCTGGATCTTGTAGATTACCTGTGTGCTATAATTAAGTGCCTTATTACACTTTATATGTATTTATTCCCTGGCTATACTTGGGACCTTTACATGCCTCATCCCAATTACTTTTTTTAACTCTATACTTCTTCCTAAAGTCGTCACCGCCCCCCTCCGCCCCCCCCCCCGCGGCTCCCGCGACTGATTTTTATTCTTATTCTGCTCCCTCTTTAAGCACTTTAATTAGGGTGTTTACCCACACTACTTTGTCTAGAAAATATCATATGCTTGGCAAATTTAAAGTTCACAAGTAAAATAAAATACATAACACTATGTGTTTGGTATCCTTAGGGAAAATGGAAACAATAACAAAGCACAATCACACAATATCTCTTTGCCCGAATTTCCCGCACTTGACATTAATATCATATTGCTACCTCACCTTACAATAATGTCCACAACAACTCAAATCAGAGGAATGAAGGCTGGTTGGATTTATGGCAACAATACCACCAGCCAAAATTATAAATTCACATGCTCTCAGATGGATTTGAACTATATTTGCAAATCTGCTGCCTCACCTAACATATGTATAGTGTGGACAAGCATAGGTTATGCAACAATTACGTTCACCATGGTTCATCAAGGAAACATTGCAAACAAATTGTTTTTCCATCGGGCATTGATTTAGATGAAGTGTTTGTATTTGAAGCACATGCTAGAAAGCCAACTTAGAATCCAGGCTCTGCTCCTCTCAACATGGTGCCTAAAAGGACTGCCTTAACCTCCTCTTGGGATGCCATAGGCAGAAATTATTGATTTCAACAACTTTATGGTGGCATGGTTAGGGTTTAGGGTTCAAAGATACACTTGCAAGGAGTGTGATTCACTTTATCAGGTCATTTCAACCTGATTTAAATACTTTGGGTACCACAATAATAATGGCAATCAAGAATAGAAAGAGCATTAGGTTGATTGAAAAATCTATAAAAGAATCTCTACTGTAAATGCAAATGTATTCAGACTCATAAAGAGCTGCAAGTTTTGTAAAATAAGGAAGAAATTCAATAAGAATAAACAGTCGAAGAGGCCCATGGCAAACATCTATGCCCAAAACAAGGAGATTAGAGCTCAGTCTCCTAGTAAAAAGAAAGAAAGAAAATATATTAGTGTCCACAAATGACCAAAAGCAAGTCAATGGGACTCGAGAATACACCCAATTACAATATAAAGTGCTAGGGTAAAAGGACCCTAGGAATGATGACTAACAAAGTAAAAGAAGAACAAAACCACTGAAATTAAATTTGGGGTAAACCCAACACAGGGAAATCCCCCAACACATGTGGGTAGGGTAACAATAAAAATAGCCATGTGGGGGGAGTAAGAACACCCAAAGAGCATTGGCTGATGAAAGTCGAAAGTTGAAAAGATTGGATGGTAGTCTCATCAAACATCTCCAACCGTGCCCAAGATATAGCAATCATCTGTCTCATCGTCTATCACTGTGAAAGGGCCAATGCAAGAACTGATAATGTTGCTCGAGGGATGTCTAGGGCTGAGGGGGCTAAGTTAGGTAATCCAAGGAGGAAGCATAGCACTCCCCCTAGAATCCCTTCTAACATTCAAGGCCAAAGAAGCTCCCATGGCAGCAAATAAACTCGTAATGTGTGCTTGCCTCCATAGCCCTGGAGGCAATCATGAAGAAGCGGATCCATGATGCTGAGCAGAAGCGGATCCCCATCACCTAGAGCTATTGTGTTGGGGTGCCTTAGGAGTAGTGTTGTGCAGAGATGAGTGTCGCCTTACTAACCTATCACCCCTTGTGTTGAGCAACAATATCCAAAGAGCGCTTAATGCCACCAACCTCTTTGAAGGGCTGAAAAATGATCAGCTTGGGGGCTCCGCAGGGACATGCATCGAAGGGTGACAACTCCCTGGAGAAAAAGGGTTACGCGCCATTGATCCAAGAACCAAAAGAAAGTAGATAGAGAGTTCCCTGAGTCTCTATAAAGACTGTATTATCTTACCCAGATCTCACAATAAATAGGGCATTTAAAAATGAAGTGCTACGTAGTTTCCACCCCCTGGATGAGGCAAAGAGTAAAAATCTGGTCCCCGTGTGAAATATGATGATCAGTCTCAACCCACAATTGGTGTGAGTATACCCTCAAGCTCTGAGAGCAATGACACTGGAGATAATCAAGGTCATGAATTACACCATCCACCACCTGAAAAATTTGATCAGCGTAAAAGACAAGATTGTGGCTGAGAAGGAAATTCCAATAGGATTAGATGACGAGGAGCCTATCAAGATGGGAACTGAGAAGGAAATTCCTACCCCTCAAACACAGTAGTTGGGAGCTCCTCAACACAAGAATCATGCACTGTTGTTAAGCATTTCTAACCCTTATTTTGCTTTTATTTGCCCTTCTCTTGGTCGCCTCCCTCTTCCACTCAGAACTTCCTAGGCACTAGGGTCTTGTCTGCTGCTGAATTGTACACCAACATGCTAATAGACGCCTAGGTTTCTATGTACATTCTAGCCTGCAACACATGAATATTCTTGGGTATGGGATTGGGACTTTCAATTCCACTATAGAGGGTAATATTCAGAATCCCTTTCTTTCTCAAAAACCCTTTTGGATCCCTGCCTTTGATTTTGGCTATACTCCCGATACTCAAATTCAAATCCCAGCTGTGCAATCCAAGACAGCCTTTGCTGAAACAAGAGAGAACTCCTCTTTAATTGAAACCCTCCATACCATCACTCAGACGTTAGGAATAAAATTGATGATGGAAAAACATTCTTCTCTAATGATTGATTGCATTCAGCAAGAAAGGGACTGCATATTAGCTTTGCAAGATTGTATTCAACTATAGAAAGAATGTTTCAATTTCCTGACCCACAACTTTAAAAAACTACAGAGTAGAACCGAGGCCAGAGAACAAATCCTCACTCTTGAGAGAAACAAGAAGATGCTGGCTGATCAGATGCAATATAATTCACAAGCAGCGATGCTAAAGAAACAGGCTGTTAGGCCCCGAAGTTCTGAGGCAAGCATTAGTGGAGAAACTCGGAGCACCAAACTCTTTTACCCTGCACTTTCACCTGCTGGACCTGAATGAGATCCACGTGGTTGCACAGGGGATGAGAAACAGCCATCATCCATCTGCTCAAATGTTCCATTGCCCTCACGGGGGACAAATGAACAAGTTTTCCTTCTCTTTTACTATTTTTTTTCCCCTTGAACTATTACATACAAACTATCATTGGCGATTTTGTTTTCCCACAGGACTCTAGTAATTGTTCTTGCAACTATTTTCAGATCAGCTGAGTTTTTGATCGATATGCCCAGATAAATATAAAAAAGGAGCATGAAATGTAAGCTTTATTTTCTTTTTGCTGGGTTTTTGTTCTTGCTTTTGCTCGACTTTCTCATGAAGGGCAAGCTTTATTATAATGATATTGTTAAGTACTCTCTTGAAAAACTTTTCTTCCTCTTTCCATGATCCCTTTGCCTTTTTGGAAAGGATCTTGGAGAATTGTACTGTTCAAATTAATATAATTTTATTATATATTAAAAAAGTGTATTTATATGAAATTTATATTTTAGCTCAGCTAGTTATAACTTATAAGTGTATTTATATGAAATTTATATTTTTGTTCAACTAGTTATAATGCCTGTGGCAAGTTCTTGAGCATCGTTGATAGTTGATACAATAGAAAATAATTTATAATGACCCTTTAGCTTTGAATTTGATGACAAACGAATAAGTTTATAGGCATTAATGCATATCACATGTGGGGGAAAGAGAACCATTGTTAAGTTGGCAGCTTCATAAAATTCCATTTGCTTTTCGCAGAGACTCCTCTCTGAAGCAAAGCGGCAATTAGGGGAGATCATCTCAGCATTTGAGTTTCTGGATCATTCTTCTCTAGACATGGTAATGTTAATTTTAAGATTAAGTTGTCTTCTAAGTGTGATTTTTTCTATAATGATCATTCTTTTATATAAATGCAGACAAGGATCCTTTTGAAATATCTGTTAGTTATTATTACAATTAAATGCCATATTAAAGGATATCTCCTGCTAGCTATCCTTGTTGTTTTCCTATGTGTCAGTCTTGACTCTTCACTAAGGTGATCAAATCTCTATGATGGAGGAAAATTAGTACTAGTGGTATGTGGACTGTAAACCATACGAACACTCAAAATTCATCTTCCCAAATCTAAACAAATGCCTTTATATTTAGTTGTATTGGTAGAAGCCGTAAGAGCTCCCACTGTAAGTGATGAATGACATTGTTGTGACACTTCTATCCAGACAGTCCAGCCGCTGTTTATTTAGATTTTCATATTATTAGTAGGAAAACGAATATCCTGGTATCTGTTAAGGAACATTCACTACGGGTGATAGACTGTAGAACTCTGTAAAGTTGATACAATCCTGATATAATGTAGTCACTTGAACAAAACATTGAATTTGCACATGACCTAATTGATTGATGCATAGAAATGCCATGCCTCCAAAATCTAGAAAAAAATGTTATTCTTGGAATGGATTAAGGAGATGGGTTTCAGAATATGTAAAATCCCCAAATTTAAAATCATGTAATGACAGACATCATGCATTATTCTATTCTATGTTACTAGATAGACCCTCACTTCTCCCGGATACACATATATGGATTTGATGCTCCTTCGATACAACTCAAATGGCTTAAATATATACGTATCTAGATCTGATTTTATTACAGTCTTGAGCCATATCCAACCAAAAAATCAAAGAAAGAAAACAAACTCTAGAAAATGAAACAAAATTAACTAATTACAAATAGAGTTTGAGCACTTCTTCTCATACATACAACTAATCTTGGGCACGTATTTGGAGGGTTTTGCACACCATTAGTATTGGTATCAACGTCTCATCAAAACCATGTTTGTAGCTGACATTTTTATGTGGTTAATGACTGTATTGTCAGCATTAGGTAGTTTGTAATGACTCTTGTTAGTTATGTTCGGGTATTGTTTGTTGTGTCAACCGACAACCGTAAGACGTTACCTTATAAATGAAAGGATATATGTTGGGGAAAGGAATCTGGTATCAGGTCCACCATGTACTGTATGAATTGTATCAAGACTTATCTTTTATGAATACAAAGCTGCTATTGTTTAGATACTATGCTTTGCCATGGTATGTTATGCATTTACTATTTTGTGTACATTGTTATTGGTAGTCTAGTATCTCAGTAGTCATTCTATAGGTTTTGTTTGAGAAAGTTATGTTTTATAATTTTTTGGCATAAAATTGTTTAAGGTATTGCTATTGTTGTTGCATTCCACTTGTATCATATCCATGGTTTTGTGAAAAATTGCCATATCCATATTATATATTGCACTCGCAAATGTACTTGTATCCATATCCATGCAACTTTGATTATTAGTGATAATTTATTTCTTGAAAAGAAATGTTAAATAAGGAATGACCAATTTACCTGTTATAGCTTGGAATTACGCCCTTTGTGAGAGAGTTCTTCAAGCTCTCTCACTTCCAGATACAAGCATGGGGAAAACCTCAGGATGTGGGTATCCTATGATGAGGTTGAACCTCTAGTTTTTTTATGAGGCTAGTTTCTCAAGTGCTTCACTTTAGCTCCTTGATTTCACACTAAAACCTACTATCAGCTAAGGAGAAGGGGTAGGAGGATGACTAAAAAAAGAAATCTAAGCTAAGGGAGGTGATGCACCAAAAGAAGTGATCCACTTGGTTTGAGAAAAGAGTCAACTAGTGATGAACCCAAATAGGACACAGGGTATTCTGATTCTATCTCAAGGCCTTAGGGATGGAGCTTTTGCGTGGAGGTTGAAGGGGAGGCTTGCGCTTTGAAGGATAACAAAAATAGGTCTACGGGAGACATATGAACTGGTAACACTTCAAAGAGAGCTCGACACACAGACACTTCATGCAATCCTGCACAAAACCGAAAGGATCAAAAGCAAGGTGCTGGTAAAAATCACAGGGGATGGATGACAATCATACATTCTGCAAATGAAACCAAATGTGCATACTTGTTTTAACCAGAAACAGAAAAGTCTTCCTTATATTGCTTCAAAAGAGTCTTTTACAAAGCGATTTCTGCAGAGTAATTCTATCGCCAATCCGGGGATGATTTGCTTGGCTCCAAGGCCTCTATTTATAGAAAAAAGGGGGGAGAGAGAAGGGGAAGAAAGAAGTCCTTGAAGGCTGCAACTCTGATGTACTTCCTTGTCCCTAAATGCGTCGCTCAGGATTGTTAAACAATCCTCTCGAGCTCTGTTGGCCATTTTTTGGCCCACATATCAAAGTTTGCCTAAATATGAAAAAGGGAACTTTTAGGCAAGAAAATGGTAAGTCTTTGGGAGGACTTCGGGTTTTCTAACAGTGACAACTTCGGGTTTTTTGAAGGCACAATGCAAATCGGGTCTCCAGCAGTGCTTAGCTTCTAAATGTTTTATAAATAGAGGTAATTTGGGTTTACAAACCCGAATTACTCATAGACAATGTATTTTGAGTTCTCCAAGGGGCACTACTTGATTACTTTGTAAGTTGTGAGTAGTCAGAAGCCCGAAATAAGTAAAGGGGCTTGACAAACCCGATTTGGTCTTGAAAAGTGGTGCTTCTTGGGTTCTTCAAGGGACGAGTCTTTTTCAAAAAATCCGAAGGGGCTTTTTAGGGCAAAAGGGACCAGTCAACTTTTTCGAAGGTACACTTCAATTTTTCTGAAGGGCTTTTTCTTCTCCAAGTGGGCAGTTGCAATTTTTCCGAAGGGTATGTTACCCTTCAGAGGGACCATTTCAAAATTCCCAAAGGGTATCTTTGCCTTCGGGAGGATCATTCATAAGAGTCCGAAGGGACATGCAGAAAGCCCGAAGGGTCTCTTATCCTTCGAGAAAGTCCATTGTGAAAAGCCCAAAGGGTAATTTTGAAGACAAACGCGGATAAAAAGTCCGAAGGAATTCCTTCAGACAAATTGTCCGAAGCAATTCTTTCGGGAGATTTACTCAAAAGAAATAAGCCGAAAAAGAAACCCGAGACCAAGTTTCCAAAGGAAATGACGGGCCAATGGACGTCAAAATCAGGATAAGCGACTAGCCGTTAGAAGTAATCGGATTTAAAAAGCCCGAAGTCTTAAGGCTTGAGAAACAACAAAGTGAGAAGACTTCAAGATGGACAAGCCCGAAGTAAGTAGGCTTGAAGAACCCGAATTACTCTGCATAGAGTAAATCGAGTTTTTCCAAGTACTCTACTTAAAAGGCTTTATAAGTGAAGGATCCAGGAAAGTTCGAAGTTGGAGAGGCCAAAGAACCCAAATTACTCTACATAGAGTAAATCGGGATTCTCCAAGGGCTCGACTTAAGCTTGGTCCAACAATGCTAGAATCATGATGCAACAATTGGAAGGCTGTCACGTGGCGTAATTGGAGCAGAAAGGGCCAATCAGTAAAGGACAAGTGGCACAAGTATGTTCAATAAACATGAAAGAGTCCAAGCGGTTGGTAGATGGAAGTTATGAAGGCCCTCATTTGCCATGGATCATTGCCCACAATCGTTGTTCGACGCTTAAATGCATCATGCCAAGAAGAAACATTCCAGCTGCTTACAACATGACTTTTCAGACGTGCCAAAGAAAGTCTTAAAGACAGGAGGGGCTCGAGAGTATTGTCTGGTGATCCTGAGCGGCGCATTAAGGGGCAACAAAAAAGTGCGACGTTAGTTTTCCCGCCATCGACGACTTTTTTTTCTTCCCCACATCTTGAGGTTGACTCCATGCTTATAGCTGGAAGTGAGGGAGCCTGAAGAACTCTCACACAAGGGTGCAATTCCAAGCTATAACAAGCCCCTCTCGTTGTCTTTAATTTTTTCTTTGGCACATCTGAGAAGCCATGTTGTGAGCAGTTGGAATGTCTCTTTTTGGCATGATGCATTTAATCTTTGCCTTCAAGATTGACGTGCCTCGTTGAAGGACGTGGGTCTCCATGTGTTTCAGCCATGCTGCATTTAAGCATCGAACGACGATTGTGGGGACGAACAATGGCAGATGAGAGCCTTTATAATTTTCAGCTACCAGCCGCCTGAACTCTCCCGTGCTCATTGGTCATCCTTGTGCCACTTGTCCTTTATTGATTGGCCCTTTCTGCTCCAACTTACGCCATGCGGCAGCCTTTCATTTGTTGCATCATGATTCTCGCGTTATTGAACCAAGCTTAAGTCGAGCACTTGAAGAATCCCGATTTACTCTATGCAGAGTAATTCGGGTTCTGTGATCTCTCCAACTTTGAACTTTCTCAGATCTTTTACTTATAAAGCCTTTTAAGTAGAGTACTTAGAGAAACCCGATTTACTCTGCAGAGTAATTTGGGTTCTCTAAGCTTACTTCGGACTTGTCCATCTTGAAGTCTTCTCACTTTATTGTTTCCAAGCCTTAAGACTTCGGGCTTTTCAAACTCGATTACTTCCAACGGCTAGTTGGTTATGCTGATTTTGACGTCCATTGGCCCGTCATTTCCTTTGGACACTTGGTATGGGCTTCCTTCTCGGCTTATTTCTTTCGGGAAAATCTCCCGAAGGAATTTCTTTGGACAATTTGTCCGAAGGAATTCCTTCGGATTTTTTGTCCGCATCTGTCTTCGAAAATTACCTTTCGGAATTTTCAAAATAAACTTTCTTGAAGGGTGAGAGACCCTTTGGGCTTCTTCTATGATCCTCCCAAAGGGAAAGATACCTTTCAGGGATTTTGAAATGGTCTTTCTAAAGGGTAACATACCCTTCGGGAAAATTGCAACTGTCCACTTGGAGAAGGAAAAGCCCTTCGGATTTTTGAAAGTGACATTCAGAAAAGTTGATTGGTCTTTCAAAAATGTTGAAAAAATCCCTTTTCCCCTAAAAAGGCCCTTCGGATTTTTGATTGGTCTTTCAGAAATGTTGAAAAGATCCCTTTTGCCCTGAAAATGCTTTTTTGAAAATGCCCTTCGGATTCGTGGAAAAGACTCGTCCCTTGAAGAACCCGAGAAGCACTATTTTCAAGACCAAATTGGGTTTGTCAAGCCCTTTTACTTATTTCGGGCTTTTGACTACTCACAACTTATGAAGTAATCAAGTAGTGCTCCTTGGAGAACCCGAAATACACTGTCCATGAGTAATTAGGGTTTGTAAACCCGAATTACTTCTACTTATAAAACATTTAGAAGTCAAGCACTACTAAAAACCCGATTTGCACTGTGCCCTTAGAAACCCGAAGTTGTCACTGTTGGAAAACCCAAAATCCTCCCAAAGACATGCCATCTTTTTGTCTGAAAGCTCCTTTTTTCATACTTAGGCAAATTTTGATATGTGGGCCAAAAATGGCCAACATTTCTGGTGAATTGCAAGGAAGCATGCCTGCTATGCTTGAGAACCTAGTGCATTTGCTTCATTCGATCCATTGGGCATGGAGGCACTGCTTTTGTACAAAGCTGGCTCTATCTGAAAATTTTCCTTGAAGCAACAAGGATAACCAAAACAAAACAAACTGTGCCCAAGGCACTTAGGGAAGGGAAAACACACAACTGAAACAGATGTGCACAAGGCACTTAGAAGAAAACATGAAAAACTATACAAAGGTACAATATATACAATGACTACAAGCTCCTTTAATAGCAAGTCTTTAGATGAATCCCATTGACTGGGATGGGTAATACCTCTCCATCTAGTTGGGCATGCTAAAAAGTGTTATGTTGTTTGCGTTCATGGATCACATAAGGGCTACTCCACAAGCTGTCAAACTTGGTATGATTGCTTAGTTTGGCCTTTTTTGAGTCCCATTTAAGAACTAGGTCTCCCTCCTTGAAAGTCCTTGCTGTAGCCTTCTTGTCAAAAGCCTTTTTGACCTGAGCTTGATGTGCCTCTAGCATCTTCATTGCAAGGTCCCTTGTCTCAAGCTCCATGAGTTCTGCCAATCTCATGTTCATGGGTTCATCTTCTAGCAGCTCCCGCTGATGGGCTAGTTCTAATGCAGGCAGCTCAAGAGAACTAGGTAACTTGGCCTCCCTTTCATATACTAGAACATATGGAGAATTGCCAACAACTTTAGGAGTTACCCAATTAGCCAACAAGGCTGTCTTCATTGTGGTGTGCCACATCCTCTGATTCTCCTCCATGGTCCTCATGATAATCCTCAACAAATTTTTATTTGTGGACTTAGCCAACCCGTTGCCTTGAAGATAATAGTTAGAGGAAGTGTTGAGGTAGATGCCCATTTTGAGAGCCCATTCACTTGTTTTCAAAGCAAGGAAAGCCAAAGCATTATTAGATATGATAGTGGATGGAACACCAAACCTAGTCACAATGCTGTCATAGAAATCTAAGGCTGCACTTTCGTTGGCTTCCTTCAATGCAATGGTTTCCACCCACCTGGTGAAGTAATTAGTTGCAATTTGCACCCACTTATGCTCTGCACTTGATGGGGGGTTGATCACACCAATGAAATCCAAACCCCACTGCATGAATGGTTGCTCTACTTGAATCGGGTTGAGAGGGAAAGCTGCTAGTCTTTGCTTATGCGTGAAGACAACACATTCTTGACACTTCCTCACCTATGCATAAGCGTCCTTGAACAGGCTGGGCCAGTAGTAACCAATCGTCATGATCTTTGCTGCAGTAGTTCTTGGAGCAAAATGACCTCCTACAGGCCCATCATGAAAATGCTCCAAAAGTTGGCTACTGATCATCATCTACACACCTCAAGAGCACTCCATTGAGGTCTTTTCTAAACAAAACCCCGTCAACTAAAGCATAAGGTATGGATTGAAGTCTGTGTTGACGCTATGGATTGCACCCTGTGAAAGGAGACTCAACTCCCTTCCTTCAAGCAGCACAATGGAGACATTCCTCTTGTTGTGGGTGGCAAACTTGAGGGATGAATCTCTAGATTAGGGGCTAGCTCAACTTGATGCACCTTGAGGCCTGAATCTCCTACTGCTAACAATGGGGGGGGTGAAGAGAGAGAGAGATACTGAAAACATAATCTAACTAATGTGGTGGTGCACCAAACTGGTTGGTCTACTCAGCCTTGACCTACACTTTACACCAGAGAGAAACAAACATACACTTCATTCGAATGAGAACCTTTCCTGCATCAATGTTTCAATAGGGGATCACTTGGAGATACAAGGAGGAAATGAAAAAACTACCAGAGTTGTTCTAAGACACACTATTGGACAGTCTGTTCACCTACACCTATACTCTGAGTTGGACACTTCTTGTTGACTTGCAGAGAAGAATTCACAATACACTAGATATGTTGGTATAAACTTATGAAAGCATTAAAGGAAATGACTGAACATAAGATAAGACCATACATATGCATAAGTGCAAGCTCAAATGGAGGTAAAATGCTTCTTTTGATTCAAGGTAAATTCTTTAGGGCTTCCCCATACAATGCTGAGAGATCCTTCTCAAAATGAGAAGTTACAATTATATAAAGAGCTTGGAAAACAGATCATTGACCAGTCAAGGGAATGAAACCCATGCTGTATTAAACACTCATGCAGCGATCACAAGCCCATGCTGCTGTTGTCTCTTCTTAATTGCGTATGGGAAAACCATGTTGTAAATGCTTAAATCGCTGCCCTTTTTGTCCTGGCCTGCAAGAGCATGGGTTACTCCTAGCAACTGACAAGGCCATCTCCAAATTATGTTGACTGGGCCATGCTCTCTTCAATGCTGAGCGCAACTGGCTGTTCATTAATGGCAAAACAAAAAAACATGGGCCACTCTCTTCAATGCTCGCAACCAATCCTTTTATTGGTTTTCGGTGGAGACTTTTACCTAAGTGTATTTACTTTTCCTGCTGACGACCTCTATGCCACCTGCCCTGGTCTGGTTCATCCTTGGATATGCATTTTGACTCGTTACGCCACTTGGAGTGTTTTGAGCTTTTGTCTTATGTGCGCGTCGCTGCATTCTGGGTTACCCACCTTGTTTTCCCCTTCTTTGCCTGGCAATTCGGGCTCTCGGCACTTATGAATTCCTTCAGACAAAATGTCTGAAGGAATTCTCCTTTGGGCTTGTTACTTTCTGACCTTCCTTTGACGAGCCTTCGGGCTTCTGTTTTGAGTTCCTTCAGACAAAATGTCCGAAAGAATTCTCCTTTGATCGTTTCCAACGACTAGCTTACCTCCCTGAATTTGATGTTTGCAGGCCTGTCACCCACTAGGACAATTCCTTCAGCATTTTGCAAACAAACTTTTTCGAAGGGAAAGTGACCCTTTGAAAAAATTGAAAAGGTCCTCTTTCAAAGCCAAGTGCCCCCCGCAAGGACACCTACCCTTTGGACTTTTGGTCTTCCGAATTTTTTCGGACTTTTTGCTACTGTCGTATTTCTTTGGACAAAACGTCCGAAGGAATTCCTTCGGACGTTTTGTCTGAAAGAATTCTTCCTTGAGTTTTCTTCCTTGGATTTCCTTCGGACAAAAAGTCCGAAGGAATTCTCTTTTGCCCTGTCACTTTTTCCGAACGGCAAGTTCCTTTCGGGTTTTCTGTCTTGCCCCTTTGCTCCAATCAACTGCCCTCCGCAAGGGCAATTCGAGCCCAAGTTACCCTTTGGACTTTTGAAAAGGTCCACTTTGCTCGTCACCTGCCCTCCACAAGGGCTCCTTGGCTTTCAAAGTTGTCTTTCGGAAGAAATGTAAAGGTCTCATTTGCCGCTTAAGTGCCCTCCGCAAGGGTACATAACCTTCGAAAATCTTGCAAACGACCCTTCGGCTTTTCCACTTGGTCTATTTTGCCAACAAAAAGCCCCCCGAAGTAATTCACTTGTCTTTCGAAGCATCCAAGACCAAATCGAGGTTTGCCAATGGCTTTACTTATGAAATTTTACAAGTCACCTGTCAGACCCGAAAATCACTTGGCAAGCAAAAGAGGAAACCCTTGGTTTTTCCATGAGAAATGGTTTGAAAGAGAAAATTTTGCACAAGGTAGCTGAGAGATGAACTAGCCATAACATGGATCGAATGACTTGCAAAGAAAAGGAGGGGGGCTCAATTTGGCCTGCAGGACCAGAGATTGGTCAACACATTTGACGATTCACAGGGGAAGCATGCCTGCTATGCTTGAGAAGACTGGTGGCCTAGAAGTCCATTGGGCATGGAGTCAGGATGCAGCTTGAAAAGTTGGCAACAACCTTGTAAAAACCTAAGATTCTACCCCAAACGATAAAGAAAACACACACAAAGGCTAAAAACACTACACACATGCATAGAAGCACTTAGGGAAAACGAGAAAAAAATAAGAGAACTATGTACATGACAAAAGAAAGCTAGTGACAATGCTTAAGATATATCCCATTGACTGGGATATGTAGTTCTTCACCATCCAACTTGGAAAGTTGAAAATCATTGTGTTGCTTGCATTGGGTGATGACATATGGGCCATTCCACAAGGCATCAAACTTTGTGTGCCTCCCAGGCTTGGCTGGGTCCTCATCCCACTTCAAGACAATGTCACCTTCTAAGAAACTCTGTGGTGTAAACCTCTTGTCAAAATGCTTCTTTGTTTGTTGTTGGCGGCTGGTCATTGCATCCATGGCTTGGTCTGTTGCTTCTTGAAGCTCTATTAGCTCACAATACTTGACTTCCACGCTATTGCTCTCCACCAATTGCAGCTGATGGGCAAGATCCAAGGTTGGCAACTCAAGTGAAATAGGAAGTCTAGCTTCCCTTTCATACACAAGTGTGTATGGTGAATTCCCAATCGCCCTCTTTGGAGTGATCCTGTCTATCCAAAGAGTTGTCTTCAACTTGGCATGCCAAGTCCTTTGATTTTCCTCCATTGTCCTTTTTATGATCCTAATCAGATTCTTATTTGTGGACTTGGTCAGCCCATTCCCTTGTGGGTAGTAGTTAGGAGTGCTGAGGTAGATGCCATACTTTAATGCCCATTCACTTGTCTTTGTTCCCAACAAAGCCAATGCATTGTCTGAAATGATTGTGTCTGGGACTCCAAATCTCGTCACTATGCCTTCATAGAAGTCTAGGTCTGCACTCTCATTGGCCTCTTTCAAAGCTACAGCCTCTACCCATCTTGTGAAATAATCTGTGGCAGTCAAAACCCACTTGTGGCCAGCACTAGGAGGATTGATCAACCCTATGAAATCCAACCCCCATTGCATGAATCGTTGTTCCACCTGAATAGGTTGAAGAGGCATGGCAACAAGCCATTGCTTCCCATCAAAGAAGGTGCATTTTTGACATTTCCTCACCCAAGCATGAGTGTCTCTGAACAAATTGGGCCAAAAGAAGCCAGCCCTCATAATCCTTGCAGTTGTGGCCTTGGGAGCAAAGTGGCCACCAGTCGGTCTATCATGGAACTCGAACAGTACTCTATCGACTTGGTCTGAATCAATGCATCTCAAGAGTACCTTTGAAAAGAACTTTCTAAACAACACTCAATCAACTAAGACATAAGGAAGAGATTGGAGTCTAAAATACCTCCTCTTGGTCCTATCAAGACCTTGTGGACACTCACCAATTTGAAGGAAATGAACCATGTCTTATGCCAAACTCTTCATGATTGTAGGTATTGCTGCTACAACTTCATCGTGGAGTACCAAAACGTCCTCCCTCGGCTCTTGTAGTCTATAGCGAGGTGTTCACACAACGCTCTTCCCCTTGCTAGCTTGGTGGTCTTAATCTCTAGGTCATACTCCATTACTTTGGTGATCCACACTGCCCTTTTCTCATTCAAGTTTCGGCTCAGCAAAAAAATTTTACACTAGGATGTGGCACCATGATGTGAATCTTGCTATTAGACAACATATGTTTGAACTTCTTTAGACTTCGTATGACTGCAAGCGCCCACTTCTCAACATACGTGTATCTAACCTCGTAGCCCTCTAAACCTTGGCTACAAAAAGCGAGAGGCTGTTCTAAATTCTCACCGTTTGCTTGAGTGAGCATAGCAGAGATTGTCTCTTCATTTCCAAAGGTGTATAGATTGCAGTCCTTGGAGAAGTCTGGACTAGTCAGGGTAGGAGCTTGGGCGATAGCTTGCTTGATGCCTTCGAAGCTTTCTCTTCTCCTTGCTGTCCATGTGAACATCTCGTCTTTCCTCAGCATGAAAGTTAGTGGCTTGACCAGCTCAGCAAAATTAGGAATGAATCTCCTAATGAAATTTATTTTGTCAAAGAAACTTTCCAAGCCCTTCTTGTGCTTAGGCAAGGACAATGCTAAGATGGCGTGCACTCTTTCTGAATCAATGGACAAGCCTTCCTTTGAAACGACATGACCCAAGAGTTTGTCTCTGTGAACGGCAAACATGCATTTCTTTGGGTTGAGAGAGATGCCGAACTCTCTAAACCTCTCAAAGATTTGCCTCGGGTGCTTCAATGTTCACTTGCTTCTTTGGAGAAGACTGTCACATTATGAAGATAAACCAATACAATATCATTGATCAAACCTTGGAAAGCCATATCCATAGCACGTTGGAAAGTAGTTCTAGCATTTGACAATCCGAATGGCATCTTCCTATATGCGTATGTTCCCCACTTGGTTGTGAAGGCTTTCTTGTATTGGTCACATTCTTACACCAGGATTTGATTGTATTTGGAGTAGCCATCCAGGAGGGAGAATCTTTCACTGCCTATCACCATCTGAAGAATCTGCTCCATACTTGGGAGGGGATAGTGATCTCTTAATGAGACTCTATTCAGGTCTCTGAAATCCACACACAATCTGATCTCTCCATTCTTTTTCCTAACAGGGACCAAATTGGCCAGCCAAGAAGAGTGTTTGATAGGGAAGATGATCTGGATTCAATTAGTTTGGTGAGTTCCTTCCTCATGAGAGGCTCAATCTTTGGATTGATTGGCCTTTGCTTTTGCTTGATGGGTTTGGCACCTTCCTCCAGCTCAATGGTGTGTTGGACCAAGCTTGGGTCAAAGCCCTTCAAATCGCCATACTCCCAAGCAAAGACATTGGCCAACTCTTAGCATAACATAATGAAAGCATGTTTTTCCTCTTTTGTACATACCTTCCCAAGTGCAAGTAGCTTATCCTTGCAGATCTCTACCCTTTCATAATTTTCTTTCTTGGTTGACATACTTGCTTTGTTCTTCTTGAGTTGGTCATCTTCGATGAAGATGCTCTCAAGAGTTACCAAACCTTTGGGAAGCCTGTTGGTCTTTAGCTGAACAATCTGTCCATCATATTGTTGTTGTAGCTTGGACTGATTTTTAGAAGCAAACTCAGCTTCCTCCTGCAAGAAAAGTGCTATTTGTTGGTCACTTTCAAACCCCTACCAATTGGTGACATTGTTTGTTATGGAGGGCCTCACTATCACCTTTAAATGGTGTTGATTCTTGCCTTGTCTCACCTCCTTTGTGATATCAAACTGAGCACCAACTGCTGCTAGTCTATCTGCATGCTTGTTCTCCTCTTTTGGGATGGAAGTGATGTTGAAAGCAGTGAAGCTCTCCATTAGGTCCCACGTTTTGTGCTTGTAAGACTTGAGTAGGGAGTTCTTGGTCAAGCTTTGACCCCTCACTTGGTTCACAATCAAATCACTGTCTCCAAACACTTGCAATTCTTTGATTCCTCTCTTCCTTGCCCATTCTAGGCCATGAACAAGGGCCTCATACTCTGCTACGTTGCAGGGGTAGGAGAACTGAAACTTGAAAGTTGAGAAGTATTTGTCCTTTGAAGGTGAAATCAACATTGCTCCACCACCAGCGCCCAACTTGCTTCTAGATTCATCAAAGAATAGCTGCCACAAACCATAGTCCTCTTGGTTTGCTTTCATCAAATTCAACATGAAAGCATCTTTCTCATGCATGCAATAGACTCCAAGGCCACCTTCTTCAATGAATTTGTGAGGATCATGTTCAAAATTGTCATTTCCTCATTCATCTAGGAGCAGGTCAGCAACTCCTACAAGTGAAGAAGATAGAGATTGGTCCACCTGGAGCTCTTCTTCATCAATGATGGCATAGTTCACATTCGTTGCTTTGGGCGAGTATGGCTCGAGGTGATCCTTGTGGATGGGTTTCGACTCAATCTTCATTTTAGTTCCATACTGTCCTAAAAACCATGTAAGACCAATTGGCTGTCACTTATCCACCTATATTGGATGTGAAATCCCTTGACAAGCAAAGAGTGAAGTAAGGAGGAACATCTGCCACTACCACATCATGGAGAATTGAGAAAGTCGAACAGGCATGGAGAGTCAGATTCAGACCCCTTACTACTCCCAGGGTTTTAGCTGGCGATCCATCCAACTGTAGAACTCTTTTGGTCATTTGCTCATATTTGAGGTCTAGCTTATCAACTATGCATTTGGGCATAACTGAGGTGCTTGCTCCACTATCAATAATGCAATTGTGGATCAAAAAATCATCAATAATCAGGGACAAATAGAAGGGAGGGACCTTTTCATCCTTCTTTGCTTGACCTCCCATGGGAGGAGCCCCATTTACTATCAACACTTTATCATTTCTGGCTGGGACAGCTTGCTCATCTAGCTCGTGCAATTTTTTTTGGAGTATATCCTTTTACCTTGGCAATGCTAAAGAATCCCACAATGAGATGTTCATGTGCAGCTTCTTCATTTGGTCCACTACATTGATTGAAGGATTGCCCCCTTTGGAGCTCTTCTTGGGGACATTTGTAACTTGTGGGGCAACTTGAAGAGTTGAAGCTGCAACTGGCAGTTTGTAATTGGGGAACTTGTGACTTGCTTGTGGCGAAGGAGACGTTGTAGGTGCTTGAGTGGTCACTTGAGCTTCATCCATAGCTCTCCTTTTGGACCTAGTGTTGGCTGCAACATAATCATTCTGGTCACTTGTGCTCCCCACAGTTGACTGCGTAGAACTCTCCTTCTAGGTGATTCATAAGAGTGGAATCAGATTGAGTCTGCCTGCTGTCCATCCCAAGTTGTGTTGATATGTCAAAATTTGAGAATTGGGCTGCCTAATCACCTTGTGCGGTCATGCTTTGATTTGGTAGCTCATTGGCGTAAACAACCTGTTCTTGGCCATGCCCCAAGGGTGGATAATTGGGTTGCTCCTGCACCAAATTATTTTGAGTGGGGACAAGAGCCTTAGAAGATGAAGGGGCATTTGGATTATAGCTCTGATAAGGCTTGAGTTGTGTAATTTGACCTTGCCCTTGATTGTAATTCTGGAAGGTCTATTTGTTTGCCCAAACTGCTGGGAGCTTTGATTTGGCCTATAACTCTGAGCTTGTTGTCTCTTAAGGGAAACTAACTCATTGGTAACACTTTGCAACAGGCTTTTAACTTCATGGAGACCATTTGTAGAGGTAGCAGGCGACCTCTCTTGATTAGGCAGAGGAGCTAGAGTGGGCGCAGCAAGATGAACTGAGGGCTGTAAATAAAAAAAGAGTGGCATATGAGGTCTAGGAGCTATCTTTCCTGCTTGAACAAGGCAATTTTCAGCAGCTATAGCTATTTCATAAGTAGCGGGCAGAATATGTCCACTCATGGACTGTATCATGATAGCAATGTCACTATTTAGGGCCTTCAAGTAGTAAAGGAAAGCATAGCGTGGGGTTGGCCTCACAAGAATTGGGATTCTGTCCCAAGTCTTTTAGAACCTAGTGTTAAAATCTTGCATAAATTCATGTGGGGCTCTCTTCATGGTGGTCAGTTGCTTGGCTAGAGACAAATGGTCACTTTTTCTCCCAAACCTATTTGTCAAGAGGGTCCCTAACTCATTCCATGAGCCAACTGAGTTCATAGACAAGGTCCCATACCAGTCCAAAACTTTTTCTTTGAAGGACAGGGCTAGCAATCTGATGGCTACATTTTTCTCAGTGATATTATGGATGTTGCAGAGATTGGCTATATTTCTGATATGCTCGACAACAGTGATTGGGCCCTCTCCACTAAAGGGAGGAACACTTTTGAGAGCCGTCCCTAGAATTGGGTCTTACTGCAGAAGGTTCAAGGGACTCTGACCATTGAAGGCCACAAAAGGGAAAGCCATCGCTGTGAAAGGATTCAATTGGGGTCTCCTTGAGTAGGTGTATTTTATGGTTGGTTTGGGAAAGTGGCTTGCTACGTAAGGATGAGTAGTTGCAAACTTTAACCTCTTTGCTGAGTTCAAAGGCAACTCAATAAATTCAAAAGGGACACCCCTAGAAGAAGATCTTGTGGTGACCTTAGGCATGGGATGCCAGGCTGATCATTAACCAGAGACTGAGTTCTTGAATGGAGTTGTCAGGCGATGGATTATAGCTCCTTTTAGATTTTTTACAATAACAAGACTAGCACCAATCCTGAAACTTGCAGGACACATTTATTGGTCCCATCGGGCGTGCCAAAAATTGTTGACGTTGTGGATTGCACCCTCTGAAAGGAGACTCAAAGCCCTTCCTCCACACAACACGATAGAGACATTCCTCTTGTTGTGGGTGGCAAACTTGAGGGATGAATCTCTAGATTAGGGGCTAGCTCCCCTTGATGCACTTTAAGGCCCTGGATCTCCTACTGCTAACAATGGGGGGTGAAAAGAGAGAGAGATACTGAAAACAGAACCTAACTGATGTGGTGATGCACCAAACGGGTTGGTCTACTCAGCCTTGACCTACACTTTACACCAAAGAGAAGCAAACATACACTTCATTCGAATGAGAACCTTTCCTGCATCAGTGTTTCAACAGGGGATCACTTGGAGATACAGGGAGGAAAGAAAAAAACTATCAAAGGTGTTCTAAGACACACTATTGGACAGTCTGTTCACCTGCACCTATACTCTGAGTTGGACACTTCTTGTTAACCTGCAGAGAAGAATTCACAATACACTAGATATGCTGGTATAAGCTTACGAAAGCATTAAAAGAAATGACTGAACATAAGATAAGACCATAGACATGCAAAAGTGCAAAGCTCAAATGGAGGTAAAATGCTTCTTTTGATTCAAGGTAAATTTTTCAGGGCTTCACCATACAATGCTGAGAGATCCTTCTCAAAATGAGAAGTTACAATTATATAGAGAGCTTGGAAAATAGATTATTGACCAGTCAACGTAATGAAATCCATGTTGTATTAAACACTCCTGCAGCGACCACAAGTCCATGCTGCTGTCGTCTCTTCTTAATTGTGTATGGGAAAGCCATGTTGTAGGTACTTAAGCCATTGCCCTTGCTGTCCAAGCCTGCAAGAGCATGGGTTACTCCTAGCAACTGACAAGGCCATCCATAAATTATGTTGACTGGGTCATGCTCTCTTCAATGCTGAGTGCAACTAGTTGTTCATTAATGGCAAAACAAGAAAACATGGGTTGCTCTCTTCAATGCTCGCAACCAATCCTTTTATTGGTTTTCGGTGGAGACTATTTCACCTAAGTGTATTTACTTTTCCTGCTGACGACCTATGTGCGCCCTGCCCTGGGCTGGTTCATCTTTGGATCTGCATTTTGACTTGTTACGCCACTTGGAGCGTTTTGAGCTTTTGTCTTATGTGCGCATGGCCGCATTCTGGGTTACCCGCCTTGTTTTCCCTTTCTTTCCCTGGCAATTCGGTCTCTCGGCACTTATGAATTCCTTTGGAATTCCTTCGGACATTTTGTCCGAAGGAATTCTCCTTTGGGCTTGTTACTTTCTGACCTTCCTTTGATGAGCCTTCAAGCTTCCATTCTGAGTTCCTTCGGACAAAATGTCCGAAGGAATTCTCCTTTGATCTTTTCCAACGGCTAGCTTACCTCCCTGAATTTGACGTTCGTGGGCCCGTCACCCACTAGGACAATTCCTTCGGCATTTTGCAACGAACTTTTCTGAAGGGAAAGTGACCCTTCGGAAAAATTGAAAAGTCCTCTTTCAAAGCCAAGTGCCCCCCGCAAGGACACCTACCCTTCGGACTTTTGGTCTTTCAAAAATTTTCGGACTTTTTGCAACTGTTGTATTTCTTCGGACAAAATGTCCGAAGGAATTCTTTCATACATTTTGGCCGAAAGAATTCTTCCTTGAGTTTTCTTCCTTGGATTTCGTTCGGACAAAAAGTCCGAAGGAATTCTCTTTTGGCCTGTCACTTTTTCCGAAGGGCAAGTTCCTTTCGAGCTTTCTGTCTTGCCCCTTTGCTCCAATCGGTTGCCCTCCACAAGAGCAATCTGAGCCCAAAGTTAGCCTTCGGACTTTTCAAAAGGTCCACTTTGCTCATTGCTTGCCCCTCGCAAGGGCTCCTTGGCTTCCAAAGTTGCCTTTCGGAAGAAATGTAAAGGTCCCATTTGCCACTTAAGTGCCCTCCGCAAGGGTACATACCCTTCGGAAATCCTGCAAACGACCCTTCAACTTTTCCACTTGGTCCATTTTACCGACGAAAAGCCCTCCGAAGTAATTCACTTGTTTTTCGAAGCATCCAAGACCAAACTGAGGTTTGCAAGTGGCTTTACTTATGAAATTTTACAAGTAAAGTCATCTGTTAGACCTGAAAAGCACTTAGCAAGCAAAAGAGGAAAACTCTTGGTTTTTTCATGAGAAATGGTCTGACAGAGAAAATTTTGCATAAGGCAGCTGAGGGATGAACTAGCCAGAACATGGATCGAATGACTCTTGCAAAGAAAAGGAGGGAGGGCTCAATTTGGCCTGTAGGACCAAAAATTGGTCAACAGTCTGAAATACCTTCTTTTTGCTTTGTCCATACCTTAAGGGCACTCACCTGTTAGCAGAAAGTGCATCATATCTGGAGCCAACTAGTGTGAGGCGGAGGTGCATCTGCTTGTAGGTTATCTTGTGTTACCAAGATGACCTCTTTGTCTTCATGAAGGTCATCAACCATATGTTCACATAAGCATTTACCTCTTACTAGCTTAATGACCTTGATCTCCACATCATACTCCATGACTTTAGTAATCCAACCAGCACTTTTTTCACTCAAATCTTTGTTAAGGAAGTCTTTTACCCCAGGGTGAGACACCATAAGGTGGATTTTGCTGTTGGATAGCATTGGCCTGAACTTCTTGAGGTTCCTTACTGTTGCAAGGACTTGCTTTTCTATAAAGGTATATCTCACCTCATACTTTTCAAGCCCTTGACTGAAAAATGCTAATGGTTGCTCAAGTCCTTCACCATTTTTTTGCATCAACATAGCTGATATATTATCAATGTTGGCAAAAGCATACAATATAAAATCCCTTGAGAAATTAGGATTCATAAGTGTGGGTGCTTGAACTATAGCTTGCTTGATAGCCTCAAATGTTGACTTGCCTTCATTTGACCAAGTGAACACTTGGACCAAACTTGCTTAATCGGGGATAAATTTTCTCATGAAATTTATCTTTTTGAGGAAACTTTGGAGTCCCTTCTTATGCTTGGGCAAGGATAAGGCCAAGATAACACTTATTCTGTCAGGATCAATGGACAACCCCTCTTTTGAGACGATGTGGCCCAACAGTTTGCCTTCATGCACGATAAACACACACTTGTTAGGGTTCAATGAAATCCCATACTCTGCACCATTTGAAAATCAGCCTTAGGTGGTCCATATGCTCGCCGGCATTCTTGGAGAAAATTGTGATGTCATCCAAGTATACCAGCACCATTTGGTTTAGCAGTCCCTAGAAAGCCATGTCCATGGCTCATTTGAAAGTTGCGCCAGCATTTGATAGACCAAAGGGCATCTTTTGGTATGTATACGTGCCCCATTTGGTGGTGAAGGCAGTCTTGTACTGATCTTCATCTTTCACCCAGACTTGGTTGTAGCTAGAAAATCCATCCAATAGAGAAAAACGTTCTAATCCTGCAACTTCTTGGAGAAATTGCTCCATAGATGACAGAGGATAATGATCCTTCAAGGAGACTCTGTTCAAATCTCTGAAGTCCACACAAAACCTAATCTCCCCACTCTTTTTTCTTACAGGCACCTAGTTGGCTACCCATAATGAGTGTTTGATGGGAAAGATGATCCTGGACTCAATCAACTTGGTTAACTCTTTTCTCATGAGCTCTTCTATCTTGGGGTTGATCGACCTTTTGCTTTTGCCTTACGTATTTGGCATTGGCCTCCAACTCTATGGTATGCTGAGCTAACTTAAGATCAAAACCCCTTAGGTCGTTGTACTTCCAAGCAAAAATGTCTGCATACTCTTGGCAAAGTGCTATGAAAGCATGCCTCTCAGCTTTGCTGCTTACCTTTCCAAGCTTGAGAAGTTTGTCTTTGAAGATAAGGACTCTCTCATAGTTCTCTTCGTTAGTAGACATTAATGCCTTTTCTTTTCTCATATGGTCTCCTTCATGAAAAAGGCCTTCAAGTGTAAGCAACCTCTTAGGAAGTTTGTTCGACTTCAACTGAACAATTTGATCCTCATATTGATGTTGCAATTTAGCTTGGTTGGAGGAGGAGAACTCAGCGTCCTGTTGTAAGAAGCAAGCAATTTGTTTGTCACTCTCAAAAACTTGCCAATGGGCTTCATTATCCGGCACTAATGGTCTCACCACCACCTTGGCATGTCGCTGAACGCTCACTTGGAATGTCAAACTGAGCTCCCACGGCTGCCAACCTATCAGCATGTTGGTTCTGATTTCTTGGGACAACTTCAATGTCAAAGGCCTCAAAATCTTCAATTAGGTCCCACACTCGATTTTTGTAGGATCTCATCAAGGAATTCTTTGTAACGTTCAGGCCTCTGACTTGGTTTACTATGAGCTCATTGTCCCCATAGACTTGCAGTAATTTGATTCCTCTTTTATTGGCCCATTGAAGGCCACAGATCAAGCCTTCATATTCTGCTGCATTTGAAGAGTCGCTGAAATGTTACCTGAGGGTGAAATCAACATTGCCCCAGCACCTGCACCATTTTTGCCCCTTGAGCCATCAAAGAACAACTTTCATAAACCATTGCAGTCTTCTTTAGGTCCAATGAGGGAAGGCAAGCCCTGATTCTCTTCATGCAGCAGATAGACACCCATGTCTCTTTCATCGACACCCTCCAAAGGGTTGAAAAATTGGTTATCTCCCCATAACTCATCCAAGAACAAGTCTGAAACTTCTTTAGGATGAGTGTTCAGCTCCTGACCAATTGTAAACTCATCGTCATCAAGGATGGTACAATTGAGGTTTATGGAGTTCAATATGGAATTGTGCTATGTGCTCAGCGTTGATTGAGACCTTAGTCCCATACCTTGTTCTGAACGCCATGTAAGACCAATTTGCTGCAAGATAACCCTCAATCTTGACTATGAACTCTCTGAAAAGACACAATGCAAAGCGACGAGTGACATCCAGGATTAACACGTCTTGCATCACGGACATACTAGGACAAGCATGCAAGGTTAGGCTCAAATTCCTGATGTTCCCTGATGGCTTTGTGGAAGAACCATCAAGCTGCAGGACTCCCTTGATGTGCGGCTCATACTTGAGGTTCAGCTGGTCAGCAATAGACTTTGGCATGACTGAGATGCTGGCCCCACTATCCACCAAGCAGTTGTGCACCAAGGAGTCACCAATGATTAATGAGATGTAGAATGGGGGGACTTGGTCACACTGCTTGACCTTTCTCCCAAAGGACTCTTGGCTGTATTAGTGAAGACTTCAGCGTCCTTGCTGGTTGTTTACTTGCAGCTGTAGAAACACTCATTTTGGACAAACCTTCCTGAAGAATGTCTACTTGGCCAAGCATAGAAAGCATGTCCGACATTGGTATGCTCACATTGGATTTCTTCATTTGCTCCACAATGTTGATTGGCGTACCCCCAACCTTTGCTTGGGTTTTGGGAATTACTGCTATTGGCTTTGTCAATAGAGTAGTGACAAGAGGTTCTTTAAAAGCTTCTTGCTTGTCACCTATATTCCTTCTCTTGAACCTTGTGTTTGCTAAGACTGGGATGTGGGCCAATCGGGAAGTACCCTGCGGATTGGATGCATAGCACTCCTCTTGCTTACTGATGACCATTGAGGCTTCCGACTAGTTTAACCCCTGATCCGAGCCTTGTTCTTGTGGAGGTTGCTCTTGCTTGTCAGCGTGGGCACCTCTATGCTTTAGGCCATAAGAGCCTGGTTATATTTATAAGCAACAACTTGCTACCATTGATCATTGAACTCCCGGTTGGAGCCATTAGTTGGGACAATGGATTGCCCAAAAGAATGATTCCAATGCATTGTCCCTTTAGCCTCTTGAGCCACATTGTTCTGAACCGAGACCAACAAGTTAGAAGGGCCTGCAGTGTTCGGATTATAATTACGCTACCTAGCATAGTTAGGCTGCCCCTATCCTTGGAAACCTCCTTTGTAGGGTGGCCTATTAGCTTGATAAGGTTGCTACTGACGCTGATATGGAGCTTGATAAGGCTTGCTATAAGCTTGCCTCTTGACATTGACCACATCATTCCCCAAAGATTGGAGCATGCTTTTTAATTCCAAGTAATTATTCTACTCTTGGGAATTGTTGGATCCACTAGTAGAGGCCTTCTCTTGCTTAGATGAAGGCACAACAGCAATTGTTGGCATTGGAAGTATAACATCAAGTGGAGGAATGACTGCAAGAGGTGGTCTGATCTCTGGAAAAAGAGGCATTGGGGGTCTGGGAGTAAGCTTGCCAGCCTAAACTAGGCAATTTTCTGCTTTGATGGCCACCTTGTATGCATTTGGCAGTATGTCTCCTCCGATAAATTGAATCATTACAGCTATGTCGCTGTTGAGAGCCTTTAGGTAATACAAGAAAGCAAAGTTCGGAGATGGTCCAACAGCGGCTGGAATTATATCCCACGCCTTCTGAAATTTCATATTGAAGTCTTGCATGACCTCATGAGGAGCTCTCTTGATTGTGGTCAGTTGCTTTGCAAGTGATAGATGATCACTCTTATCAGCAAACCTTTTACATAAGGTTGTTCTCAGCTCATCCCATGAGTGGATATGATTAGGAGCTAGGCCCCTATACCAATCTAATACCTTTCATTTGAAGGATACAACCAATATCCTAACAACCACGCTCTCCACTGTGATATTGTGAATGTTGCATAAGTTGGCTATGTCTATTATGTGTTTAGTAGGGTTTACAACTTGGTCTCGTGTGTAATAAGGAACACTTTTGAGGCTTGCTACTGGCATAGGATCATACTGTGGTAAGTTCAAAGGGCTTTGGCCGCTGAAGCCCACAAAAGCTCTTTGGAGAATCATAGCAACAAGAGGGGCTGACAAAGATCTCCTTGTGTAAGTATGCTTTATGACTAGTCTAGGAGGAGGGTGTCTTATGTAAGGGTGGGTATGGGTGAATCTTAACCTTCTTGCTGAGTTTAAAGGTAATTCAACAAACTCAAAAGGAATACCTGCAGAAGTTGATCTTCTAGTCACCTTTGACATGAAAGATAGCTACTGCTCTGCCACCAGATAACTGGGTGTTCTTTGGAGTCCTCAGATGTTGAAGGATGAATGCTACCACTGCTACAAAATGATCAAAACAGCATCAAATTTGATCAATCTTCCATAAAAAATGGAAGTGAAAATGGTAGTGAGTTCCATCGTGCATGCCAAAACTGTTATAGCTTGGAATTGCGTTCTTTGTGAGAGAGTTCTTCAGGTCTTTCACTTCCAGCTACAAGCATGAGGACAACCTCAAGATATGGATATTCTATGATGAGGTTGAACCTCTAGGTTTTTTTATGAGGCTAGTTTTTCAGGTGCTTCACTTTAGCTCTTTGATTTCACACTAAAACCTACTATCAACTAAGGAAAAGGGGTAGGAGGATGACTAAAAAAAGAAATCTAAGCTAAGGGAGGTGATGCACCAAAAGAAGTGATCCATTTGGTCTGGGAAAAGAGTCAACTATTGATGAACCCAAACATGACAAGCTATTTTGGTTCTATCTCAAGACCATAGGCATGGAGCTTTTGCGTGGAGGTTGAAGGGGAGGCTTGCGCTTTGAAGGATAACAAAAATAGGTCTACGGGGGACACTATGAACTGGTAACACTTCAAAGAGAGCTCGACACATAGACACTTCACGCAATCCTACACAAAATCGAAAGGATCAAAAGCGAGGTGCTGGTAAAAATCACAAGTAATGGATGACAATCATACATTCTGCAAATGAAACCAAATGTGCACACTTGTTTTAATAAGAAACAGAAAAGTCTTCCTTATATTGCTTCAAAAGAGTCTTTTACAAAGCGATTTTTGCAGAGTAATTATGTCTCCAATCCGAGGATGATTTGCTTGGCTCTAAGGCCTCTATTTATAGAAAAAAGGCGGGAGAGAGAAGGGGAAAAAAGAAGTCGCTGAAGGTTGGAACTCTGATATTGTACTTCTTTGTTGTCCCTAAATTCACCGCTCAAGATCGTTAAACAATCCTCTCGAACCCCTCTCGTCTTTAAGTTTTTCTTTGGCGCATCTGAAAAGCCATGTTGTGAGCAGCTGGAATGTCTCTTCTTGGCATGATGCATTTAATCTTTGCCTTCAAGATTGATGTGGCTTTTTTCTTTTTACGTGCCCTGTTGAAAGGATGCGGGTCTCCATGTGTTTCAGCCTTGCTACATTTAAGCATCGAACGACAATTGTGGGGAGTGAACAATGGCGGATGAGAGCCTTTATAATTTTCAGTGACCAGCCACCTGAACTGTCCCGTGCTCATTGGTCATCCTTGTGCCACTTGTCGTTTACTGATTGGCCCTTTCTGCTCCAGCTTACGTCACACAACAGCCTTTCATTCGTTGCATCATGATTCTCGTGTTGCTGGACCAAGCTTAAGTCGAGCACTTGAAGAATCTCAATTTACTCTATGCAGAGTAATTTGGGTTCTTTGATCTTTCCAACTTCGGACTTTCCTAGAGCTTTTACATATAAAGCCTTTTAAGTAGAGTACTTGGAGAAACCCAATTTACTCTATGCAGAGTAATTCGGGTTCTCTAATCTTACTTCGGACTTGTCCATCTTGAAGTCTTCTCACTTTGTTGTTTCCAAGCCTTAAGACTTCAAGGTTTTCAAACCCGATTACCTCCAACGGCTAGTCGCTTATCCTAATTTTGACGTCCATTGGCCTGTCATTTCCTTTGGACACTTGGTCTCGGGCTTCCTTCTCGGCTTATTTCTTTCGGGCAAATCTCCCGAAGGATTTTTTTCAGACAATTTATCCGAAGGAGTTCCTTAGAATTTTTTGTTTGCATCTGTCTTCGGAAATTACCTTTCAGACTTTTCAAAATGAACTTTTTCGAAGGGTGAGAGACCCTTCAGGTTTCTTGTATGATCCTCCCAAAGGGAAAGATACCCTTAGAGAATTTGAAATGGTCCTTCTGAAGGGTAACATACCCTTCGAGAAAATTGCCACTGTCCACTTGGAGAAGGAAAAGCCCTTCGGATTTTTGAAAGTGACCTTCGAAAAAGTTGATTGGTCTTTCGAAAATGTTGAAAAGATCCCTTTTGCCCTAAAAAGGCCCTTCGGCTTTTCTGAAAATGCCCTTTGGATTCTTGGAGAAGACTCATCCGTTGAAGAACTCGAGAAGCACTATTTTCAAGACCAAATCGGGTTTGTCAAGCCCTTTTACTTATTTTGGGCTTCTAACTACTCAACTTATGAAGTAATCAAGTAGTGCTCCTTGGATAACCCAAAATACACTGACCATGAGTAATTCGGGTTTGTAAATCCGAATTACTTCTACTTATAAAACATTTAGAAGTCAAGCACTGCTGGAAACCCGATTTGCACTGTGCCCTCAGAAACCCGAAGTTGTCATTGCTGGAAAACCCGAAATCCTCCCAAAGACTTGGCATTTTCTTCCTTGAAAGCTCCCTTTTTCATACTTAGGCAAATTTTGATATGTGGGCCAAAAATGGCCAACATTTCTTGTTGTTAATGTGATTCCTAATGAGCAAGGCTAGTATTACCTCTTGTTGTGACATGGTCTACAATTTGTTCTCCTTTTTCAATTTATTAATTTTTTTTCACAAAACATGTATTTTTTTGTATATCTTTTATTTTCTTGTAAATAAGTGCACTACGTGGTTGCAGACAATTCCATTTGGCTTCCTAGAGCAAAATATTTTCCCTGATTCCAACATGCCTCGTGAGATTTTTCCAAAAAACATCCATTCCCTTTCAAATGTGTCTAGTTGTCCCAAAAAGCATGGGCAATGAAGGCGCAGAAAGCATCTCATCATATGGTTGTGTTATATATTTACTACTAATTATAATGCTCCATGGAGTGGTTTGCCTTAGTCTCTACGTAGATTTCATAGCTAAAGATTTATATAAATTCTGAATGCTCTTTGTTAAATTCATTAATTAGTTGTAAGTTAACCATTAACTAATGGGCGGCTATCAACCTTCCCAACTACTGTAACTTATTTTGTATATAATCAAAAGATGGACACACAATTGTGTATGTCGTATGCCCTCCATTTCTCTTTGTTCTTTCAGTGTTCATATTTGCTAACTTTGATATCAGCGCCACTATTTGAGGAAGCCCTGGGAGAAGGGTATGAATAGAAAGTTGCAAAGTTTGAGGAAGCTCTAGTCGGGTACAAATTGCGGAAAAAAAGGTGAAGAGGTTCAAGGTTTGTGGAATCTCCTAGGAAGATCAGCTAGGTACGAATTGTAAAGAAGAGGCATTACGAGTCTGTGAAAGACCAAACTAGAAAATGTTAGGCAAGGGCACGACGGAAAAGACCAGAGAAGTTGATATTTGCAAACAAAACTCATTGTGAGGAGTGCATGAAGACCCAGAGCATGAGGCATTTGCTTTCACGATTTCCATCATTTTTTGAAGGTAGTACGAGAGAATCGTGGCAGGAAAAATGCGACCATTTGCAGTTGTTATAGAGGTCATAGAAGTCATGAGTGAAGATTTGACTATTCCAGTTGCGTTAGGGCACGGGAGTCTTTCAAAATGATGACATAAATCAGAACGATATTGCCAAGTTGTGAGGAAATCGTGAAGACAAATCAATGGGATTTGCAGATGCAACCAAACATGTTTTGGGAAGGAAACACGAATGGGAATGAACCAAAACATGATTTCCATTTCATTCCATTCACAATTTGCATTTGCAGACTTTCATGAGAGAAAAACACGATTTTGTTTGAAGACCAAGTGCCAAGGCACGAGAAAGCATAGTCCAATAGTCTAGTTTTCACCTTTCCAACCAAAATCGCAAGTTCCAGGGTTCATGCTAGGGCACAGGAAGACTATATTCCAAAAGGGTTGACGTGTTTTGATAATTAGACTTGTATGCAGAGGTAATCAATATGTACGTAGAGATAATCGGACCTGTAAGCAGACTTTGCATTTATTTTGTTGCATTGATTTCCAAGTCAAATGTCAAAATATTGTGTCATTAATAGCCAATATTCAGAATTTAGTTATCCCTGAAGCGCAAAAACTAACTAGTTATAATTACAATGTGTTGGAGTCATAAGAGTTTAACAACTGTGCAATATCATGATTGTGATATAATCATTCTTGGCACTAAAGTAAGACCTGCTATGAATCTTTATGGATTATGACAAGGGTCAGAAGGAGGCCTTGTTTTTCAACTTGTTTGTGTCAAATGACATGCTTTTTGAGGTTTGGAATGCCAATGAGGCAAGTGCATTAGATTAGTTTGAAAAATAAGTACCAAATTTCGGAGAAAAATCGAGTCCTATGTCAAAAGAATTTGCTATTTTCCACAAAGATGTTTGAGGATGAGTCCCTTTTAGAACATTTTCTTTAGATAAAATATCTTCGAGATCAGCTTGTAGCCATTAACAAAAATGTGGACAATGATGACATGGTTGCTCTTGTATTGAATAACTTGAAGCCTCCATATGAATCTTTCATGGAAGCTTTACACTTGATGGTTGAAAGCTAGACCCTAACATTTGATCAAATTAGTTCTTATTTGATGCAAAAAACAAACACACATAGACACAAGCAAATGAGTCTAGTGTTGGACAAACAGAGAGTGCATTTGTTGCTAAGTCAAAGGGAAAGTGGAAATGTTTCTCTATTGATTCATCTTCCAAGTACAAGTGAAGTGCGTTTATTGTTATAAGGTTGGGCATTTAAAAAGGATTGCCTAAAGCGATAGTATGTATTTTCTCAATCCTAGTGTTGAGACTTGGCGAGTCTTGCTGAGGACTCGTGGATCGTAGCCCTAGTCGATTGAAATGAGGTCCCGATGAGTTTTTGACAAACTCGACGAATCTTGGGATAGGACTCACGAATTTGCCCAGACTCGCGAAGGGGAAGTGGAAACGTATTCCTGTTGATTCATCTTCTAAGTATGAAGTGAAGTGCTTTTGTTATAAGGATGGGCATCTAAAAAAGGATTGTTAGAAGCGACAGTGTGCAGTTTCTCAACCATAATGTTGAGAGTTAGTGAGTCTTGCCAAGGACTCACAAATCTGAACTCGAGTCGACTGAAATGAGGCCCCGATGAGTTTTTGACAAAAACGGCAAGTCTTGGGATGGGAGTCACGACTCTACCTAGACTCACGAGTTTCGACAAACTTGTGAAACCTGTCCCAAGACTCGCCGAGTCTGTCAAAAAACTTGGAAACATTAAAACATGCCAAAAAAAACAATAAAGTGAAAAATTCAAAACACAAACCTAAACCTTAAAGGCATTCTAACATCCTTAAGTAGCCATTCACTCATTCTAACTTTGTTTTTATGAACCCATTCCATTTTTCATTTTCTTCACTTTCAAGGTTCACACACCATTGTGATTGAATCATTCAGATTTGTTGGTTTTGCTTCAAAAGGGGTCATTGCTAGTGTGCAAAGGTTGGTTTAGCAACAAGTGAGTGTATTGTTGGAGCCTTGGAGGCTTGAGCTTCAAGAGATTGACTATTTTAATATTAAAACAACTCCTATTTAATATTGTTCTCAACTTTCAAGTTTCAAGTTCAATTGTTCAACTGAAAACATTCAATATTGCATTATTTACTTCTTTGTGTATACATGTGTATGTTAGATGTAATTAACTAGTTTTGAATGTATTTTTAAGTGGATTTGATATGGAATGCATTTTAATAGTTTTTTCTCCTAAAATTGTAATGACCCTCACTAGTAGGATCACTAAACACTGATATAACACTTAGGGAATTTTGTCAAACACTTGCTAGGATCATCAGAAGACTAATATTGCCTTGTGGATTTTCGTCAAACAGTGGTTAAACAGTCTAAACTGCTGTAATTGTAACTAGATATGAAATTAATTCACTCAGCCATTATATTTATTCAAGAAAATATAGATCCTTTTTTAATGAAATTTCGATCTTCAGATTTTAACAAATATGGACAGAATGCAAATGATTGGCAATTAATTGTATCACTATTACATATATGCAAATACAGCTGGGTATAAAATTAAGTGTTTATAATAATCAACGCCTCAGATATACCAAGCAATGGCGATTAAGGACGGAACCTGGACTACTGATTATGTCACGAGCTGCCACAATGGACGACTTCGCAGATGTTTGGCGCACTCAGCGAAGTCCACGCCTTATATGTTTGACCTGAACGCAGGGGCTTCCATATGACTAAGCAAAATAGAAATTTGCGCTTGGCTTGTCTTCTGGGTACTGTTCACTCCCCTGTCAACGAACTGTCCGCACCTTGCTGTGAGAATATGCCGTACAGTACGGACTGGTACGGATTAATTTCTGCCTTTACTGATAAGCCCAAAATAGGATCTGAATATAGGCGCCCAGACTGAGAGGAGCGCCTTCCAAAATATAGAAATGAATCGCCCAGCCAAGAGTGCCGTAGGGTTTCAAGTAAATCGCTGTCTTCTGGGTCACTACGCCTGCCGTACTGTCTTGCAGGTACCTACCGTACATGTACGGACTGCAAACAAATATGCTGTCCCTGTGGGTTCTTCAGATAGATGGATGATGAAATCGCTCCACCAAGGGATTCCAAAATTTGTCCAACTCACATATTGAACCTAAATGCCCAATTAAGCTCAACCTGAAATGGCTGAAGGCTATTTCCAAAGTGCAACCCTTCGGATGATCTTTCACACCCTCAGTTATGCAAATCGCTTGAGAGGTATCGTTCTCAAGGATTAATCTGACGATTTGCAGACTCTGAAGTCTTACAAATGCTCAAGAAGATTCAATGATCAAAAATAAACTTTGGATGCCAAATACTAGACCCATAGGGTCTATTTATGCACTTTTTCGGAACTTCCAAGAGTTTCCGTAATACATCATGCAAAACTTGTTATACTTTTTAAATAAAAGTAATTTTATGAAAATAAAAATAAAAGTGCATTTTAAAATTAAAATATAACAATTTGGCCTCCATAATAAAAATAAACTATCTCCCGGATCATCGTGAGCCATCAAATCGCCAACATGACCCTCTCACCACCTTTATTTGCCTACGAGAGTCAGGAATAGGCAAATCCTCGTAGAATGTCACGCTAAACGATGTCAGCCAGAATGGGGACATGACAGTCCTCCCTTCCTGAAATTGCTTGTCCCCAAGCAATAGCTGAACAATAAACCAATCAATCCACCTGGATCCCAAATGTAGTCATGATCTATACTGCAGTCAATCAACGCAAGTCCCTGCATTACCCTTTGAAAAATAATCAAGAGAAATCCATAATCAAACTGGCAAATACCACTCAACCAAACTTCAAAATCAGCACTGCCATAGTCAGGAACCCATGAGAAACAAACTCTCAAAATCTCAGAACCCAAGTAGAGTGGACATCCCAAACTGCCAACACTGTAAATACCATCAACGCATCCCATTGGCTTATGCGGAATGTACAATCCAAATCTGTAACAATGGTGAACACTCTCGAATGAAATTGTACCAAGTATGAGGAATCCACACACTGTACAACTCCAGCAGTCAATGCAACTCTGCAGATCACCAGCCACTGTCTCATAACCATAACTCCCATGTACCACTGATGGCGAATAGTCATCATATGATAGATAAAAAGAACTAGAACTCAAATCGAATCTAATGGCCATCAACTTCTCAATGCATGGATCAAATGCAAACTGATGAACATACCTTGTAGTATTATGTTGATACAAAAAATCGACCTTAGTCAACAACTCACCATGCACAGGGGGTACAACCCACTGTGACTGAAGTCGCTCTAACTTCATGGTCACCTCAGTCAAATGAAACTGTGACTCCTCAAAAGCCAACTGTGTACTCTCAAGAATCCCTGAAGTCGCCTCGAGCTGCTGAGTAAGCCCACTCACCTCATCTTCTTTGGCCAATAATGCATCGTACACTGTGCTACCCCACTCCATAAGATAATCTCTGTCGGCTACCAACTGCATGTAATCCTGTCTCAGAATCTGGATAGCCTCCATAAAGAGTGGATTTCTGTCAAGGAAAAATAACTGCCTCCTTGCTCATTGCTAGTAGGAGAACCCCATCCATAAATTGCTAACAACTGACGAGCAGCATCGAAATGCTCACAAGCGATAGCAATGTCTTGCTCACTAACTCTCAGCTGACTAGACACATGATGGTGCTGGCTAGATTGTCTCCTACAATCCTCCTCTGATGCACTGTCCCAAAGAGTAGATTCAAAATTACTGATCTCTGGAGTACTACCATCCATACTCTGTGAATCAACTCCAAAGCTCATATCAGCATACAGAGTATCAGAAACTGAAGCATCGCTGTCCAACTCTTTTGTACCGAAAGAAACTGTTGAGGAAACTAAGTCCTCAAAATTGTCCATTGCATCTGCTTGGATACGATCCTGGGACTGATCTGCAATCACTGACAACTCGGATGTGCCCGAATCATCATAAGCCCACTGCATCCTAAGTGGTTGACTGGAAATGCACACAACTCCCAATATCGGTGTATAGAAACTAATACCAACATTGGACAAGCCGCTGAGACATGAAAGGGCAACACCGTGCAATATGCTAATCAAATCTTTAATAGCACCCAGACAATCACTATTACCAACGAGTGATAAAGATTTCCAGTCATCTGAGTCCCAAACACCAATATAACAATCCCGAGTCCATATCCGTAAACTAGAATCAGCTGGTAACTCAAGCAAACTTCTCACCTGAATAATATGGCTAATACCAACTAACTCCCCAATCCTATCAGATACTGTCCATGAATCTAGGATGTGAAAGCAAGATGATCTTACAACATCATTAGCGACCATATATGATCCACTTGCTGTAGAAAGTTGAGTGCAAGATGAAACTAATCTCGACTCCATGCCACGCTCATCCACATGGCTCTCATCGTCCTGTAATGCCAATGGAGTACTTACCAAGGAATTCCGAGTATCCTCCAGCTCATGAGAAAGCCGGTCAACCTCTTCTTCCTTCTTCATTAATGCATCTAAATAGATTCCCGCAAGATTAAGGAGATGATCGCGATCTGAAAGTAGGTGTATATAATTTACCTTCATTGCCTTTATGCCCTCCTTGATCTGTTGTAAGTCGTCACAAGATGAATCTGCTATGACTTCCTTTTGTCTCTCTTGCAGTTGAATCATCCAAATGTGATTCCCAATCAACCCATGCATTTTATCATGATGAGATAAAGCCGCGACAATATCTTTTTCCTTCGTCTTCAGTTGGCTTGCCAAACCACGGGAATAACTACTAGCCTCTATCTCATGTGAAGAAGCATCCAACTGTCCCTGATACTCATTTTCTGCAAAGCCTTGAATGCTCACTTTCTGATCAACTGTATTGGAATCACTATCTGTGTTAATCATGCAATCCAGTGTCCCTGTGATATCACCTTCTGATGCCATTAACTCAACTTGCACAATATCTTTAACCGCTTCTGTCTATGAGGATAATGCAGATAAATCATTACCTGAAGATGTGTTAATGTCTCCATGTACTGGATCAGCATGTTTGTCAAACTCATCATTCAAGTTTTTGCCTGTCATAGGAAAAGTACTATGATCCTTAGGCCTATCAATTAAACTCTTTAACCACGTACATGCCATAGGTGACAAATTCCTCTCTTTTGTCCAGACATACCATAAATCTTCTGCCAAGGATTTAGAAATTTCATCTTCCTCCTCAAACAAGATTGTGAACATGATAGAGTGCATTGATACTAATACATCGCTTGAATGAAACTCATCTATAATATTCCAAAATGTATTAAACATCCTGCGAATGTCATCAATACATTCTAATGACAGCATAATGTTTTCAAATCTACACCTTGCAAATACTTCAAGTAATCTTGCCCTCTTTGTGAAATGAGGGTCCCTAATGTCATCCAATTTTTCGAAGCTTTTCACCATGGCATGAAGTACCTCTCTCATAATCTGATCATCATAAGAATTAGAGCCAGCTATTATCTTCATGATTTCACTAATGCAAGAGAGAGCTGCAAGTCTTACCACCTCATCATGATGTCTCAATAATCGAGGCTTCACCAACGAACCAAATGCTGGAGATAACGTTGTTTGCATAGCATAGGAATCTGACTGATCAACCTTACCTAAATAAGTTTCCAACTCCTCCAAAGTTCGTAGAAGGTCCTTTATTTGCTGAAATGGACGATCTAATTTCTTCTTTGCATTGTGCATTCTTTCTTCCAAACCCTTGTCTCCTGTTGTTGCCATACTACTAATTGAATTCAATCTGAAATAACCCAATCAGGCTAGCAAGAAACCGCTCTGATACCACTGTAATGACTCTCACTAGTAGGATCACTAAACACTGATATAACACTTGGGGAATCTTGTCAAACACTTGCTAGGATCATCAGAAGACTAATATTGCCTTGTGGATTTTCGACAAACAGTTGTTAAACAGTCTAAACTGCTGTAATTGTAACTAGATATGAAATTAATTCACTCAGCCATTATATTTATTCAAGAAAGTATAGATCCTTTTTTAATGAAATTTTGATCTTCAGATTTTAACAAATATGGACAGAATGCAAATGATTGGCAATTAATTGTATCACTATTACATATATGCAAATACAACTGGGTATAAAATTAAGTGTTTATAATAATCAACGCCTCAGATATACCAAGCAATGGCGATTAAGGACAGAACCTGGACTGCTGATTATGTCACGAGCTGCCACAATGGACGACTTGGCAGATGTTTGGCGCACTCAGCGAAGTCCAGATATCAAGGTTTGGTACACTCAGCGAAGTCCACGCCTTATATGTTTGACCTGAACGCAGGGGCTTCCATATGACTAAGCAAAATAGAAATTTGCGCTTGGCTTGTCTTCTGGTTGCTGTTCACTTCCCTGTCAACGAACTGTTTGCACCTTGCTGTGAGAATATGCCGTACAGTACGGACTGGTATGGATTAATTTCTGCCTTTACTGATAAGACAAAACTAGGATCTGAATATAGGCACCGAGACTGAGAGGAGCGCCTTCCAAAATATAGAAATGAATCGCCCAACCAAGAGTGCCGTAGGGTTTCAAGTAAATCGCTGTCTTCTGGGCCGCTACGCCTGCCGTACTGTCTTGCAGGTACCTGCCGTACATGTACGGACTGCAAACAAATATGCTGTCCCTGTGGGTTCTTCAGATAGATGGATGATGAAATCGCTCCACCAAGGGATTCCAAAATTTGTCTAACTCACATATTGAACCTGAATGCCCAATTAAGCTCAACCTGAAATAGCTGAAAGCTATTTCCAAAGTGCAACCCTTCGGATGATATTTCACACCCTCAGTTATGCAAATCGCTTGAGAGGTATCGTTCTCAAGGATTAATCTGACGATTTGCAGACTCTGAAGTCTTACAAACGCTCAAGAAGATTCAATGATCAAAAATAAACTCTGGATGCCAAATACTAGACCCATAGGGTCTATTTATGCACTTTTTCGGAACTTCCAAAAGTTTCCGTAATACATCATGCAAAACTTGTTATACTTTTTAAATAAAAGTAATTTTATGAAAATAAAAATAAAAGTGCATTTTAAAATTAAAATATAACAATTTGGCCTCCATAATAAAAATAAATTATCTCCCGGATCATCGTGAGCCATCGAATCGCCAACATGACCCTCTCACCACCTTTATCTGCCTACGAGAGTCAGGAATAGGCAAATCCTTGTAGAATGTCACGTTAAACGATGTCAGCCAGAATGGGGACATGACAAAAATTCACTATTTTTGATGATTTTTTAAAATTTGCCTACTCTTGCCAAGTCTTGGCTGAGTTTTTTTGCCGAATTCAAGTCCAAGGCAAAAATAGGCTTGCTAAGTCTTTGTGGAGTTTGAGTCTCAACTCTATGTTCCCTACAAAGTAGTCAAGCGACAAATGTAATAGTAGTTTAAGAACATGATTTTGAGGAAGAGTATGCCCTCATGGCACTATACTAGAATTCTAGTGCTACTGGTTGTTTCATTTGATTCCGGTGCATCTAGACATTTCACATGTTGTAAGGACTAGTATGCCAACTTTACTGCAAGTACAAACTTTTATGATTCAATTTCACTAGTTGATGGTTAGTCACACATAGTAGAAGGGATAGAAGATGTTTGCATAATGTTGAATAATGCTAGAAAAATCAAATTCAAGAATGTTAAGTATGTTCCTAACATGAATAAATTTCTCGTCTATTAGTCAGTTAATAGAAAATCCCAATAGTTGTACATTTCTCTAGGAAACAATGTATTGTAATTTCTGTCTGTTGTAACATAGGACAGAGTAATTGGTCTAGGAATTGGGAAAGGTAGCTTGTATAGGTATGTTGACCCTACCACAGTCAACTTAAATGTATGTGTGGAGGGAGACTTCACCATACAGGGTGCATTGAAGGATGAATTTTTTTACAAGCTTATTGACCCTACTCTCAACTTACATGCACTGGTTGTGGAGGGAATATCCACTATAATGTATGTGCAGGAGGTTGCAATTCCTCAATCAAATGCATGGGTAGTTGTGAGGGAGGATGAAATGCCTTAGTCAAAAGCACTGGCTCAGAGGACTGGAAACAAGGTTGTTACTTCAATGAAGCATGGTCATTTTGATCTCATTTCTGACCTTTGTATGGTGCCTTAACAATAGGTATAGTTACCAAGTTTGGAAACCCAGATCCATTCTTGAGGGCAAAAAAATCCAAAATCCAGAATTCTTAAAAAAAATTGGAAAAATTCAATCCGAAATACACATATGTGAGAATAGTTTTATAAATATGCAAAATTGACAAATACAATGAAAAACATTAATAAAATAATATAAATTGTTAATATTATATTATAGTTATGGTTTGTGGGCATTTTTGGCATAGAAAACCTTAAAAAAAGGGGAAAAAATATTTTTTTGAAAAAAACAAGGCCGACTTGGACAAACTTATCCAGGTCAGCCAAAAAAATCCGGATCCGATCGGATTTGGTAACTCTGACAACAGGTTAAACAACCCATTCGATGCAAATGGGTGGACAAAACTGGTACTTTGGACAAGTACACGGCTCATCTTGTTGCGAAAAACTTTTCCCAACAAGAGGAAATAGACGAGGAGATGGTTTCTTCTCCTACTGAGGGGTTGGTTTTTGCTCCTACTATGAAGATGGTCACACTTTGGTTGCTTCTCCCCATAGTAGCTCAATTTTGTTTCCTTAACAGAGGTTTGGACTAGGAGGTATACATGGTGTTGTCTAAAGATTTTTGAGTATCTGGTAGTGATCATTTGGTTTGCAAGATGATTAAGTCCCTAAACGGACTTAAGGAGGCTCTATGAGCTTGGTGTATTTTGATTGATCAACAACTCCAAGATTTTGGATTCAAAACTATGGAAGTCGAGCTGAAGTTATCAGCGAATGGTGATTTATTATTGACCAATGAACTGCCCTATAGAGAATTGGTAGACAACTCAATACATCTTATGTCTACACAATCGGATCTTCATTTTGTTGTTAGTTATCTTCTTCGATTTTTGTCTACACTGAAGCTCCTACATTGGACAACAACAAAATGTCAAAGGACTGCAAATTTCATGTTGGTATATGGAGAGCAATGTGTAGATAAAATGACTAAACTCTTTGGTCCCACTTTGTTAATTTTGGGACAAACTTGGAGTAGTCTCCAGTTTAGTCATTGAGGGAGGGTGTTAAAGTTATTTGTAATGTCTCCAAATGGGACGATTTCATACAAAATAATTTTTTTCTTAAATTCCACAATTCTGAAAATAAAATCAGCAAACCCTAATTTGCAAAATAAGCTTAAAAAACCCTTGTCAAGCCCTAGAAACCTTAGATGCCACAATAGTAGGGTTTTATAAATGAATTCCAGCCAATAACTTGTCCCAAAATTAACTGAAAATTTGTAGAAATAATTAAAAATTTAAATGTACGAAACAAGTACTTTTTTGCCAAAATTTTGAAGCTTAAATGCCACTTTTGATGGCTGAAAATTATGATTTAATTCCAAAAATACAGCTGCTATTTTGAAAGTTTTTTCCTCTTCAAACCCTTGCCAAAAATCGCCACAAGTACTTGAAAAATATCAAAAAAATACAACGAACTTTTTTGGGCATAGAAATGGCCAAAAATGACTCTCCAAGCCAATCGTTCTACTTGCCAAGTGCATAAAAATTAGCAGAAAAATAGGAGAGTGAAATCTTGCCTTCTGCAAGTAAAAAAGTTTTCAAAACCTATCAAAATAATTAAATAATAATTCTGAAAATTATTATTTAATTTTCTACTTCAAACATTTCAAGAAAATCCTTCAATTCCTCACACCAACACGCAGAAAATTAGCAAATAAAATTAGAATATTTAATTTGCATAAAATAGACCAAAAGAGGCCGCCAAGCCCTGAATCCAAGCTTCCAAGGTGGTTCACTCCACTTGTAAAATTAGGATAAATATTTAGCAAGGTTAACATGCAAAAAATAAACCACTGAACCCTCACAAAACTTCACACGAACTCCTCAAAGCAAATCGCCCCTATTTCTAGGGCAAGAACAAGATCTCCTTAGCAAAGGTGATGTCAAAAGACACATTTTTTAGGTTGATCAATATCAAGGCAGCGAATTTCTATTGGGCATACATCCTAATAGTTTCTTCAAGCATGAAGAACAAATTATCAAAATTCAGCATGTCCTCCATTGTAGCCTTCATATTGTATTTGTATCTTCCAAAGGGGGGCAAACCACTTTGGGAAGATAAAACACCTCATAAGTCATTGCTTGCACTTTTTAGAACATCTTTTCTTTTCCTTACTTTAGCTCCCATGCCGACATTCTCTTTTTCGAATAATATATTAATTAGTTACTTTAATTAAAATAATAATTAAAATTACTTTAAGGCAAATAAATTAATAATTAATTCATTTAAGCACCTTAGTGGGAAAAACCACTTTTTAACAGAGATTCTATTAATTAAATAATAATTGTCTTATGATAAAAATCACTATTTTGACAATTAATAAATAACTAATAAAATATAATTCCCCAAAAGGGTTCATTTAATCTATGGAGAAATAGACTAAAGGTCTTCAATCTCTGCTTATTCATGATGTGAAAATGGGGACACCACAGTCCTCTCTTCCTAAAATTGCTTGTCCTCAGGTAATTGCAAATTTGGATGCATTAAAATTTCTTCTTCCTCCCAAGTAGCATCCACAAGTGGCAAATCCTTCCATCTAATCGGATATTCATTGATGCTTCGATTTCTTAACTTCTTTTTACGAACCTCCATGATAGATTCTGGAATCAATATTATTTTGCCTTTCTCATCTAATGGGGGCATCGCCAAAGAAGCGGTGGTATGCTGTCCAAGAACCTTTTTGAGACAAGAAACATGAAACACATTATGAAACTTACCATTTTCTGGAAGCTTTAGTTCATATGCCACTTCTCCTACCTTGCCTTTTACCTTATATAGCCCATAAAATTGTGGTTTCAATTTTTCTGAACCACTTTGTTTGAGGGAAGATTGTCTATAGGGTTGCAACCTTAAAAAGACCCAATCTCCTACCTCAAATGACCTTTCCACTCTATGCTGATCTACATATAATTTCTGTTGATTTTGAGCATGTTGTAGGTTCGCTTTTAATGCTTTCATGATGTCATGACTTTGTTGTACCAAGTCCTTTGCCCCAGGGACTCTACTATCTATCACCACCAAATCAATGAAAGAAAAAACATCATAACTATAAAGTGCCTTAAAAGGAGTCATACCTATGGACATGTGGAAGGTTGTGTTGTAACAATGCTCGGCCATATTTAACTATTTTATCCATGTTGACTATTGCCCTGAAATATAGTTCTTCAAATATCTTCCCAACCATTTGTTCACAATTTCTGTTTGCCCATCGGTTTGTGGATGATAACTGGTGCTAGGAGTGAGTTCAGTACCTGTCAATTTAAAGAGTTCTTGCCAAAAAATACTCATGAATCTGCTGTTCCTATCACTAACAATGTTTTTGGGCAGCCCATGCAACTTGAATACTTCTTTAAAAAACACATCAACAATCATAGGAGCATTGTACTTAGCTGAAAGTGGATAAAAATGGCCAAATTTTGTAAGTCTATCAACGACAACATATAAACAAATTTTACCTTGAACCATGGGCAATCCAGCAATGAAGTCCATAGAGATCTTTCTCATTTTTGTTAAGGAATGGAAAGGGGTGTCTTAGTCCATAGAGATGCTTTCTCATTTTTGTGAAGTAATGGGAAGGGGTTGCAAGACACCTACTGAAAATTCATGCTCACTTTTATTCTTTTGGCATACAAAACATTCCCAGATGTACTTAAGAACTTTCTTTAAGCTCTTCCAATAAAACTTTTCCCTCATTAGTTTGTAGGTCTTAAAGTACCCTTGATGGCCAACCAAAGGAGTGTCATGGGCAGCCTTTAAAATCATGTGCTTTACCTTGGATTCGAGTACCAAATAAACCCTTTCTTAGTAAAGTATAAGGCCATCCACAATTTTAAATTTATCATCAGCAATCACCTCCTCAAACAAATTGTTAGTAAACTGATTTTTAGCATATTCCGATGTAATTAACTCTTTCCATTCTACTCTGATAAAAGACATAGAATATATTTTTGCATCTCCTTCTAAAGCTTTATTGAACATAGAAGTAATTTGAGGTGACCCCTTGACCATACCTTGAAGTGTTACCTCTTTATCACCCACCTTGAATTTGAGCATTAAGCTTTGATAATTGAGGGTAAATTCCCCCAATGAATGCAACCATTGGACTCCAAAAGCAAGATCCATCTCTCCAATGTTAATTACATAGAAATCATCACATACCTCATGCTCCCCCAAAGTAATAGAAAGTTTGGTGACTCTTTTGGTACAAGGAAGAGAAAATTCATCGCCTATGGTTACTTTGAAACCCTTGAAGTCTTCTACAATCAAATCAAACTTAGCTACCAAATTTTTGCCAATGAAACTATACGTAGCACCACTATCAATTAAGATAATTACCTTGTGCTCTTTTATAGTTCATCTTACTCTGAAAGGATAGTACTTGAGTGCTCCCAAAAGAGTAGCAAGAGTGCTGCCCATATCTTGTGTGTCATCTTCATGCATATGCTCATCAATTACATTGTCATCATGCCCCTCATTAGCATCAACAATATCAAAATCTGAATCATTATCAATTACCTCAATGTAGTAGACATGTCCCTTGCCCATGCAACGGTGGCCTTTGGTCCATGAGTTTTTGCAAGTAAAACATAAGCCTTGTCTTCTTAATTCATCTCTTTTATCCTTCATATTGTTGCTATAGGGCAGCGATCTATGAGGTGGCACATATGGTGAAAAATGATTATTTTGTGGCTCATTTGGTGGTGCTTTGGGCTGCCCACCTTGTGCTCTTTGCTGCCCACTAAAATCAGTCCTTGGCTGTCTTGTATTTGCCCCTTTGGGCAATGAATAAGTGGCTACCCTTTTGGCCCTTCATAACCCCTTTATGCTGAACATTCTAAATCCAAAGCCTTAGTGATAGCATCTTGTAAAGAAACAGGGTTAAAAGCCTTAACCAAACCTTTCAATGGTTCAATCAAACCCTCAACAAATAAAAAAATCATCTTCTCACTAATATCGGGTACCATAACTGAAACCTTTTGAAAATCAACAACATACCTTTCAGCATCATGCTTTTGTTTGAGTTGTGCTAACTCACAAAAATGTCTATCTGGATTTTTTCTATCAAACCTCTCCATGATTCTTTTGTCAAACTCCTCCATGGTAGTAATAGATCCATGGCCTTATGTGATTAGGCCATAAAACCACCACTCATGAACAATACCCTCCAAATGTAGGGTGACGAATTTTAGAGTCTCCTCCTCAAACATGGGGTTAAGTGACATGTTTCCAATTTTTGTAACCAAGATCTCACAGGAAGTTTATCAGTACCATCAAAACTAGGAAGAGAAATCTTACCCAACCTTTGTTGTAGATCTTTGTGGGGCTACATATTAGGAACCTTTGACTTAGTTCCTTCATCTCACAAAAATCCCGAAAAGACTAAAGATCTTGCATGGCTAAGCTTAGGACTTTATATTCTCCTTGACGAATATCCAAAATATCCTCCTTTGGTGTCCTTTTCTCTATCACTAGTTCTTTCTGCAGAAAAGTGGCCTTGAAGAATTTATGAGGGGGGTTAATAGGAACCCTCTCATTATCATTCAAATGTCCTTTTCCATTGAATGGGTGATCTTTCCTTGGAATAGTAGTATCCTTCAACATGGTTGCAATTTATATACTCAAAAGTTTGTTGAATTTCTTTTTGGCTTTCTTTGATAAAGCTTTGCATGAGCTTAAATTGTTCTGAAGAAAACCCTTGAGGCTCTTGGTCCCCTATAGCCTTTTTATTCTTCTGATAAACTATGAACTCTTTACCTATTTGCATCCAACAACCAATTCACAGGTAGACAAGACCGGTGCTCTAATACCACTGTAATGTCTCCAAATGAGATGATTTCATACAAAATGAATTTTTTCTAATTCCACAATTGTGAAAGTGAAATCAGCAAACCCTAGTTTGCAAAATAAGCTCAAAAAACCCTTGTCAAGCCATAGAAACCTTAGATGCCACAAGAGTAGGGTTTTATAGATAAATTCCAGCCAATAACTTGTCCCAAAATTAACCAAAAATTTGTATAAATAATCAGAAATTTAAATGCACAAAACAAGTACATTTTTTGTCATAATTTTGAAGCTTAAATGCCACTTTTGATGGCTGAAAATTCTGATTTAATTCCAAAAATACAGATGCTATTTTGAAAGTTTTTTCTTCAAACTCTTGTCAAAAATTGCCACAAGTGCGCGAAAAATACCAAAAAAATACAGCGAACCGTTTTGGGCATAGAAATGGCAAAAAATGACTCTCCAAGTCAATCGATCCACTTGCCAAGTGCAAAAAAATTAGCAGAAAAATAGGAGAGTGAAATCTTGCCTTCTGCAAGTGAAAAAGTTTCTAATACATGTCAAAATAATTAAATAATAATTCTGAAAATTATTATTTAATTTTCTACTTCAAACCCTTCACGAAACTCCTCCAATTCCTCACACCAACACAGAAAATTAACAAATAAATTTAGAATATTTAATTTGCATAAAATAGACGAAAAGAGACCTCCAAACCCTTGATCCAAGCTTCCAAGGTGGTTCGCTCCACTTGTAAAAATAGGATAAATATTTAGCAAGATTAACATGCAAGAAATGAACCACGAAACTCTCACAAAACTTCACACGAAATCTTCAAAGCAAATTGCCCTACTTCTAGGATAAAAACAAGATCTCTTTAGCAAAGGTGGTGTCAAAAGACACCTTTTTTAGATTGATCAATACCAAGGCAGCGAACTTCTATTTGACATACATCCCAATAGTTTCTTCAAGCATGAAACAAATTATCAAAATTCAGCATGTCCTCCATTGTAGCCTTCACCTTGTATTTGTATCTTCCAAAGGGGGGCGAACCACTTTGGGAAGATAAAACACTTCATAAGTCATTGCTTGCACTTTTTAGAACATCTTTTTTTTTTCCTTATTTTAGCTCCCATGCCGACATTCTCTTTTTCGAATAATATATTAATTAATTGCCTTAATTAAAATAATATTTAAAATTACTTTAAGGCAAATAAATTAATCATTAATTCATTTAAGCACCTTAATGGTAAAAACCACTTTTTAACAAATATTTTATTAAGTAATGATTGTCTTATGATAAAAATCACTATTTCGACAATTAATAAATAACTAATAAAATATAGTTCCCCAAAAGGGTTCCCTTTAGTCTATAGGGAAATAGACTAAAGGTCTTCAATACTTGTTTATTCATGATGTGGAAATGGGGACATCACATTATTAATTAATTGTTAGTTAACCATTAATTAATGGACGGTTATCAACCTTCCTAACTTTTGTAACTTCTTTTGTGCTTAATAAAAAGAGGGACACACAAGTGTGTAAGTGTGCCATATGCTGTCCATTTCGCTTCTTTCTATCAGCATTCATATTTGCCAACACTATTAATATTGAGACCAAGATACAAGGGGATGTTTGTATCTATTCTCTACTCCTTTGAACTGATATTATTTCATCTGCTTGTCTCGGAATAGGCAGTAACATGAGCAGATACACAGGGACAGCTTGCAAAACTGACTACAGTTGAACTTTGCCCGCAAAGGTAAGCCAGCGCTTTGTTCATTTAGCAAGCTTGAGCTTCATTTGGCTGATCACAGGATCACAGGAAACCAAGATAGAAAAGGCTAGGTTCATGGCTTCTGACGCTGATTGGGATTTTCCACAAAGAGGTTCATTTTCGAATTTTATTGGCATAATGCTAGGTCTTATGGGGCTTACCTCCATAAATGTAATCCTTTCCTTCTTTCTATAATTTTCTTCAATCTTGGTACTTTCAAATCTTGTCCTTTCAACACCAAAGGATTTGTGACACCTTTTGCCTTTGCTTTCAATGAGAAATTCTTTGAGAAGACATAGAGCAGGTCTTGTCCAGGATTTCAAACACAAATCACACACTTGAGTGCATAATCTTGAATTGGAGATCAGTAAAATCATGCTGGTAAGAAGGAACCTTAGGCTGCATGCTCTCTCTATAAAGAGGCAAGGTAAAAACAGAAAATGTGCATGTTCTTCACCTCCCAAAATACTCAAGTTTATCCAAGGAAAAGGGGCAGTTTTTCCATGTAGCCTTACAATATGAGTCATCAGTCAAGCGTTGCAAAGATGAATCAACAAGATCAAAAGTGAAAGCAGCCATTAACTATGGAGGATGATGAGACATCTATGTCCCCTCACAGTCAGCGTTAGCAAGTACTTCAACCCACCACTCAACAGGTATGTGCCTTTCCTACTATGGTAAAAAATCAGATGTTGGCTGCCCGTATAACCCCTCCTGTTAGCAAGGCCAACCTTCTGTGTATTTTCCCTAAAATACATATAAAAGTGCACTCCCTTGCCGAGCTTGGCCATATTGGACCTCCTATGAAAAGCCCTGCCAACAGTCCCTGCCACCAGCCATCAGTTTTCTGTCCCCTCCCCAACCTGTCCATCAGTTCATCAGGGCCTCTTATGGAGTCTGACCAATTCCCAAATAGCACTCAACCCACTTATTGGACCATTTTCCATCCCTATGCCATGAGTTTCGTGGGGTTCTTATTGGTTGTCAAGGGGGAAGTGATAGCTCCCATGGACAACGTACTAATGAACCAGAAGACATCTCCCCTGTTAAGGCTTTGCATACAATTGATGGTAGCATTAAAACCGGCAGTGATGATTTTCCTCAACGGGGTATTCAGAATCTGGTTCTGGAAAAAACCATCTCTAACATGGACAAATGAATGGTTTATCTCACCAATGTTTTCAGTAGTAGGATAAAAGAATTGACATCATTGAGGCAGCGAAACAAAGATTGGAAGATGCCAGGGAATAAAGAGAGCTGGCACAACTCCCTGCTTAAGGACATGTTTCTTAAGGAGAAAGTTCAGGCCATGGTACTGGACAAGGTGCCAAGTTGTCCTTGTTTACAGGCCTCAGGCTAGGGAGGCCCTTCCAAATTGGCTTAATCAAGATATGCTTGCAATGGGGAATAAATATTTTCAGTTTGTGAGGGAAGAACAATTGCCTCTCCAAACCAGCAAAATTTCATAATTGTGAGTCTCTTGGGAGGTTAAATCCTTTTCCCTCACCCCATCTTGCATCTGCTACTCCTCAGGTCTCCCACAATAGCTTAGTTCCAAGGCACTCTCATCCAAATTTCTCCTTTTCTATCTCTTGATCAAGGTAGCTTGACCCCAAACACTTCACATATCCCCCAATTTGTGTCTCTATTCACTGCTGATAAAAAAATTATGTATAAATAAAAGGCCAATCAAAGGACCATTGCCATTCTTAAAGCCTTGAACAAAACAAATTGTGCTCTCAAAATCCTTAGTGATAAAATTGGGGTTCATGGAATCCAGAATCCTCATATGGATACTTCCGTCACTAATAAGGAAACATGTATTGTGTATTTATCTAATGTGTTTCAGAAACAGCAGAAAAGGATTGACACGATAGAAAAGCTTCTGCTTGGTGAGTTGGCTCATCCACGACTTGAAGAGGATAGTTATCAGTGGGACTACTTCCCTCCCTCCACTAAAAAGGTAGGCTTTCTAAGCTGCAGGTAATGGGATGAGTAAAGAAGTTGTGGAGCAATTTTCTATTCTCCATCACCCTCAACCTAGGCCTCCCCCTCCCCATTGCTTGGTGACAGGGCTTCTCTCAAGAAACTAATCAAGCCGGTCCCAACCAGCCCCATGGTGCAGGGGACCCGGGCACTTAGAAGATCTCCTGTCAATGACAGCCTGCTGGCATGATTTTCTCTAGTTTCTCTATCACAAAGAACCAAACAGCTGACCTCAGTTCTGGGTTTTAAAAACTATACCATAATGGTCTTTTGTAAAATGCAGCCTAAAAGCTGATGACTAGTTATTACCAGCTTACTGCCTGTTTTTGCTTTCATTTTAGCTTTTAAGGTGCTGTTATTTCTGTTCTTTGGTTCTTGTATTTCTGGTTGATTTCTCTAGTGTGGGTTAGGCCTCACGACATTGTCTATATGAGGTTTGTCTACCCTCCTTTGGCTTGCTTTCCTCCGTTTGTTTTTCTTTCAAATCAGAGGTGGTTTTACCTTTTGTAATTACTTCTCTTTACTATTTAGATATATCAACCCTTTAAAAAAAATTGTTATTTGAGAAATAGAAGGATGTCTTCCATTATCATTTACAATTGAGGATCTTAACGAAAAAGATGCAGACCAAAAATTGAACATGAACCCAATTCCAAATTGACCTTTAGCTGCCATATATAGGCTTAGTTACATAGGAAAACAAGAAGTCAAAAGGTGTATGGAAAATTTCATAGAAAAAGGATACATATGGTTGTGGAAGTGATTTTTCAGTGCACTAGGTGAGATCGTAAGTAGTCTATAAAACATTAAGCGACAAATATGACATACCCTGATTAGAAGACCTTTTGGATGCCCTTAAAGAAACCACAACGCTTTCTAAGATAAGATTAAGAGTGGTTACCACCAAATTAAAAACTAAGAAAGTTCTGTCCATTAAACATCCTTTATAACAATTAATGGCCATTGCAAACTTTTGGTAAGGATTTTGGCTTTATGAATGCTCTAACAACTTTTGTGAGACCAATGAAGAATGAGGAAGAGCACAAGAATTTGCCTACACAAAATATCAGAATTGTGTTTTCTCTAAAACTGAAACTGAGTATGTAAATGTAATCTTGGGAACAGAGACAACAGTGGACCTTAAGAAGATAAAAGTGGTTCAAGATTGGAGGATGCATACAAGTATAACAAAATTTGATTTTTTCTGAAAATTCATCCAAATATTTTCCAAGATAGCTCTACCCCTACAAGAATTATCAAGTTAAAGATATTTTAGTGAATAGCAAGGCAACGAAAATCATTTGACATTCTTAAGGAAGCATTCACAGATACCCATCCTTATTATATCAGGGCTAACCAAACCATTTGCAATTCACACAAACACTAGTGGACAAGCCATGAGAGAGGTATTGTCCCAAAAAGAAAAAGTAGTATCATATGAAAATATAAAATGGCAGATGTTGAATAGAAGTAATAATGGCCATACTGTATTCCTGATATTGAGGGTTGAATAGGACTACATGTTCATCATTTTCACAAATGCTTTACCCTTTACAGTTTTTCTTGGATTCAGCTATTATATAAAAATTAGTCCATCAAGCACTTAGCAAAGAGCTTAGTGTGGTTATGTTCAATTTTGATGGCTTGATATTTAATGGGATTTTGTTGGTCACTAGATTTGTTAGTAAGGTGGGAAATATGAGATGTCCATGAGAGAAAAAACAATGGCATGTAATTTGGTTAAAGAGATAAAGAATGTGGGCTGCTAAGAGTGCTAGGCTATATTTGAATCATAAAGAATTCGAATTTGAAGTTCTTGATGTGAGTTGATATATCACTTCACAGTTTTAAGGAAAGCATACATAGTTTACTTTGCAAGAAATCAACTTTTGGAGGGTTGTTAGCATTTAAAATTGATGTTTGGTTTGGAATATTACAAAGAGATGATGGATTGGTAATCTTGGTGTGATTATTGGAGATATCACAAACTTATTTTTTGGAAGGAAGATATGGAAAAGGACCTTTATGTTAACTGAAGCATGTTTTTAATGCCGCGTCTCTTTTAAATTGGTATGAGCCCTTCTTTTTCCCAAGGATGTAAATATTCTTTCTATAGGTCACTTGTCTCTTGAGGGATGTTGGCATATATTTCATTTTTCTTGTGGAAAACATCTCAAAGAGATGCCACTTTGGGTAAGACCCAAGGAGGCAGGGGTATCTATTCTGCCAAAATTGCGTATATTTAATAAGCCAATTGCCAAAAATTTATTCACTGAATAAAAATAGAAGAATGCATTTGAATTTAAATTACAACCATAAAGTAACCATATGGTTTATATACAATTTAAAAGTCAGTATATCTTGTGAAAATGTATATTGAAGTAGTTTCCTTCAAGATGCAGGTGTACTATTGGAACCAAAATAATATAAACCACGTACAAATATAGTTTCCTTCAAGATGCCAGTATATCCTCTGAAATTGCACACAAGGAAAACAAATAGTCAACATCACTTCTCAAAATAATGATGAGTGTGGCTTGTAAAAAAAATTAGCATCTTTATATGTTTCTTCTCCCTTTAACTATGGCCTTCTAATACTATTATATGAGTTTTTGGCTTTTACACATTGCTTGTTTGCCATACATCACAAAGGTAAATTCAAGTGGCTACAGCTTTATTATATAGCATCCACAAACAACTTATGTTCACTGATTCAGATTGGTGTTATGGTGTGCAAAATGGAAGAAATGAAAACTTAAGCTAACAATATTGTGTTCTTTTAATAATAAGCTTTTAAATGATATGGCAGATAAGCTAATCAGCCCCAAGCTACATGTTAAAATCTCTGACCTCTTATGATCTCCAATATAAAATAAGAGTATGATATGGGAGGCCTGTGTACGCATTTTGGTTTTTCATTGAAGTGATATGGGTGGCCTATGCACGCATTTTCATTTTTCATTGAAGTGATATGGGTGGCCTATGTATGCATTTTGGTTTTTCATTGTAGCACTTTTTGCATTGATTAATGAATGCTCCATTTCTAAAACGCCTATTATACACACAACAAATCAATGCAATTAGTGATTCATATTACTTATGGAAGAGTATTTACTAGATAATTTAGAAACTTCTATTAATATTTGGTAGTATTGTTAGTCAAAGCATAAGAGAATAACATGCATTATGTAGGTAGCTGAAGAAAGGCATGAAAAGGATTGCAATCATGTGATGATACATTAGATCCTTTTTTTTTTCGATCTGTCAGTATATTCTTCTTTTTGAAAAAAAGACATTACCCCATATGTTTCTACAAATTCTACAGGTTTTGTCTCACTTGGAAGGTGTACGAAATCCTTTACCTACTTCACAGGAGAAATTCTATATTCTTATTGAAACTACCGGTAGCAATGAGTCACATGATAAGTAAGTCATCCTGGATATATCATACAACTCCCTTTACACCATGGTAGCTAAACTTACTTGTAACAATGGATTTCGTACTTTGTATGGTATACTATTGGCTCGCAAGTGAATTTTAAGCTCTCTCTTCTGTGACTTAAACTTTTATGTAATTGGCTATGCAATCTACCTTGGAGATAAAGTGGTTTTCTTTAGTGCTTTTGATCAAATTTTAACTTATGGAGTTTAAAGTTTGTCCATTGATATCATCAGCTGGTATATTGTTTTACAGAGCAAAGTTGGATGCCTTCTTGGAAAGTTCTATGCAAAAGGGTCTCATTGCGGATGGCAGTGTGGCCCAAGACATCAACCAGATTGCTGCATTTTGGCGAATACGTGAGGTTGGATCCTTTCCCTCAATAATCTACTTGATGTTACAAATTTCTGGGAGCTCCTATCACTGTACCCTTAGAGACTAAAAACTTTATAATAAATCCAGAGATGACCTTAATGGTATTTGAAAAACTTGTCCTCCTCTTATGGATACATGTTTATCTTTTTAGATGAGATGAGTTTTCAAGAGATGGCCCTTATGTGTCAAAATTGGTGCCTATTGAGTACATATCAAGTACAAATGCACAGCTAGGAAAAGATGGGTACCAATTTGTACAATAATTTTGTTTAACGATACAAATTTTTCTTTTCGGCCTTGATCATGCATCTGAATCATATACGTTAGCCCATAGTCAAGTTTCTAGAAGAGGATATAATGATAGTTGTAAGAAGATTGTAAACCTTTCCATGAGGTACTCCAAGAAGCCAAATGTTTCTTACGAACCAATTTTCATGCTTCACAAGAAATTCTTTAGCTTGATGCTAAAATGAGATGATATTTTTGAGAAACAATTTTTTTTTCCTAGTATACAAAATGGGGTCAAATTGTTTCCTTAATGCGAATATCTCATGTGTAACCATATCTGGGCTGTAATCCTATAGTTGTAAACCTAGTATTGGAAATCTTTTAAGTAACCATAATTAATTAGAAGTTCAGTGTTGGAAAATCATTTTTAGTGTGGAGTTCTCAATATTAGAAGCTATGGAAAAATGTATAAATTTTCTCCAATTTGCTTAATTTTTTATATGTTTTTAGACAAAAATTAAGCAAATTATCAAAGAGCCAAAAAAATACTTTGTAGAAAACGAGGTGAATATCCAATTTAAATTGGAGAATATTTCTGTCAGCATTTTTTTTTAAAATCCAAACAACAAATGTTAGCCAAAAAATTCCATATAAAATCGTAAGTAGTGGAAATGCATGTTTTGATAAATATAGAAGGCATGGGAATTGGTAGTCCTTGATGATAAGATAAGAAAGAAAAATATTACAGAACAATCCTTTACAAGCATTTTGGGACATCCATATACATAAATGTTTGTAGACATAGATACACATGCATTCATATATGTGCAAAGATAAACACACACACATACATAGGTGTGCATATATATATCATGATATGTGTAACCTTATTTGGATTTTACTTGTGTGTGTTTAAGTCATCTTAGGATGACCTCCATGAGTAGTCATAAACCTAACGACATTTTTCTATATGCATTTTTGGTAATAATCACAAGGCAAAGGGATCCAATTTAGCACACAAACACCTTAAGCATTTGTTAGTAGGGGGGAGGAATGGTGAAGACGAGCATATTCCTCACTCAAACACTTCAATTCTATATATTACTCAAAAATAAAGAATTGCAAAATACTCAACCTAACTGAATGAATCACTCACCCACCCATCCTTGCTCTTATAGAAGAAGAATGCTAGAGTTACAATATATTTAAACATCCTAATAATAGTAACTCTAATAATAACTGTACATCTGAAAAGCGTGTCTAATAATAAAAACTCTAAATCTAAAAAGCATTTTCAATAACAGCAAAAACTCTAAATTTAACATGTCTAATCATAAGACTGGATTCCTATTAAACCATTGTTCGAAATTTGCTGAGTGCACCATGCTGAATAGAACAATAGCTGAGCAATCACAAGTAAAATTCTAACACTCCTTGTTTGCGAGGAAGGTGTTTTCTACCAAGTCGAGTCTTTCCCTCAACATCTCAAACTTCCCCTTATCTAGTGGCTTTTTCAAAATATCTGCCACCTGCAAATCAGAAGGAACATTCTCAAGGATCATTGCTCCCTTTTGAACTCTGTCTCTGAGAAAATGGTACCAAATATCAATGCGCTTGGAGTGATCATGAAACATTAGATTCTCAGAGAGCTTGATGCAACTCTGATTGTCAGAGTAGACAACTATAGGCTCCAACATCTTGTCAATCAATTCTGTTATCAGCTAGCAAAGAATCCATATGGTCTCACAACTAGCAGATGAGGGTTCTATATACTTTGCCTCTATTGAACTAAGCACAACTGACAATTACTTCCCATTGAACCGGGAAATAATACCTATGCCCAACCTGAAATAAATTCCCGAAGTGCTTGCCCTAGTACTTGCATCTCTTGCACAGAAAAATTCATGCAACACAAACTCGCCATCTCCCACATACCTCATGCCATAATGAATTGTGGCCTTCAAGTATTGAAGCACATGCTTTGCAGCCTTCCAATGAATCTGCCTCTGTTTAACCATGAATTTACTCAAGCTATTTACTGCAAAACAAATATCTAGCTTGGTATTCACAAGATACATAAGAGAACAATTCAGTTGCTTATATAAAGAAGGACCTACCAAATCTGAATCTGAAACAGCAGACAACTTCAGTTTTGTAACCATAGGAGTGGCCAAGGGTTTAAAATCAATGTCTGAAATCTCTTCAGAATCTCCATAGTGTAATTCCCCTGTCCAAGGAAGACCTCACCTATACCCTACCAAACATATAGACCCAAGAAATAATGCATAAGGTCTATGTCCTTCATGTCAAATTCACTGTCCAACTTTTCCTTGCACCATGCAATGAGCTTCTCATAGCTCCCTGTAATGATGAAATCATCTACATACATGACCAAAATAAGTAGATCAGATTTATCATACAAATAATAAAGATTATGATCTACAAAAGTTTTGGTGAAGCCCAAATTCAACAAGTACTCATCAATTCGTGAGTACCAACCATGTGTTGCCTACTTCAGTCCATAAAGGGCTTTCTTCAACTTGCATACATGGGTATCGCGCCCATGCACCCAAAAAACCCCTCAGCTGATTAATGTACACTTCTTCAATCAAACCATTCAGAAAAGCATTCTTTAGATACATCTAGTATAAAGGCAAACTAAAAACTGATGCAATAGGCGTGATGGTCCAGATATAAGTATACCTGTCAACTGGAGCAAAAGTCTTGTCATAGTCAACTCTCTCTTTGGGAGAATCCTCTTGCTACAAATCTGACCATGTACTTCGCAATGCTTCCATTAGCTGCATGCTTGATCTTGTAAAACAACATGGAATCAATCAATGATCTCCTCACTAGTTTCGGCACAATCTCGTAGACATCATTCTTCGAAATGGGGCTATACTCCCCTGTCATGGCATCTCACCATACTTGCTCAACTGCAGCCTCATAACTTGAAGGCTCTGCATCAATAATAGAAGACATTAGTGCAACATAGGTACGAAATTTCTTAGGGTGGTGACTCACCCAGAAAGAAGGTTTTGGTGTTCCTACTTGTCCCTATTTCTCCTATAATGTCTAGGTAAGCCACTTGGGCTTCTTGGCTGAACTGGATGTTAAAGGTGGCATTTGTTCCTTCATCAGAACCTTGCTGTTCTAAATCTGATTTAGCTATAATCTGCGAATCAGCACTTGGGACAGCAAGCTTTTCTCCCTCCTCAACCTCCCTAGGAGGCTTCTCACTGTCTTCCTCTATACTGGAATGTAAATCCAGTAAGCCTTGGAGGTCTTGCTGTAATCAACAAATAAACCCTTGATGCTCGAGGGTTCAAATTTAGTCTTCTTCTTATCTGGTACATGAATATAAATAGGGCACCCAAAAACACGAAAGTGTGATATCTGAGGCTTCTCACCTGTGAAAGCTTCTTCTAGTGTCTTGTCCTTCAAAACCCAGTGAGGACACTTGTTCAGAATGTAGACAATTATATTGCAGGCCTCTGCCCATAGGCAGATGGGCAAATCCATGTTGTGGATCATGACTTTGGTTGTCTTAATGATGGAGTTGTTCTTCCTCTCTGTGATCCTATTCTATTGCGAGTTGTACTGCATAGTCAACTCCCTCTTGATCCCTACTTCTCTACAAAATTCATCGAAGTCCTTGGAGGTGTACACTCCATTGTCAGATTTCAACACTTGATCTTCCTGCTGGTCTGATTCTCAACTAAGGCCCTGAACTCTTGAAACTTAGAGAACACTTGATCCTTAGTCTTTATAAAAGAAATCGAGGTTTTTCTAGAAGAATCATCAATGAAAGAGACATAATATAGATTACCTGACAAAGAGGCTGAAGTCATTGATCCACATGTCTAAATAAATTAGAACAAGAATCTCTCTTGATCTGTGCTCACTATTTGGGAAAGCAATCTTGGCATGTTTGACGAGTGTGCAACCCTTGCACACTCTTGTCTTCTCAATCTTGAAGTCTAGAAATCCTTGCACCATGTCCTTCAAGATAGGTAGTGCTCCATAGTGCATGGGACCCAATCACTTTTGCCATAGCTCACACATATTTTCACTATCATGCACCAAAGCACCATGATTCAGTGGATCAACAGGAAACCTATATAGGTCACCTTATCCCACACCTTTGGCCAAAATCGGCCATGCTCATGACTACGATCTCTAATAATAATTTATTGATCATCAAACTAAGCCACACACCTAAGATCTGTCATGGCTGACAGTGAAAGAACTCTTAGTTAAACCAATAACATACAAGACATCATCAAGCTCAAGAAATCACCTAATGGCATGCGGAAGGAGACAAAGGCCATTCCTGTAACTAGATATGGGGCATCATCACCCACTCCACCTATATGTCGGCCTTTTGTTCTTGAAGTCTTTTGAAAACCTTCTTGTTGAAGGTTGTGTCTCTAGATGCTCCAATGTCCACATACCACCGTACTCTAGAGATGGTGTTAGTGGAAAGGCACAACACCATGGAGAAGGTTGTCCCACGTTTGGATGATAACTCATCCACTCTAGCGGAAGCAATTGCACTCCATGCAAACTGGTGTTGTTGCATGCCCTTCCTATTCTTTTTTTTTAAACATTGAGATGCATAGTGGCCCATATTGTGGCACTTGAAACACTTTAGGTGACTCAAATATTTCTTACCTTGGCTGGAAAAAATTGAATCATCTTTCTTCATGTTTTGATCCTTCCCATGTCCTCCTTTCTTATCTCCTCTCCTCAACTTCCAAATGAGGGCTAGGTTTTGGATCTCAGTCCCTTTGGCTGCAACAATCTCTTGCCTTGTCTCCTCTTGGACAAAGACATCCCACTTTTTCTCAAAATTGGGCATGTTATCCTGAATCGAAACACCCTACACAAAGTGTTGCCAAGGTGCTGAGAGTCCATTCAAAGCTATCAGAACTAGCTCTTCATCACCGACTTCCATACCTATAGTTATGAGCTGATCTCTCTACTTAGTGATCTCCATCAAGTAGCTTGTCACAGTATCAGTGTTGCTCACGGAAGTGCTGGTGAGCTTGTTCTTCAAAAGCATCCTACAGGATATGTTCACACTTTGATATAGAGTGATCAAGGCGTCATACATCTTTTTTGTCTTCTTCTCTATGATGTGAGGGTTAAGTGGTCCTTCACAGAATCAAGGATGATTCACTTTATTTTGGTTGCCTTCTTATTGTGTTCGTCCAACTGTATAGGATCAGTAGGAGCTGTAAGCTTCTTCTTAACAAAACCCCAAAGATCAACCTCCTCCAACAACTGTAGTCTGCACTTCTATGGTGTGAAGCTGGAATTGCCTTCTAACTTCTCACACTCTCTGAGACTGAGAGTAGTCATACTGCAGCTTCTAGAACACACTTCCACAACTAGATCAGTCTGAAATCAAATCAAAACAGTGGCTTCACAGGTCCAAGTGTCTATTACAGGGATATATTGACTTTAATCACTGAAGGTAGAGCATCACACCTACTGAGATCCTCTGACAGCCCCCTCTCATAGGTAGCAGCTCACTCCATATGCAAATCTGGAGAAGATAATCTCAGACAAACCGCTCTTATACCATGTTAAATTAAAATTCATGGTGCACATATTTGTGCTTACAGTGAACAAAACTTTAACTAAACACCTCTCAAAACAGAGCACTGTTAGACTCGGAAATCTGGACTAAAAATTTACTAGTGGAGACATTACATTGAACTGAAAAATTCAAGATAATGGATTGTGTAAACTAAATCTGCATAAAAACAGTGTTGCAAAGCAAACAGATTCCTCACTCAAAGATATATCAACTCTATATGTTACTCACAAAGAAAGAATTACAAAATACTGCACCTATCTGAATGAATCACTCACCCACCCTGCCTTGCTTTTATAGATGAAAGCTAGAGTTCCAATATATTTAGACAGTCTAATAATAACAAATCTAATAATAGCATCAACTCTAAATCCAAAAAGCATGTCTAATAATAACTCTAAATTTGACATGTCTAACAATAACTTCAACTCTAAATTTAACATGTCTAACAATAACATCAAGTCTAAATTTAACATGTCTAATGATAAAAACAACTCTAAATTTAGCATGTCTAATAATACCAACTCCTCTAAATTTAGGATGTCTGATAATAACACTGGATGCCTTTTAAACTATTGTTCTGAAGTTGTTGAGTGTGCCATGCTAAGGAGAGCAACAACTGAACAATCACAACTAAAATTCTAATAGTATTCACCTAGCAATAAACCTTAGAACATCAAAGGCTTAAACTAATATTCAATGTTAAATGAGAGAGATACCCAAACGAAATTAAAACTATGTTGTTTGGAAAAGAAAATGGAAACGTTTCCGAAATAGGGAAACATATATTTTCAAAAACCCTTGATTTGGAAACGTTTATACTATATATATATATATACACACACACACACACAATGCATAGTACTTATTTTTAGTCTATAAAAGATAAAACACTTAAAAATATATAGCATTCATTCATTACTTCAAAGACAAAATGTACATTCAAATCTAGAATAAATCATCTAGATTGTCCTCAAAATCATGAATGGCACTCCCACTATTTTTCATCTTTATCATTTATTGATGCTTTCTCTTGCAGGGGCTCACCAATGCATATTATGAATCTCCTTGAGTGCATGCCTTAAGGGGTGCATAGGGAATAATGTGGGATTGGCTCGTGTTGCGAGAGATCTTAGTAATAATGTTATTCTAATTTCGAAAAAGGGGGCATTACATTGAGCCTTTGGCTCTTCTCAATCAAGGGGTAATTCCCAACAGGAATACCAACCTGTTTTCTTACCATAGTAGGATATATTATTCATATGCAATGGGATGATTTATACAATTAAAAAATTGTTTTGTTATCCTATTAACCCAAACTTACCTAATTCTAATTTCGAAAAAGGGGACATTACATTGAGCCTTTGGCTCTTCTCAATTATAGGGTAATTCCCAACAGGAATACCACCTTGTTTTCTTCATTAAAACCATACTAGGATATATTATTCATATGCAACGGGATGATTTATACAATTAAAAAGTTGTTTTGTGATCCTATTATCTAGGATACAACCCTCATTACATTCTGCTAATCCCTCAACCCAAACTTACCTAATTCTAATTTCGAAAAAGGGGACATTAATTGAGCCTTTGTCTCTTCTCAATTATGGGGTAATTCCCAACAGGAATACCACCTTGTTTTCTTCTTTAAAACCATTCTAGGATATATTATTCTTATGTAATGGGATGATTTATACAACTAAAAAGTTGTTTTGTGATTCTATTATTTAGGATACAACACTCATTACATTCTACTAATCCCTCAACCCAACCTTACCTAATTCCATTCTACATTGGTGTTATAAGTTCCTAACAAACTAACCTACAACCTATCTAATTATTCATTTCTTACTAAGTATAATACCTATATCATGATGTAATATTATTCCTAACATTCCTCTCTCATTACTTCCTAGACCTAACACTAGGAGACTAAAACGTTTGCATGAGGACTGGGACACACTTTTAATCAGTTGATGAACAAGGACACACACAACATACTTATAATTAGTCAATAAATGAGGACACACATCAATTCTTCGAGAATCATCAAGTAAACATGGACTAGGACATACTCTATAGTCCATACACGTGTAAACATGGATGCATGATAAGTTTGGTACAGATCTGTGCAGGATTAAGCAAATACCATTAATGAATAATTGAGTCGAACAGAGGTGGATTTCACAAAAAACAGTGTCACACTACATATTATTTCTGCACACAATGAATTCTATTAATTCTCTATACTCTGATTTATTATTTCACTCTATGATTAATCTGAATAATAAAACATTCAGTGAGATTACATATTTATAGGAATCATATTCTTATATGTTCTCCCCTGATTTCTTATCCGAAATCTCTCACACAAAGCACACCACTAAATATGATATATTGTTATAACTATTAACAATATATCAACAATATAATATTCTAACAAACTTATGGTATTAACCACTCGGTTATAACCACTAAGTATTTACTTTTTAGCATCCCGTAAATATCAACCTATTTACTATTTACCATTTCATAAATACCTAAATTTACTCGATGTAAAATCTAAATTTCTAACATTCTCCCCCATAGTTTTTACATGGTGCAAAAACATTCACACTCTTATCTGCAGTATGCTCACCTCTTGTTGCAGGGCATATTTGGCTCATGACCTTGATACAGAGAGCCTCACTCCTTCCATGGTTTTACAGGTTACCACAAACCTTGAAATGAACAAGAACACCATCTACCTCCAAGAATTGGCATGAATAGAACTGTATGCAATCGCATACTCACAGGTCTACATACTACTAACGCAATCTTGTTGCACATGGCCGCTATATGCGAAGGAGCGCATCCCGCATTTATTTTACGTGACCGCAACGAACGTGTCACTGAGGGTCATCTCCATAAAGAAGTAAGGCAGTCGTGAGATCTCTGCAGTAGCTGCTCTCCTAACAGTTGCCAAAACACTATTCACTTCTTGGTGGTTTTTCCTGGTTCTCTACCACAAACCTTTTCAAGATCCATGAACTGACTTACATTGGTGTTTTTTGTCTTTTCACATGTTTTCACTTCAGAGAATCATGTTTGGAATTTCACACAATTACATATCATAAACAGGTATTATTCTTATGTTCTTATTTGCAACACACAGCAGAAATGTAAAACACACCACACACGTCACCAAAACATTGATGTGGCCCCGTTGTTGGTGATTGATGAGAGGTCGCTGAAAGACCTCCTTCCTCCATGTAGCCTCCATCCTCCATTATGGGATACTGCTTACTCAGGGGATATGTTGATGAGATGCTCTGATGGTTCCGACAGGTTCTTTTTGGTTGCTTCCACATAAATTAGAACCCCCTCATTTTTCGAATGTCACATACAAGCAAAAATGCGTTTGTGACTCTAAGCCTAAACAACTTTGACTTAACTTATTAACTATTGACATTTGACTTTTAACGACCGACTCACATAAAGGACTTTTATAAATGACAACACACTTGACACTTTTTAAAAATGACTCTTTTGACAATAATGACATGTTAAAAAGACATACAAAACTCATTATTGACATTGACTGAACGACTATTAAAACTATATACAAAATTAGATTTGTAATAAACATTTAATTACAAAATCTATTTATTTGGACATTACAACTAACAAAAACTTAAAATACAAAAAATAGACTTCTCATATAAATGACTTTATTTTTTGGAGCAATACTCTAAAAATAATTTTGACAAAAAAACACCACCTAAAACAACTGTTAAACCAAAGTATAAAGACTTATAAATGGCTCATAAACAAAATACACCTTTTGACTCTTAATATAGCAAAAGACTACTAACCGAATCACAAGACTTTAAATCTTAATAAAATAATCTATTGACATGACATATGACAACAAAGAGACATTGGTCTAAAAAACTTGTTTTAAAAACTAACACATAAAAATGACTCAAAGACCTTTTTTTTTAAATATGGACGGAAACTTACAGATGTCAAACTTACAGCCGCTGAACTTCAATCCTTACAGCTTGTTTGGTTTATGTGGATGTTGGAAGAATTTAGCAGTTTGCCGTGGAAGTTCACAACGCCATTGATACAAAATATGTCTTATGGCATAGATCAAAGCTTCGGTGTCTCCGTCAGGTAGCTGGACAAAGACTGGTACAAAGATTTCAGATTTTGCAGAGCTTTGTTTGGATCTTCGATGCATGGAACAGCAGAGCAATGGAGGATCAAAACGCTTGTAGTTATAACAGTCGGCAGCCAATTGATCTGTGCGCAGGCAACGTAAGTGAGTTTCCACAACAAGGAAAAATCAAAACATATTTGTAGACCGACTGATCGGAACGCTATTGAACACTTCTCACTTCAAATAGAAGTTGAACGAAATTTGGCAAAGACCACATTGAAGAATTTAAACAAGTTCCATTCAAGTGCACGTTGAAGCCGTAGGCATATATGCTTTAAAATTTTCAAGCAAATGATCAGGGTCGCAGAAGTGAACTCGCATAAAGGTTGTGGTGCATTTGATCTTTGACTACTCTCACAAGCCTATAGATGAGCAGTTATGGATAACAATATGTTGTTAAATCATGTACGCAGACCACAAGATGACTCCCAAGGACGTAGACCTTATGGATGTTCTCAAACTCTCATTATGTTGCTCTGATACCAAATGATAAGTTTGGTACAGATCTGTGCAGGATTAAGCAAATACCATTAATGAACAATTGAGCCGAACACAAGTGGATTTCACAAAAAACACTGTCATACTACATATTATTTCCGCACACACTGAATTCTATTAATTCTCTATACTCTGATTTATTATTTCACTCTATAAATAATCCGAATAATAAAACATTCCGTGAGATTACATATTTATAGGAATCATATTCCTATATTTTCTCCCCTGACTTCTCATGCAAAATCTCACACTAAGCACACCACTAAATATGATATATTGTTATAACTATTAACAATATATCAACAATATAATATTCTAACAAACTTACCGTATTAACCATACGGTTATAACCACTAACTATTTACTTTTTACCATCTGGTAAACATCAACCTATTTACTATTTACCATTTCGTGAATACCTAAATTTACTCAATGTAAAAGCTAAATACCTAACAATGCACATAACTGCTCACAACAAAACGCTATGGATGGGACTTGGCCTCACACTTATATGAACAATGTTCATAATAAAACAAAATGTATGAATAGGGACACAATCAACTATTTGCTAAACATGGTAATGGAACTAGGCCAAACTAGCTCATCCTTAGGTGGGACTGGGCCTCACCAAACAACAATAAGAAACTTTTTGATAAAATGGTGGGATGACCTCACACATTTCATTCTTCAATGGGAACGGGGCGTCACCGAACAAACTCATCTCATCTTCAATGGGAGCTAGGCCTCACTGAACAATCTTACTCTAAAAAGGTGCCACTAAAATGGTACTCAATTCTCTGAGCTAACAATGAACTCACCCTAGCTATATATAGTAGGTCATTGGGAGAGGACCTTTAGGGGACCATATACATATAGTATGCTCTCAATCGAGGCACTCATCCACCCCTATCTATATTATATATATAGGGGGCCCTACCCCCTTCTCCCCCTCCAAATATAGGGGTGGGGCCTATCTAGTCTATAACCCCTACCCCCCCATCTCAATAGATCTATACCCATATCCATATAGATCTAGAGGGGAGGGGACAGTTCTGGAAAGTTCTTTGATGGCACTAGAATAGAATAGTATGGTCGTGCATCATCCATGGACATACGCTTTCCCCCTTAATCAAAAAGGTTTGTAAGGATGTCGCATTCTCCTGAAAATGCATCTTTTTACAATAACAAAGCTTAAGGAAAACAATTAAGTTGGGTAAACTAGCAATGCACAAACAAGACAAACTTTACAAGGTTTTTGAGAATAATATTGGACACAACTTGGCAAAGTTTCATGATTAAACTCCTTTTGGATTGGAAGATATGGAATTAATTTGACTCAAAAATTTGTACAAACGTAGACCATTTACCCTGTAAGAACAATCATATCTATCACACTATAAGATCTGTAGCAAAATCCTTTGGGTGCATGTTCTACAATCTTATAAGATCTGAAGCAAAATCCTTTGGGTGCATGTTCTACAATGTTATTCTGCTCATGTTGGCACATTTTCATCATAAAACTCCTCAGGCTATTAGATATGTAATTATTTCGATCCTTCGGATACTAGAGAAAAATATTTCATTACATTATAAAATTCAAAACTTCTTAAAATTAATAAAAATTTAAAAAAAATTGAGTTTGCCCTAAATTTTCATAAAAATCAAACTTTATATCAAAATGAAAAAACTTTGTTGGGAGCTTTGTCAAGTACGAATCTCCTACTGTAAATCGAATGCCTCTCTATGTTTCACCTTCACTGCTACAGGCGCATCTCATGCAATTTTGTTGTAGGGATGCCTCTGAAAATATTAGTTGGGTGCTCTTATTGCTGCAATCAATAGTCACTGAAGCACCACTACAGCCACATCCTCTTCTTCTGCCGCAAAATGCCTCTCCTTAGACACCACTGCTGTAAATGCACATATCCGTACCATATGTATGTTTTTTTAATTATTATTATTAGTTATACTAAATGCTTTGCTAGGCAATGACGCTTCTCCACTATTGATCTAAACGCCTATCCACAGCTAAGAATATCACAGGGGCATCTTTTCTTTATTCAGTTGGTTTGTTCTAGAGTTCTCTAAACCGATAATGGCAAGTCAAAAGCTCTCCTTCTGACAAGCCAAAAACTTTCCTTTTTGAATACAAAATTGTGCCGCATGAAGCTGGTACTAGGGGATTTGTAGATACAGAAAACAAGAGTGCAATCAAAGGTTTAAAACTCTTCAAAACAATTGAACCGTAGATTCAATTTATTACACAGAATGCAGTGGTGCTATTCTCTTTCTTCTCTTTTGGCTTTGAGGATTTCCCTTCTCTGATACCAAAATGTTGTTTTTGTTAAACCATACCACGATATATTATTCATATGCAATGGGAATATTTATACAATTACAAAGATGGTCTGTGATCCTATATTTTAGGATACAATTCTCATTACATTCTGCTAATCCCTCAACCCAACCTTGCCTAATTCCATTCTATTTGGGTGTTATAACCACCCAACAAACTAACCTACAACCTATCTAATTATTCATTTCTCACAATTATATTATTCCTAACACAACCGTTCCAACCATCCTCCAGGTATCATAGCAACAAATAACTCCTAAAAAATACGTTTACAAAATCAGTTAAAGATTGTTTTTGTTGAACGTGTTCTTTCTCCTCAAAAAAAGGTGGGTGTAATTAAATAAAAGTACAACTCCAATATTTCAACTATGGACACATATACATTAAAGCCAACATATTTTATTCACCCCATTAATTATAATTCAAATATCTATTTAAAATTAAAGTGGGCCCGAGACAAATCTTGGGTGATGTTAGAGGGGAAACATTCTCATAAAAACATGTCTCACTATCACCCTGACCATAACATCAAAAGCAAACAGGGGACCTAATATAGACATGAAAGTGGCCTGTGGAGATTCAAAGCAGTCTGGGAACATCAGTTGTAGCCTCATTACATCACTGACTCATTCAATATACGTTACAATGCTTTACGGTACATGATTATATCATTACGTGCTCTGTAGACGTACCATCCTTCCAGCCCCATTAGACCAGCCCTGAAAATACAATAAATTAACATAATCATGTGTACATATATTACAAATGTCTTATAGACATTGTTTTTTTTGTTCAAAGCTAAAGTGCTTATATACAGTATTTACATTGAGACTTATTTCAGGGATCCATTATTCACCATCATTGTATTCTAATGGTAAATTTCTTCTGTCTAGTGTACTGCCAAGAAACCTATTTTATTTTAAGCTCATTTTTTATGTTCATATTTATAGTTCAAAAGCTGAACACCAAATATTATCTGTATTAGTATTTTAAATGTTAGAGGCTGAATACAGAAAAATTAGTTCCTAGCGATTCATTACGCCCCTCTTTTATCTAATTCTTCCGCTTATTATTTATTTCTTTTATTTGCAATTGCACAAAAGCTTTTCCTTTCTCTCCCTGAACTTCCTTCTCATGTCCTATGCACCTATTTCACACCAACCTAATAAGTTTTAGCCTTTTCTTTAACTCTCGTTTTTGTTCGTGAGAGATCAAGTTATTAACTGATCCATTGGCAATTGTAGCAATGATCTATAGTATGAATCATGTAATTGTTATGTTCTCACGAAATTTTAATTTCATCATGTTGCATTATATGTTTTCTTAGAGTTTGTGATCTTATTTACATGTAACAGGGTATTACAGAGGCTCTAGTGAGAGCAGGTGCTGTTTACAAGTATGATATTTCACTACCCATTCAGCATCTGTATGAACTTGTCGATGAAATGAGGATGAGGCTCGGTAATTCCTTAAATAGTTCCATCCAAACAAAATTAATTTATGTTTCTTAAAATTTAGGGCTGGCCATGCATATGCAATATTTTATTAGCCATTTCTTCTAGTTCTTCCCAGTCAGCAATAAGATGTTGTAGGTAAGGAATTATTTAGACTGGTGCAAGTTTAATCCTCTCTGCTCAGGTAAGCCTTCTATTCTGCCTTGGTAAGCTAGGTTGACATTCCCATCTTTCCCTTCATAAAGTTACACCTAACATTTTCTTTATCCAGAACACCATTGGAAAGATGACATTGTTGTTGCTTCTTATACAGGTTGGCTTCAACAATAGTTACTACATACTCTAAAAAGGCTTATTTGCAGACATTGGTTTCTCTCTGCAATAGTTTTGCATTCCTCACTAGAAGCATTTATTTGCATGTGGCCAGAGTTTGTGCTGCCTCTACAGTTCTGATGTTCAGAGAGTTACCAACAATCTATACTAGAATTCCTCACAATTATATAAAAATTGGCAGTCTTACTACCCATAATACAATGGCATCATTTTTCAGAACAATGACCCGAGGATAGTCATGAATAGTTGGGGCCCCCTAGATATATGGGCCCATATATTCTAAGTCTCCCTCTATCCTTGCCATATATCAATAGACAGTCAACCACATATTAGTCTCCGCCTATATCTGCATGGGCCGCCCCATATTACTACTCTAGATTCAGGGGGAACCCTATTGAGATGAGGAGAAACTACTGTATATATAGCCTAGCCACCCAACTATCAACTATCTACCCCACCCTATCTATATAGGCAGGCCAATGGCCCTATATATGTAACTGAATCGACTGCCTCAACTCCAGGGTTACGGTTGGTATAGAATATAATATCCAATTGGCGGGATCCCACGGCATTCATGCATGCTCCATTGGCCAGTGTCTAGTCTAGTCTAGTCGATTAGTTGCTCTATAATCTATATGGCATTCGTTCAATCCAATCCAATCATGTTATGTATATAATAATAGTACGATCATTGTATCACTTCTATAATATAGAATAGATGGGTGTTGACAATCTTTGAGGAAATAAGGGTTGGGTTGAGGCCCTATGAATCCCAGATAATAGATAGGGTCTATCCTCGGAATCACAGATAGATAGATAGGCCTATCCTCGGAATCTCCTCATCTATGACTTGAATGGAGGGTGAGAACACTGGCTCGAATAAGATAATATCAATGAAGGCTTGGGCTCCACTTGGAGGGCTATGGACCCTCGAAGATTGCTATAGGTAGTGGCCCCTATCTATACTATATGTAAGTAATATATATATTTGGCAGCAGACTCAACTGAGGTCAGTTGGTTAGAAGGCATAGATCGTTCCACCCTATGTATATATCAGCCATTACCAGTTACTGCCCATATCTATATAGGGGGGCATCGTCGATCATATCATGTAAATGTCTATCTATCATTTGAACAACCGACCAACCCATATATAGATAGGGGATCGTGCTTAGAACAACTAGCAGGTCGAGCGGAGCCCTATATATATAACTAGGGAATAGAGTCTGATTGATTGGTGCGTGAGATAGAACGCCCCACATAGGGATAGCTTCCAACCAAGTCACCTATTAGTCCATATACATAGAGAGGGGAGGGTGCCAACTATATCTTACCATCTGTAATGTTCCGTTTTCTAGCTTGATCTTTTACAGTGGACCGTTGGCCTATTCCGGAGACCCGTAGGCTACTCGGAGGTTGAAATTGGGGTTTCATGTTTTGGTGGTCTCTTTCTGGGGTTTTCAGTGAGCTTTGAAGGGATGTGTTTTTCTCAACATTCAGGAATTTACTATTTTTAGTAAGTTCGGGATTGGCACCGGAACGGGATTTTGAGAGTGGGGTTGGATTCGTCTTGTCAAGACCTTTCCAACGAGCCAGAGATCATTGGTTTCCGACATCATCTTGGCCTCTGTTTTAAAGTCCGTAAATTAAACATTATTATTTAATTTTGGACCTTGGTGCCTAGGCTCAACGACTTAATGTTGAGGTTGAAAAAGAATTAAAGAGGATTATATTATTTTCCCTCTCATGTTTTATCCCATATGCAAGAGGATTTTAGAGACTCCCAGTTGGAAAAGTATAAAAGGAGGAAGAGTGCTCTCATTTTGGATGGAAAAAAATCTTGATATTGTTATGCTGCCGGGATTGGCCTTGGGATTGCTTCGAGGAATGTATGCCTCCTAGCTTGGCATTGCTTCTCGCTTGAAAGATAGCGACTAGTGGTAAGATCGTATAGTTTGATTGTTTTGTATGCAAGATTTGTGCATGGTATTCAGTGTTTGTTTTATAGATCAGTTTATGAGAAATTCAGGGTTTTCTTATTCAGTACAGCAGGCTGAGTTTTATTTACAAATTTAAAAAAAAACTAAAAATTTCATTGTGGGTATTGGCTAATCCTATTTGTTGGTAATGGGTGCCCCTATTCTGTAATTTGTGGAATTTTTGATGACTGCTGTGAATTTTAAAAGCAAATCGCCCCCCTTGCTGGACTGTACTTGTTGTGTGGACATTGGGATTCGTGCATATATTAAATAGAGGGTTTTGATCAGTTTTCAGTGTTCTAATTGGTTCGCCATCATACTAGGATCATTATGCAATCCGTCTCATGGGATTTGATTAAGTTTGGAGCAAGTTGTGAATGAATCTGTGAGTTTCAGGGCTGCTGTTCGTGCTCAAGGAATACAAAACTGTCAAAAATCAGATTATCAGGTTGGCCTCAATATTGCAGTTTCTGATTTAATCTTCTTTATTCATTGAACAGAATCCTATAAATATTGTTGCAGCTCTATTACTTTCCGATTGTATTGATAGCAAGGCATTGTCTAACATATTGTAAGCTGGCAGTAGTACTGACAACAGTTTATAATCTTGCTCTATCAAATTGTAATGCTCAACTCTACTTTCAGTATTTGCTATTGTATTTACTTTATCTCCGCCCTATGGTAGCTACTTTCCCACTCCGGGTTAGAAAGCACATTCTAGGTGTTGAGTACTTTCAGCATCACAGTTATTTCTTTCAAGCATTGTAATTTGTAATACTCCGCCATATGGTCGCCTCAACTCCATACTGGATTGGGTAGCACATACTTGGTGTTGAGTTTCTTTAAGTATTGCATTTTTTATTACTCCACCATATGGTCGCCTCAACTCCATTTCGGATTGGGTAGCACATACTTGGTGTTGAGTTCTCTTTCAGCACTTGTAGTAGAAGACCCTCTGACCATATGCTCGCCATCATCGGCGCCATTCTTGGTTAGAGTTCATTCCAGTTTTGTTTCTGCATTCAGATTTTGGTTAGATTTATTTCAGCATCATTTGGGTTATATACTAACTCTAACTATTGTGTATTGCCCTGCTGATTGCAATTGGAAATTATTAAAAAAAAAAAAAAAAAATTGGCACGGATTATTTCAGTGGTATCAGAGCCAAGTATCCTGGCATCCTGTGAACAAACCATCTATGAGTGACAGAGAAAAGAGATACATAGCAAGGGAAGATAAGAAAATTGCAAAACAGTTCCAGTGGTATCAGGCTCTAGAAGGTCAGACAGCTTCAGAGGTCTTGAGGGCTCATCGGGAGTCTTCTCAGGAAATAGATATGGCAGAAGGTGAGAGATCAGTCGGGGGTAACGAGAGGTTTACCAACCCCAGAGATGATAGTGGGAAGGGAAGAGAGAGATCGATAAGTCCCAGAAAGAGATTTGAAAGGAAGATGGATGCCTTGATGGATATGGTATCTCTCATGTTGGGGAAAGTAGGCCAGAACACAACTCCACAGAACAACCCAAGGTATAGAGGGCAGCACAGTGCCTCTAATCAGCTAGATGGAAGCGCTGGTCAGCGTGTTTCAAACAACACATACTTTTCGTCAAGGCCCTTCAAACCCACCTTCTTAGCACCAGTAAACACCCAACCTGATCCTGAAGAGAATGCTTCATTCGTGGAACAATTGAGACGTGGCCATGCGGAGTATGATTCTCTCCCTGATGACATCAAGATGGACATGTCCTATAATGAATTTATGGATCATAAGAGAAAGAGTAAGGGACAAGGAAGACATTATGAGCAAAGAAGAACAACAGTTCAAGGGGATTTGTATCAAGCTATCAACAAGGTTATACTTCCACACTATGACGGGAGTGATAACAGTTTAGCTCGAGCTTGGATACAGAAGCTGGACAACTATCTAGCTCTTAGACCCATGGCAGAAGAGGAGGCGATTAAGTTCGCTACGCTACACCTTGATGGGGTGGCGCACGAGTGGTGGTATCATGGCTTAGTCACCTTAGGACATCGGTCTATCACTACCTATGATGAGTTCACCAATAGGCTCATCGAGCGATTTGAGAAAAAGATCCTGAAATACATTTCAGAGAATTGGCACAGTTGAAGCAGTATGGCACAGTTGATGCCTACATAGCTAAGTTCCAGAGACTTTCAGTGATGGTCACTGGCATCACGGAGAGGCGGTTAGTGATCCTTTTTAGTGAAGGATTGACGGAACCACTCAAGGGTTGGATTAAAGCCTTTGATCCACCATCCCTACAGGAGGCAATGAAGAAAGCAAGAAACATGGAGTGGGCTGCTCCTAAGGCGAAGTTTCAATCCAAGCCGCCCTTTCACAAAGGGGATAAAGGAAAAAGACCTCATCATAGAACTCCTTTAAGACCTCAGCATAAGGACTTCAATTAGCGTAATCCTCATGTCACAAGATTGGATCCTGAGACATTGAATGAACTCAGAAGAAAGGGGCTATGTTTTCGGTGTAGAGAAAAATGATCTCAAGAGCATGTTTTCCCAAAGGGAGTCAAATTTCACCAGATTGAGTACTATTCAGTTGATGGAAGTAATTCTGATTTTTCAGACCAGCAGTCTGATTTTGAAGATAATGAAGTGGAAAGAACTCCAGAAGAGTCCGAAGATGAGAAGGAAAGTGGAGGCATTTTGGCTCAACTTTCAAGCTTCCAAAGGAATGAATCCTTCAAAGTTCGAGGGATGATAAAGGGTCAACGAATAGTTGCTTTAATCGACACTGGAGCAACACATAACTTCATTGATGAAGTTGTGGTGGCAAAGAAGGGGATGCAAACAGAAGAATTTGAAGGCTTCAAGGTCATGGTTGCTGATGGGTTCCACATCTCATGCACCAAGAAAATCTCAAACATGACTATGCAATTGGGAAACTATGAAGTCAAGGATGACTTCTATGTAGTCAACATTGGAGATACGGATGCCGTTCTAGGCATTCAATGGCTGCGTTCACTTGGAGAGATCTCCTTAAATCTGCAAACTATGGAGCTCAAGTTTCAATCTGATGGGAAGAGGATAGTACTAAGAGGAATGTCCAATGGGGGACCTCGGGTCGTGTCATTCAAGAGAATGGCAAGGCTGATCCGTCATGATCAAGTTGAGTGGGTTGCAGAATGTATGATTCTTCCTACTAGTCCGGTTGAAACTAAGAGAGACTATCCTCCTGATGTTCAGTCTCTACTCACAAAGAAGAGCAAGGTATTTGCTGATTTGCCTCCTAGACCACCACTTGAACGGGGTTCGGAACATATCATAGAGCTCAAGGAAGGAGCTAAACCGGTTATTACAACTCCATATCGGTACCCCAAGAAGCAGAAGGATGAGATTGAGAAAAACATTCAGGAACTCTTGAAGATGGGCTTCATTCGCCCAAGCAAGAGCCCCTTCGCTTTAGCAGTAGTTCTTGTGAAGAAGAAGGATGGTACCATGCGCATGTGTGTGGACTATTGGGCTTTGAATCAAAGCACCATCAAAAACCGATACCCCATTCCAAGGATAGATGAGCACATTGATGAGCTACATGGAGCCAAGTTCTTTTCAAAGATCGATTTGAGATCGGGCTACCATCAGATTAGGATGAGGGGGTCAGATGCTGAGAAGACAGCTTTTAGATGTCACTATGGCCACTTCGAGTTTCTAGTCATGCCATTTGGGTTGACTAATGCTCCTGCTACTTTCCAGTCTTGCATGAACTGAGTCTTTCAAAAACAGTTGAGGAAATTTGTATTGATATTTTTTGATGATATCCTGATTTTTAGCAAGACATGGAATGAACATCTCAAGCACTTGGAGGAAGTGCTTAGTATCCTAGAATCTGAGAGCTTGTTCGCCAAAGCATCCAAATGTGAATTTGGAATGGAGGAGTTACTGTACCTTGGTCACATAATCAGTGCTGAGGGAGTGAAGGTTGATCCGGAAAAGATCAAGGCCGTTGTTGATTGGCCACCTCCTGAGAACTTGACTCAATTGAAAGGGTTCTTAGGTCTTTGTGGATTTTACAGAAGATTTGTGAAAGGGTACTCACAGAATGCTGCTCCTCTTATGGATCTCACGAAAAAAAGGGCCTTTTGTTGGTCAGAAAAGGCTCAATCTACCTTTGATAAGTTTAAGAGGATCATGAGCTCTTGTCCGGTTCTGGCTATTCCGGATTTCTCCAAGCCTTTCGAGCTACAGTGTGATGCATCCGGTGAAGGTGTTGGGGCTGTTTTGATGCAAAACAAACATTCCATAGTGTTTGAGAGTAGAAAGCTAAGAGGTGTTGAAAAAACCTACTCTATTTATGACAAGGAAATGCTTGCCATTATGCATGCATTATCTAAATTCAGACAGTATTTGGTGGGAAACAAGTTTGTGGTCAAGACTGATCATAACAGTCTCAAGCACTTTATGCATCAGAAGGATCTGAACGAAAGGCAACAAAAGTGGGTGAGTAAGCTCCAAGCTTACAATTTTGACATCGAGTATGTCAAGGGGAAAAATAACATTGTGGCTGATGCTCTATCTAGGAGACCCCATTTAAGCTCACTGTGCGAGCTTACTACTGATTGGAAGGACATGTTGCTTGCTGATTATGCCAAAAATCAGTTGGCAACTAGCATTATTGAGGGTACTTTTCATGATGAAAGGTATAAGGTGATTGAAGGGCTGATTCACTTCAAGGGTAGGATCTTTTTGGTGGCTAATTCTAAGCTCAAAAAGAAAATTTTGTTGACATTTCATGACATTCCGCTTGTTGGTCATCAAGGCTTCTTTAAGACATATAGGCAGATCTGGGAAAGATTCTCTTGGAAAGGGTTGAAAGGGGAAGTTCAATGCTACATTCAAGAGTGTCCCACTTGTCAAATGAACAAAAATGAGCATACTCTACCAGTCGGTTTGCTGCAACCTCTCCCTATTCCCAATCAAAAATGGAAAAGCATATCGATGGACTTCATCACGGGCTTGCCCAAGGCCCAAGGGAAGGATTGTATCTATGTTGTAGTGGATAGATTAACCAAATTTGCTCACTTCTTCGCCATTACCAGCTCCTTTTCAGCAGCCCAAGTTGCAGATCTGTTTTTTCATGAGGTGTTTAGGTTACATGGGCTGCCAAAAAACATTGTGAGTGATAGGAACAGCAAGTTCCTTAGCACTTTTTGGCGAGAGGTCTTCAGAATGAGTGGTACTGTGCTTACTCCAAGCACTAGTTATCACCCCCAAACAGATGGACAAACGGAAATAGTGAACAAGTGGTTGGAAGGCTATTTGAGAAACTATGTTTCCGAGTAGCAAAGAGCATGGGTGAAGTGGCTTCACATGGGCAAGTATTGTTATAATTCTACTTTTCACATGTCAATAAGGATGTCACCTTTCATGGCTCTTTATGGTTATGAGGCTCCTAGCTTTGCTGATTTGGTGTTTGGTGATAGCAAAGCCCCTCAGGCCAAGGATTTGTTGCAGCAGAGTCAAGATATCTTGAACTCATTGAAGAACAATCTTCAGATTGCACAGAATCAGCAGAAGATGTACGCTGATCAGCGACGTGTTGAGCGCTCTTTTGAAGTTGGAGATATGGTTTATCTTCGACTACAGCCTTACAGACAGTCTACTCTCAAGAAAAGTGGAGCTGAGAAGCTCAAACCCCGTTTCTATGGGCCGTTCAAGGTCACTAGGAGGGTGGGGGCAGTAGCTTATGAGTTGGAGCTACCTTCGGATAGCAGAGTGCACAATGTATTCCACGTGTCTCGCCTCAAGAAGGCACTTGGACACAATGTTGTTGCTTCATCACAGTTGCCACCTTTGGATGAAGGACAGTTAGTTTTGATTCCAGAAGAGATTCTTGATTCCAGGGAGCGTTCTTTGAGGAAAAGAACTATCAGAGAGTATTTGGTGAAGTGGAAGAACTTGCCTATAGAGGATGCGACTTGGGAGAATGATGAGATTCTGCAGCGTCCAGGCTTGCAATTGCTTGAGGACAAGCAATCTTGGGAAGGGCGGACTGTAATGTTCCGTTTTCCAGCTTGATCTTTTACAGTGGACCGTTGGCCTATTTCGGAGACCCGTAGGCTACTCGGAGGTTGAAATTGGGGTTTCATGTTTTGGTGGTCTCTTTCTGGGGTTTTCAGTGAGCTTTGCAGGGATGTGTTTTTCTCAACATTCAGGAATTTACTATTTTTAGTAAGTTCGGGATTGGCACCGGAACGGGATTTTGAGAGTGGGGTTGGATTCGTCTTGTCAAGACCTTTCCAACGAGCCATAGATCATTGGTTTCCGACATCATCTTGGCCTTCGTTTTAAAGTCCGTAAATTAAACATTATTATTTAATTTTGGACCTTGGTGCCTAGGCTCAATGACTTAATGTTGAAGTTGAAAAAGAATTAAAGAGGATTATATTATTTTCCCTCTCATGTTTTATCCCATATGCAAGAGGATTTTAGAGACTCCCAGTTGGAAAAGTATAAAAGGACGAAAAGTGCTCTCATTTCGGATGGAAAAAAACTTGATATTGTTATGCTGTCGGGATTGGCCTTGGAATTGCTTCGAGGAATGTATGTCTCCTAGCTTGGCATTGCTTCTCGCTTGAAAGATAGTGACTAGTGGTGAGATCGTATAGTTTGATTGTTTTGTATGCAGGATTTGTGCATGGTATTCAGTGTTTGTTTTATAGATCAGTTTATGAGAAATTCAGGATTTTCTTATTCAGTACAGCAAGCTGAGTTTTATTCACAAATTAAAAAAAAACTAAAAATTTCATTGTGGGTATTGGCTAATCCTATTTGTTGGTAATGGGCGCCCCTATTCTGTAATTTGTGGAATTTTTGATGACTGCTGTGAATTTTAAAAACAAATTGCCCCCCTTGCTGGACTGTACTTGTTGTGTGGACATTAGGATTCGTGCATATATATTAAATAGAGGGTTTTGATCAGTTTTCAGTGTTCTAATTGGTTCGCCATCATACTAGGATCATTATGCAATCCGTCTCATGAGATTTGATTAAGTTTGGAGCAAGCTGTGAATGAATCTGTGAGTTTCAGGGCTATTGTTCGTGCTCAAGGAATACAAGACTGTCAAAAATCAGATTATCAGGTTGGCCTCAATATTGCAGTTTCTGATTTAATCTTCTTTATTCATTGAACAGAATCCTATAAATATTGTTGCAGCTCTATTACTTTCCGATTGTATTGATAGCAAGGCATTGTCTAACATATTGTAAGATGGCAGTAGTACTGACAGCATTTTATGATCTTGCTCTATCAAATTGTAATGCTCAACTCTACTTTCAGTATTTGCTATTGTATTTACTTTATCTCCGCCCTATGGTAGCTACTTTCCCACTCCGGGTTAGAAAGCACATTCTGGGTGTTGAGTACTTTCAGCATCACAGTTATTTCTTTCAAGCATTGTAATTTGTAATACTCCGCCATATGGTCGCCTCAACTCCATACTGGATTGGGTAGCACATACTTGGTGTTGAGTTTCTTTAAGTATTGCATTTTTTATTACTCCACCATATGGTCGCCTCAACTCCATTTCGGATTGGGTAGCACATACTTGGTGTTGAGTTCTCTTTCAGCACTTGTAGTAGAAGACCCTCTGACCATATGCTCGCCATCATCGACGCCATTCTTGGTTAGAGTTCATTCCAGTTCTGTTTCTGCATTCAGATTCTGGTTAGATTTATTTCAGCATCGTTTGGGTTATATACTAACTCTAACTATTGTGTATTGCCCTGCTGATTGCAATTGGAAATTATAAGAAAAAAAAAAAAAAATTGGCTCGGATTATTTCACCATCTATCCATGGGGGCACCAGTAGGCATCCTGGGAGATAGATAGTTTGGCCCCTATCTAAATATGGTAGATCCCTTCGACCCCTATATATCTATCTGGGGAAGGTTGCCAGCATCCACTCCAAACCCCCACCCATCCCATAATCTAATTCATCTAGTCCCCCCTATATAGATATGGGGCACAGTCTAGAGTTTAATTGGCCGAGTTATATATATATAGCCCTCAGTCTATTCTATACCCACAACTGGTGATTAGTTTTGTTGCACCCATCTACTCTAGATAGGGAGAGGTTGGCCTACGTCCCTTCTGATCAGGCGAGTGAGGTAGAGATCATCATCTATTATAGACATCATATCAGTCAAGTCATCAGTCGTCGAATAGAGATGGATGGCCCTACCCCCTCCCTATATATCTAAAGGCCACCGACAAACTCCCAATTCCCTATATATGGATATGGCGACGAACCAACTATCTTCCCTAGTCTCAATTGCTCAAGAGCCTGCTCATACTAGGGCTAGGATTGACCAAAAGGGGTGCAATTTAATGACTAACCTCAACTATCTAGACTCTATCTATATAGCCACACTCGCCCACCCCTATATATCTGGTGGGCGAGGGGTGAGTAGAGGTCTAGTCTATATGCCCCTTGTCTAATAAAGTATAGTATAGTTGGGAGCATATGTCTCTCTAGAGTCTAGTCGGGCATAGCTCTGTAGTCTAGTGCTTCCCCCCACTCTAGAGTCTAGGCGGGCATAGCTCTATAGTCTAGTCTAGTCAGAGCGTAGCTCTATAGATGAACCCCTCAACATCAAGTATTGTATTGCCCAAAGCAAGCTTGTGTATAGAGCTATGCTCTCACCATAAACAACAGACTATAGAGCTATGCCCCACCCTTGGCAGAGGGGTTTAGACTCTCCTAACATATCGCCTATCCATATAGACGAGTGGGGTGGAGAACGGTGCCTAGTATATCAATATTGACTTGGTGCCCTATATATGTATTAATATATTTGGATGGGGACTGGATCCATATATAGGGCTCAGTGTATCAGAGTCCTTGTATGAAGCTTTAGTCGGTGCCCTACCCTTGTATATATATATATATATGTAGGTGGGGAGGGCACGGGTGGGTCTTGTCTAATCTATATACCCCTCACCCCATATATAGACTTAGATAGGGGGAACTCTCCCAACTACATGATAGGTTGGCCATATATATCTAGAGGGACCGACTAATATAGAGTTCTTTTGGGAGGTGGCCGCAACCCCCCATATAGATAGGCGGCGAGGTTTCAATTGATTTCTCCGATCGAGTTTAGCCCTCTCTATAAATGGGCAGGGGTCGTCCATCTTGACAGATTAATAAATTATTCACTACGAGATATATATATATATATATATACACACACATATATATGCCCCCCCCCCCATATATAGGCCTCTGATCCAAGTGCCTAGCCTAGTCGCAGGACTTCCCCGCCCCCATCTGTATATCTCGTAGCCAATAATATATCTATTCTCTAGGAAGCCGAGGTGATCGATAGATCGAGCAAGACTCTCTGAGATCAAATCAAACAATTTCGAATTCAACTACATATAACTCACCCCTATAGATACATAGCCACGACCCACCCAAATCTAATCTAATCAAATCTGATCTCTATATATGGGGATGGGGCCCACTAGATATAGGCCCAACTAGATCCATATCTCCTTTGGGTTTGTCGCACCTATAGAACAATTATCATATCAAGGCAGATGGCCTTCCCAAACAACCTGCCCGGTTAACCTCCCCTATCTATATAATAGGTTAGACTTGGAAATCAGTTAGCCCCCTTTTCGCCTTCCAATTGCAAAACAGATCCGAATGGCCTCCCATTGCATGGATTTGTGGACCAACTATCGCCAAATAGATATAAAGGGGATTAGATCTTCACGATGACCTCTCGTTGCGTGGATCTATAGATGGGATTGGGTATATCTGCATCTAGGGGCGGCTATATCTATATATCTATTCTATATAGAGATAGTTGGGCCCAGCTAGAGAGGAGAGAGGGGGTCAAGCGCAACATATAGTTTAATTGGCACAATATAGAGTTACTTGCGGCACAGTATAGAAACCTCATATATATATATATGTGTGTGTGTGTGTGTGTGTGTAGGTTTTATCTCTAGTCCCAAAGTACTCAACCCCCTAGATCGTCCAGGAGGACTCAAGCTATATAGTAGTACTCACCCTGATCTGTATTCCATCTAGAAAGGAGTACGAAACTCAAGCAATTTCCCCTATATAGATAGATATGGGCAGCCCATATATCTATTTGGGAGTGCACAAAATAGCATTGCCCTATATATATGGGATAGCACTCTTGGTTCGCTATATAAGCAAGGATAGCACTCAACTAGATAGGTCTATAGGGCACATATCTATATATAGGGGAAATCGAGTGGCCCCATATTTAGTATTTAGATAAGGGCTCTTGGCCTCCCAATAGAAATAGAACTGCCAGCATGAGGTCCCAGATATAGATTTGGGGGGGGTTGGGGGGCGGACTCGATTGAAAGAGGGCCATAACTTCATTGCCCTTGGCCTCCTGGGATCGATAGATAAATGTAGTTTGGCCCCTACAGAAGCAGTTGGAAATGTTCACATCCCCTGACACTTTGACTTCAGAGTACCGGTTCCCAATTCTATATATGGGGATAGGGAGGTGGATCACTTCAGACTATAGATGTGATATGACGAGTCCCTATATATCTTCAAGACTAACTAGCTAGATACAGACTAACTAGCTCTGCTCTGTTGGGGAGACAAGACTAACTAGCTCTGACTATATATAGACAGGGCGAGGAGAGATATGAGGGATCTAACTAGATAGAGTGCCCAGAAATCTATAGGGCATAGCATATGGTATAGTCGTCGGCACGAGAGGCCTTGGCTATATATAGGGCCCCCTATCTGTATATAGATATAGATCCAGGCCTCCTCAATCTAGATCCATCGGTATGTTGGTTGCTGATCAGATAAGGTAGGTTCGGGAAGGATAGGTTGGTTGCTGATCGGATAGGGTAGGTTCGGGAAGCTATAGGTGGCAGGCGGGTGCCATATGGATATATAGGGGTGGCAGATAGATAGGGGTCTATCCCATATGACTATGAAACCTACCCAATCAATTTATAGATAGATCTTAAGGGAGGTTGACTCGAATCGATGACATATATAGAGTGGGACTATCTCATATGCCCCATCAAGGCAGCACGCCACTCTCTCTAGCTGCCCTATATATCTATCTCCCAAGATAAAGAGAGATAGAGTTAGGGCTCCCCATATATGTAGATAGGGGAGGGAGAGGGTCTTAATCCATAGATTGAGGGTGACTAGGCTATATGTAGTCGGTAGTCAGCACTCGGCTGACCCCTATGGGGATGGGGAGGACAAGGAACTTTAGATCACTTTCTCTAATCAAGTAGCACTCTACCTTTTGTAGCTCCAAAATTGACAACCAATCATCTAGTTGGCACTCATATAGCTCAGTGTTAGAATATGATTAGCATGACTGAAGCAAAAGGAATCGCATAATTGTTAAAAATGCACATAAATGGTCTAGCAAGTCACTTGAAGAGCTTTAAAAGACAATCCCAGAGCTTATATTAATATTTGCTTCCTCTAAATTTTATGCAGCGTTTGACTCTTGCTGGGAATTATAAGTGGTTTCATCCTCATCTTCATTTTCCTAATCAAGCTGAACCCTGAGACGCCTCCTAGTTTTCTTAGCCTGTGCTGGCACTTCATGTGCAGCTTCAGACTTCTCCTTCCCTGAAAATTCACTTATTATTGTCTGAAACTTCAGACTAGGTGTCAATTTTGGTGGTTCTACCTGAAAGGCAATGTGTTCCCACTCAATAATAGTGGGTTTTTCCATCCCCACAAGGCCTAGAGGGAATGTTTCCGGGCATCTTACAATGATTTCGGTTTACCACATCAAAGAAGTGTGTGAGGGCATGCAAACATGAGCAGAGCCCATTGTAAGTGAGGTTGAGGAAGTTGTGTATTTTGGGTGAGAGGTGTTCAAAACAATTCTACACAACCCCCTAGACAATTCTTTTAGATAAGGCACTAATGGAATGGACAAAAAATCACTTGCCCTAGACTCCCCTGTTAACTTGCAGAGCAGTAGGTATGGTAGATATTACAACTCAGGTGTGCCCATATGATAAACCTCCAGGCCCTTGTTGGCCACGTGTGAGGAGTTTATCCTTCTGATCCTCTGGCATACTCAGAAGCATTACTCTTTGGATACTATCGTTCTTGTGAAAGAGAGATTTTATCTTAAAACTTATGAGCTCGTAAAGGATTTTTCTTGGCCACTTGGGATTTTCTGTTTAAGACCTAACACACTTTCCTTGCTTAGGAATGATTAAAAGTTGTGGGCGGACTACTTGCAGATGGATTACTAGCTTTGCATTGCTGACGTTCCCATCTTGGGGAGGATTTGATCTTAAAAAATAAGAAGTTAATGACTTTTTTTTTTAATTGATATTGCACATTGGAAACTAGTGAGCTGGAGGATGTACTTTTGAAAGTACAACATTCAATTTATTAAGCCTCTTCCCGATATAATTTACATTAGTGATTCTATCTGTTTGAGCTTTTCCATTGTAAAAGTTTTTTAAGTTAAGGTAGCTAGTAATGCTAGTGATAAAAGCTGCAATCTATATAATTGTCAAAAACTTTATCTTTGAAGTAAAACTGCTTGAATTCCTTGGTCTTTCCCTGAATGGCATATTAATGCAAACATCATTTATATCCCTTTCATTTTTCAAATTTTTTTAGAGAACTGTGTACATTATAGCTTTAGGAGTATATATCCCAATTTACTATTCAAATTGAAGCAGGTGAATCGGCCAAGGTATTAGGTTATGGTCATCTTGGAGATGGTAATCTGCATTTGAACATCTCAGCTCCTAAGTATGACAACAAGGTAAGCTTTCCAACTGGACCACATGTGAAATGTTACAAAATTTGTATCAAAGAATATTTAGGTTGAGCCTACTTTCCAGTTATATGGGATAAAACTAAGCGTATTGTTTAGGATGCTTACAGTTACTGTCACGTAAACATATATGAATAAATATCAAGAGTTAGCCGGTAACGACTCTCATTGTTTTTGCAGCTTTTGGAACAAATCGAACCCTTTGTATATGAATGGACGGCAAATCACAGAGGTAGCATCAGTGCAGAACATGGACTAGGCTTGATGAAAGCAAATCATATACATTACAGCAAGCCTGCCGAAGCTGTAAGACTTGTTTAAAATTTCCTGACTCTTAACATAAAAATATTATACTATAAATGTATTAATACTTGAAATTACAGTAAGAACTTCATGCGTGGAGGTGTCGTAGTACTCATGGCTTGAAGCATAGTCACCAACTGATGTGGGATATAGTTTATGCGGACTATATGCCATTTTGAAATAGGGTACGGGAAAGTATGAATAAGGGTACAGATGTAATACATTTAAATATAGTTACACAGAGATGTGGGTACAGGGACGAGGATGGGTCCCCATCCCTGAACCCGAGTTTCCCGGTGATCATGCTGGTAACTATGAAGAATGGCAGGGCACATACTATATTTGGAGGAGAACCTTGTATTGAATTTGTCTATGGTTAGTCATATGAAATATCTAACAACGAGTCTGCGGGGAGAGTCATTGTCAGCACATTTTGCTGCTGATTTCTAGTAAATTGCTGCTGATATGTTTCCTCGTTTTGGTATGCAGGTTCAAATAATGGGTTCCTTTAAAAAGCTTCTGGACACCAATGGAATTTTAAATCCATACAAGGTTCTCCCTCATTTGGAACTATCACCACAGAATAGTGTATAAAACATCTTGGGACATTTACCCCATATGTTAGCATATGAGAAATGGCCATTGCAGCATTGTAGGGAAAATAAGGGATGTCCATTGATTTTCTTTAATGCAAGCCGTGTTGAAATTTAATAATTAATCTTAGCTGAATTAAAATTGAGCTAAATCATATTTTGCTTAATATGAAATTTCAATAAAATTGTTCTCCTATCTTTGGAAAAAATGGTGGCAAATTATGAAGTCGGAGATGTCTTTAAGCCTAAATTATAGCATCATCGATAGGAGAACATAATAATAAATTAATTAATAAAAGATTATAATGAAGTTGATTTCATAAATATTTACTATTGAAATGTTTCGGTATAACTATTATTAATAAAAAAATAATACTATCGATGATGGTTACAACAATAAAGCAGTCAGTTGGAATTCACAGCCCATAATCCCTAGTGGAAGGAAAATGTGGCTCATAGACAAAAAATGTAGGGAAGTTATGACAACCTAAAGTTTCCAAAATCAACACAAAAAAACAAAGCACATATTTTTAGGCACAACTCATAGCCCCAGAGGGAGGTGGCGACGGATCATCTTTGGGATGTTGGGTGCTCCAAGCATAACATTGAGTTAGAGGATCATGTGTCACTTAACCGTCCAGAGTGGTATTCAAGGGGGCCCAGAGAAACAATGATGCTCCAACCAAAGGTTGAACAAAGCTACCAATTGGACCACCTCCCTGAATATGGGAGCTCCACTATGACGGGCTAGTAGCAGACTCCCCATGAGGTGACAGTGGATTCTAAACAGTGGAGAAGCGGTTGTAGTTGTGAGAGTATTCGTTGGCGCCTAGGCACTAGGGGAGGAGAGCCATGAGGTGGATTGTTTGTGGGGATGTTACTCATAGTGCAAGGAGCCCTCCGTTGGTGGTTGAGCAACTCCTACAAGTGCTAAAATTAGAATGCCACCTTTTCTATTTGAGTGTGAATCTACATAAGAGCCAAAGATATAATAATTATCTTGTCATTAATGGAGAATTGAAAATACAGTTCTTCATTGCTAAAATAGTTGAATTTTTAGCTTACAATAGCAGAAATAAAATTATAGCTCTAAAGAAGTTCCCAAGAGAAGCAATGCAAGCTAGCCATTGAGCATTATCCTCAAAGAAAACCATATGGCAAGAGGATGGCTCTAGGTGGAAAGGCTGGAAAAGGTTGTGAATCCAATGCCAAATAGATTGAGCTTTTGGCCAAGTCCAAAAGAGGTGTTTGAAGGACTCGACTCTTGAACAAGTTGGACACTTGGGTTAAGTAATTCCAATGTGTAAAAAGTGTTCCCCAAGAGGAAGGCCTTGTTAAACCAAGGACCAAAGAAAGTAAAAGAGCTTAGAATTCTAAATTTTGTCAGTTTGGTGAGCCAAGTTTTGGGCAAAGAATTTAAATTCCAAAGTCCATTTAACTTGTCCAATGATGATGAGAACGGACTCATTTTGATAAATAAGAACCAGAGAATCATTTTTAAAATGAGTGCCACAGTGCCACCTCTAGTCTTTCCACCATGCACATGGAGGTTGCAGACCCATTTTATGAAGCATGACATGAAGGATCAATTATTGGATATGCAAAATAGAAGGTAAGTTTGATTTGAGCAACTTATATTTGTCTTTTAGGAAGTGCTATGGAACCTAATCACATGATGAAGTCAAATCCTTAATAGTGTGAATTTATTTTTTAAATAAACACAAATCTTTTATACCTGGGATTTTTGCTAAGAGAAAACTAGTATTGGTCATTATGGGGGACGACCAAATGTTGTGGTCATTAAAGCAAAGACCATTTCGGAAACCATCACCAACCCATCTTAGAAAGGGTTTGACAGCTTCAAAAGCTTTCAAAATGCTTTGAACAATTAAAGAAACTTCAATTTTGATCAGAGCAGTGATGATCAATAGAGTATGAAACCCGATGTTTTTCCAACTAGTCTTACCATAGAGGGTACTTGTGGAAATGCAATGCCTTAGGAGGATTTTTCTAGTCTTGTTTCCTTCAATTGATTGAACCATCCATTAAGTACAAAGAGTAATACTTTGTTTGCAGATAGCAATCATGTCCATACCTTCTTTATCATGAAGCAAACAACAAATGTCCCAAGTAAACCTGTGATAACCTCGAGTTTGCTTAGCATTGGCCCAAATAAAATCTCTAAGAACATTTTCTTATTTATCATAAGAGGCTTTGGAAGGGGCCCAACAAGAAGAAAATAAACATGAGTGGCCACCAAAATCTTAGTACAAACTTGGAATTTACTGGTTAAATAGGGGTTTGGATATCCAATATGCAATAATTTTTTCACTCTATCAATGACATATTGCAATAGCTCTAAAAGTGAGCTATCAAAAGTGAAAGGAATACCAAGAAATTTGAATATCTCTCCCTTTTGTATCCACTTCCAACGATAATACTTAAGCCATTTTTAGGCATCATGCTCTATCTATAGCTTTGGGTTTTGGTCCATTGCGAACTAGGACTCGAGGCCTTGCAAAAAATGACAAGGCAATGCAAAGCATATTTTAATAAAGTTTATTATTCGGTGAGAGTGATAAATGTATTATCAACAAAGTGCCCATTGATGAGTTGAGAGGATCGATCAGGAAATACAATCCCCTGACGAGTCCTTGTTCCGATCTATGAGAAAGAAACTATCCAAGTGCCTCGATTGCTAAAAACATATAAAGTTAGAGCCAACAGACAACCCTATCTAATGGAGTGGAAAATCCCAAAGCTATTAGATTTGTGCCCATTGATAGTGAGTCACATCAAAGCTTTAGAAAACAAAGTTTTCGGCGCCAAAACAAAAAATTGGCCTAAACCCAAAGCCTTAAGCATAACAAGAATAAAGGGTCACTCAATTCGATCATAGGGTTTCTCAAAATCAAGTTTGAAGAATATGGTTTGCTAACGAGAAATTTGAGCCCGTTTTATTCCTTGCCAGACTACAATAAGATTATCCAAGATGTATCTATTCTTAATGAAACTGGTTTGTTGTAGTTTGATAATGGGAGGTAAGATAAGGTGGAGACAGTTTGCAAGGGCCTTGGCGATGCTTTTATAATAAACATTGAGAAGGGTGATGGGTGCCAATTGGTAATAAGCTTCTTGTCACCGGATTTGGGAATACATTCAATATTGCCTTTATTAATGAGAGAATCTAATGATTTGTTTTGCAAGGCTTCTTTGTAAACTTCCAACAAATCGGGCCCTACAAAATGCCAAGTATTTTTAAAATTCACAAGGGAAGTCATCAATACTTGGAGCTTTGGCATTAGCCATGCATTGCACTACATGAAAGAGTTCCTCAAGAAAAAGAGGGGCATCACAAAGCTTCTGGTTTGCAAGACTTAGTTTACAGGGCACTGCATCCAAACATTCTTGTAAAGCGTGTGCCCTTTCTATCGAATCTTCATGGGCTTGGAACACCAATTTGTAGTGTTCTAAGAAGGCCATGGAGATTTCAAGTAGATTGGTAAGGCATTGATAGATAAACTTGATGGCTTTGATTTGCTTTTTGGCTTGTTTGGCTCTAAGAGACTTGAAGAATTCATTTGAAGCATGGTCCCAATATTTGACCTGATGAAGACATACTCCAATTTGTGCCCTTCTAGCCACATGGCTATGAACAAATTTGATATTGTGTTTGAGAGAAAATGCCATGGTTTGCTATGTAAGCCAAAAGGGTTGTGTTAAGGGATAGATTAAATTATTTGGAACTCTTTGAGTACAGCCCCATCGACCTGCTTCCAAAGTCACGCAATTTGCTTATCATAGTGGTGGAGGAAGGTGGTGGTGTGTTTGATTGACTCATTCCACCACTCAATCCAACTGACAATGTAAGGCGGATGTGGAGCAATATTATACAATTTAGCGGTGACTCAGATGGTGCCGTCGTGGCAGAGGATGGACCATATGGTGGCTAATAAAAAAATATTGCCGAAAACAAAGGTTCCAATGGTGGCAAAGGATGGACCTTTGTTTTCGGCAATATTTTTTTATTAGCCACCATTGTCTAACCATCATTTTTCTCCACCACCTTTTGCTTTTCAGGTGACCCTGATCGGCAAAAGGTTTTGAGTGCGCCATAAGGGGACAATCGTGAATCTTATGGTCAGGTGATTGGCATATAAAGCAAGTGTTCAAGAGATAGAAGTAGGTGACTTTCTGTGAGAAGCAGTTTGTCCCTACTTGAATGCCAATGGACTTTTTCAAGTCCTTAATCAAATCAACCTCAACACAAACATGCTTATTAGGGTGTGTAGAGTAGAGTTTATTTACTTCATGACAAAGTACCCACCCTATGGATTTAATAATCTCATCAAGAAATGCCCACAGAAGAAGCCGAATCCTTGGAAGCTCGACCTAGATAGACACTTTAAAGGAGGATTTTTTTAAAAAGTTTAAAATTACGAGACCAAGGGGACACAATCATACACTCAAGAACCAATAGCTCAACGAGAGGAGGGCTCGGACTTGAGAGGGCTCTTTGAAGGAAAAAAGAAAAATTCCTTTGGTGAGGTTATGGATACCAATGATTGGAAACCTAAGGGTTCCCAATGATGACCAATCTAGGAATTGAGGGATTTCTCAGACAGGATATAACAAAGATAATAATCAATAAGGTAATTATTTTCATGCCACTTGTAAACGCTATTAACATCGTCTACTTGACAAGAAACATCAAGCTGAGGAGGATTATTAGAATCTATACCTCGTAGTAAACAATTGGAACAAACTTTCAAGGTTGTTTGGCACTATCCTTCTTACTGCCTACAATAATAGTTGCAACATATTAGTCGAGGGCCATTTAAAGAGAAACATTCCACCCAAGCGGTGAAGGTTAATGCACAATAAATATGTGCTTAGTCTTGACAGTCTTGTAAAAGCGGTGTGGCATCAAGGCATAACAGACAAACAAATCAAGACAAGACAAACATGCAAACCTTAGTATAACAAGTTTCTCAAGTTTCACTCAAATGCGCTCCCATATCAAGTGATGAATTTTTATTAGATTCCATAATTTTTTTGAACATGAGATGTAAAAATAATTGTAAAAATCAAACTAAATTATAAACCAATAAAAAACTTCGTGAAAGACAATTATATATAATATTTAATGAATCTAATAGAAATGAACCAGGGTAGAGGTTGTGGTGTGATAATTATTACAAGTTATATTTTAACTTAAATATGTTTACAAATATTAATAAATTGACCTGAGTATATCCACTATCTCATTTAAGATTTATTAAGAAAATTAAAACATATTTAAACTTGCTTCATATAAAATAGAAAAGACAAGCTTGCTTAAAAGAGGCATCTTATATGTAAATTTCACAAATTGTTTTTCAAACATTACATTTTGACTATGAAATAATGAAACAGAGAACTTAGTTATAGTAATGTCCACAAGTCACCAAAGTTGGTCAAAAGGAACTATGGAATACCATTAGTTAATGATAAACAAGTGTAATGAAAAACAATACCTTTGGAGTTTAATTCTAAATCAATACAAAAGTCAAGGGCACTAAACCAAGGTTAACATATACCTAAATACTAATTTTTATGTACTTACAAACGAAAAAAGTTATGTGAAGGTGAGAGAAACACATCAAAGGTGTTGGTAAATACTTAAGCTAGAAATTAATGTTATTGTTGGACACCATTATCGTCACCCATCAACAATGGCAAAATAGATTCATTATCAGCAATCACCTCAAAAGGGTTAATTTAAAGATCTAATGATGTTTAAAAAAAAATAGCGTTGGATGGTCGTTGGGGGGAGCAGGGTACCTTTTGAAGAGCCTCTCATAACATCCAAGTGATTGAGATAGAGATTCAACAAGGGAGATTTTACCATGCAGGGACCCTGCAAGTTTCAACTACATAATTCCCCACTCTTGCATTGAGTGTAACAGGGTGATGGATTGTGGCACCACATGGTGCTGGACAATGTTGATGGTAGACCCAACGAATTTTTGAGAAATTTGTGGCAAATGGGGGTTTCACTATTTAATGATTTGTAGAAGAAATTTCTCTAATCTAAAGAGGTCAAGTTAGATAGTCACAAGGGGAACAAGGTACTAATTATGAAACTATATGATTAGTGTTCACATTATATGTTTGGGTAAGTAATTAAATTAGTTAATGTGGGTGTATGTGCGTGAGTTGTAATTCACTATTATATAAGAATGAGTGAGATATTGTGATGATGTGTAAGTGTAGACATTAAAATAGAATGTTGTAGCACAACAGTTTTGTACACATGGCAAATACATATGATGGATGTGCTTTCAACTTTTAGACATTTCTCACTGCCAAAAGGCTCGCATACACTCTCTTTGTATCTAATTGCTTATCTATTAGTTCAACCAATGTTACTCTGATGACCCAAGCCTTCTATCTTTTTAAAATGCTATAAACTTGCTTATTTTCCATCTCTGCAAGTTCTAGCCCTTTGTATATTTTCTAACTACCTAAACACATACATCTTAGTCAGATGCTTACGTTGACGCAAGTGTCCTATCCCAACGTAAGTGGCTTGTGCCTTAAAGTCATCCAATTTGCAAGTGAAATGTATTCATGTGGTTGACTTGAGTGCTTTAATGTGAGATATTCTCGAAAGGAATTGGTATATATATAAGATCAATCCTCATTCATTCTTCACCTAGCACAGATTTAGAAAAGACAAAGGCAACTTACTAAAAACATTCAAGTGAGCAAAGCTTTCATATTTTCTCCTATTTCCATATCAGTCATAGGGACAACATATTTACAGGTATGAAGTATTGAAAGAATAGTCCAAAAGCCATATTTGTCAACTTACAAGCTAGGTTACTGTTGTACTTACTTATCACACATTACATGATTCACACACAAGCCAACACATAAGAGAGAACTATGTAAATTTGAGGCCCTCTTCGGAGTATTGACTATGTAAGCAACGCTCATTGACAAAAGGGTTTTTGGGACAAGTCGACACCATGGATCCACTAATTCAATTTTTCCACAACCACTATGAAGATGAAGAACTAGGGTTTTATCATTTGACAAGGAGCGATAGTCCATGACCCAAATCTAAATGCACCATAACGAATGCGACATAGAACCCAAAGGCATTCGAGTGGTCGCATATAGTTTCAATAGGTATTCTGTACTAAACCCCTAAGTCTATGTCAAACAATAGCCTTGATGCAATTATCCCAAATCGACATAAATGTTTGCAGTTACAAAGGTACAATTTCTAAAATTAGAGGACCGATCCAAAATCCAGATCCAAACTAATTTTTGCATGTTCTAAATTTGGGTACGTATTAACATTAGAACAAGCATCTTGTTTTCATTATTATTACAATATCTAACATGATTATAGTTTCCATTTTAGCATTCTCAGTTTAATAAATTTAATATATGTTTATTTGAGTTTTATAATTAATTATTTGAGTTTTGTAATATATCTCGTTTAGAGATAATATATCATCCTTGTGTTTTAAGCTATCTCTATTATCATCCTTGTGTTTCAAGCTATCTCTACCCTTTAACCTTAGATGTCTCATATCTAAATTTTAAGGTTAAATAATAAAAGAGAATAAAAGAATAAATAAAAAATTATATTAAAATAATAATAATTTATATCTCAAAGAATTGAAATAGTAGATTGAATATGAATATTTATTGTGAGCTTAGCATGTACAATTATGTCTAAAATGTATCACTGCTATCAGAGCCAATTGAATCAGGAAAGCCAAGTGTTGTTATATTTGATTCATGAGCTACTTGCAGCAGATATAATGCGCAATTTTGTGGTTTGAGCCGTTTGGTATGTAGCACACAGTCAACAGAAAGGCCACGTGATGAACAGATCTGCGTCTATCTCAACATCCTGACAAGATTTGAGGCGTTATAAATCTTCCACGTGATACTTTCAGGGATGAATTACCTGCATTGTATGCACTCGACATATCCACGTTGCAATCCCGGCTTCTTTGAAGTCTGCACACCAATATAAACATTGGACGATTCGATTTAATCCTACCGCGCATACTGTTAGTCCTCATGCAACAAATTCTCTCGTGATTCGCCAGTTTTTGCGAGTCCTTAGTCGCCTGTATAGTTGAGTCAGTCTTGGTCGGTGAGTTTATTTTTCCTCTTTTATAGAATTCGTTATTAAATTCTATTTGATAAGGTGTTATGATTAGTAGAAATAGCATTTAGTGTAAACGTAATTAAACTTTTTTGTAGTGTTTAATTTGTGTATCAATCACCATAGTCTGGGTATTGTTTTGTCATAGAAGAATTATGTATGTTGTCAAAAGTTTAAATTTAATGTTAAAATTTTTATATAAAGTTTGTAAGGTGTCAACATTCTCATTTGTGTCTAGTATAAAGTTACATGTAGTCATAAAGTTGCATAAACTTGTTATTTTTGTCAAAATTAAAAAGCTCAGGGCTATTTTTAAAATATTGTATAATTTAAAATTAGAGTTTTTTAAGTTTTAAATAAATTAAAGTTAATTTTTTTTTAATATTGTAAAGGATGTATTATTCTTTTTTGATATGGATATTTTATTATAAAAATTGATTGGTTTTAATTTTCATACATAGAAATTTAAAATTTAAATGCAACTAATAAACAAGAACTTATGGAGAATAGTTAGTAGAAAAGAAACACAGCTTATAAATGCAATTAAATTATTAGAATGACAAAGTACAGATGATAAGGGTAAAACCATCATTAGCCTTTCACTTTCAGATTCCGAACTACACTATGTAGATTTGAAAAAACCATTCACATAAATTTGGGACAATCTAAATAAGTTGTTCAATGTTAAAACAGTTAATATTAAAAAAAAAATGAAGTTACACTTATTCAAATTAAAAATGAGTGAAGAAGCTACTATGTCTAGTCATATAAACAATCTCATATCTCTCATGAGGCAGTTAGCAGAAGTCAAAGCTATAGTTGATGCCGAAGATGTTAAAGTTATTTTGTTGAATAGCTTGTCTTTGAAAAACAACAACGTTGTTTTCACTCTTTGGTCAAATGCCATCTTAGCCTCCGAAAGATATGATCTCGACTCTCCTAGCAAAAGAAAGAATATCAATGTCAGGAGATGCAGAAGAAGAAATTGTGATGTACTCAAAAAATAACTGTAAAAAAATTGATAAAAATAAGGAAGAAATTGAGTGTTTCTATTGGCAAAAAAAAAGGGGCACAGATCCTAGTTTTGTAAGGTTCAAGCTAATGATATATTCAAAGGAAAAATTAAAGTATATGCAGCAAATGTTGTCACTGAGAAAGAACTAGTTAGTGAGAAAGAACCAATAAATGATGATAGTGGTTATAATTTTGGAGACTTTTTATGTTAAGTATCATCTTACAAGAGGATGAAGGTAACGAAAGGAGGAGGACTTTCAGTGCCCTCTCGTCAACCACAAGCAATGGAGGAGCACAATGATATTGTGGCATGTTTTTCAGGGGTGTACCAAATAAGAACAAAAGCAGTACTCATGTTCAAATTTGTAATAAGTGAACATAATTCCTATATATTCTTCCCTGATGTAAGATAGTGATGAGAACTGATACAAGTATAGTAACATCATAATATTATGGTTGTTGGTTAACCACTTGTAAAACCATCTTTTTTGTATAAAGGTTGTTGGTCAATCCTAGCAAAACTATCTTGTTGAAGTTATTTGTCAATTTTGGTAAAAACTATCATGTTTTGATTGTTGATTAGCCACTTAAAAAACCATTATATTTTAGTTGTTGATCGATCATTTGTAAAACTATCCTTGAAGTTATTGAATGTCTTGAAAAAACCATCCAAATCATGAACAAATATCAAAACGACATGTTACAATATGAAATTGATGTTTTCTCTATATTCATATTAGGAAAAGAATGTTATAATATATAAAATTCTATTTAAAATCAAAATAATCCAAACAAATATTCAATATAGAAAGTTTTATCATGCAAATAACCTCCAAGTTCCAAATACACCAAAATGATGAATCGCAACTTCACATATTGTGAGGCAATGTCTCTTGATAGTAGATCCAACCAAACATCAAGAAATATGGTAAATAGGGCTTTCACTATCTTCCACCTGAAAAAATTACTTATCACCTTACACCTTACTATAGTCATTTAAAATTTTGTTAAAGGGCAATTTCTAAAATATATCTTTTTATAATTAAATATGGCACTTATTAAAGGCCAAAAAGCATTGTTTTGTAATATGGCAATTGACAAATTCACATTTATAAGGCAAACACATTAAATGAAGTGGACAAGAGTAATCAATTATAAATAATTGATAGGGCAACAAATGGATGTTTGTTTTTCATTATATATTTAAATATTGTTTTAATGAATAGTCATGTTTACAAAGTTATACTACTAAAATATTTCGTTGTTGTGTTGTGCATGTATGTTCTTTTGAGTATATTATGTGAGTACTATGTATTTTTTTATTTTTGTTATGTTTGTGATGTGCATGTATGTTTTTTTGATTATGTTATGTGAGTATTGTACATTTTTTATTATTGTTATCATAATATTGTTTGATTTTATTTTGTGTAGGTAGATTTCTAATATTTGAATAATTAGGAGTTTAAAGTAGATTTTATAATTATCGATTAATATTTGGTAGTATTAAAATTTTCTATTAATTATTGATTATAATGATATTATGTTTTTAAATTTTGTTGTTCAAAAAATGATTATGGTTTCTCCATTCTTTCGTATATGTGTTGATATATTTTTTATATATTATATTTGTAACATCAATATGATTTTTTATTCATTCTCTTACTTCACAAAATTCAGAGTCACATTTTTAAATTTTGACAACATAAATATTGTCACAATAATTTTAAAATCCCAATTCCAACTCAATATATTATTAACATTCTTCCCCATATTCCAAAAAAAACCCATGCCATTCCATCTCTAATATTTTCTATACTCCTCCAAGCACCATCACCTCATATCCCCATATATATTCCTTGAAATCCCTATGGTCATTATAATAGCCTCTATAATACAATATAACAACAACAAAAAATAAGAGCAGCAGAGTACCAAATCCATGCGATAAAAATAGTGAACAAACATGAAAATTAATGTTTATAGTATTTAGAGTTGCTTGATGCTATATTCTAAACTACCAATTCTAGATACCAAAAGATTGATTTGGAAAGGGTACTGTTCTTATTTTTTTATATAGATCTTAACGCTTGAATTATATGTTAACGCTTAAATTATATGTCATCGGCCAACTTGACATAAAAAAAGATGGCATGATAAAACTGTCAATCAATCAAACGACATGGTAAGAATAGTGGCATGTGATCCTTCTACAACATTATTTTGATTTAATAATTCCAACACTGCCCCCCCAAAACATACGTGTCAAAAAAGGACTTAAGTAGATTTCTATGTTAAACACATGCTAACATTGAAACCTCTCTTGCGAATCATGCCCAACTTTTATTCATCTCTTCTAGGAGGTCACTTTTCTACACAATTTTCATTATAGCATTCTGGTCTATGTGCCTGCAAACACCATATCAATGTAATGAGCACATTGCACTAGATATAGTGTCAGATCAAACAAGTTTTACATGAATAGCAAGTCCAGTTGTTCTATAAACATTCGTGAACCTTTCATCCATAACATTTTTCTACTATAGAAAAATCCGTGACTATTTTTTTATTGAAACTATAGTAAATCAATTTTTATATGACTGAAGAAATCAATTGCATTCCTCAAAACAAAATTTAAATGATAAATATTTAAGGCATTGTTTAATATGTTGACTCTGATTTATACCCATCTGAAACTGACAGTGATAAGAATCAAATGCCGGCTGAGTTCTGATGTAAAGATAAAGGGGCTAATTTAGTTTGGAAACTTAGAAACAAGATCAAATGCCAGTGCATTTGTATCATTTACACTGAGGCCAATTGGGTCTTTCAGAATCCATACGGGACTCACATTGAATAAAAAATCAAAACAGAGAATATAAAATAATTTTTCCAAAGTGGAACTGGTTTAGCATTAAGATTCAGAGACAAGATCAGAGACCAATGAATTGCTATCAACAACATCAAAATGGAGTCTTTTAGAACCCATATGTGATTTGACATTGAACGAAAAAGAGAAAATAAATTCAAATTGTCGATATGACATATGATTTTAAAAAACTCGATCATAACAAGTTGTACCATGGTCTTTCCCCACACAACAAAGAGCAACCCACACTCTCGCTGGGAAGCATTAAGCAAAAATACAAGTGACAGATCGAGGCTTTTGGATGCAGACTAATTTTAATCTGAGGGCAAACAGAGATTATTTTAAGACCCTTGAGACACTGTAATAAATGATAGAGGGAGGGACACCAGATTATATAAGGCTAAGGCTAGACATTTGACTTTCTTTTAGTAATAGTTTTGTGGGATACGACCTCCATTATTGGCATTGCCCTTAATGGCATTACTGCACTTAGAAGGAATGATGTCTGACCTCAGTATAGTGCTAGCCCAATCTGGGGCGTATGGCACCAAAATCAAATTTGTTAGTTACACAGGCATTGAAGTGCCCTACTCCCCCTTAAGGCACGTTAAGGCATTATTTTAAAAATTAATTGTTAACTGCATGATTTGCAGTAGGGTACAAAATATTGTATTAATGCCATTGAAATTTTTGAAGCTTACTGAGCTATGTATCGATCTAAGCATATGATCATGGCATGTATCATGATCCTGAAGCCTCGCATTCATGTAATGGACGTGGGGCAAGCCTTATTTCCATCATGGTGTGGACCCATTGAAATATCGACAACAACACATTCTATTTGGATTCTACAAATAACTGTCAGTGTGGCCAATTGTATGTGCACGAATCACTTAATACGCATGGGTCACGTGGATATGAAGGCCCTAAACATTTTTGATAGTGGAGGAAAATAAGACGGATGATTTACCCATTGGGCACCCCCAAAGAACGTACTGTAACTAATATTCAGAAAAAATATCAGAACACAATATGATGCGTGTGAGAGAAATGCAGACTTGGGAACAGAAGTTACGGTCCAAAAATCCTTTCACTAGTTCCCTATGTATTAAACTTGAATTTTTTAGAATAGAATAGGGAAAGAGGAACATAACAGTGAGTAAAGTCAGCAGGGAGCTTGGGTTTTTAATTCCTCCCATCATCTTTGCTTGGTATGATTACCTCCTCCGTCCAAATCATTATCAGATATCTAAACAACATCCTGATCCAAGGAGAGCCGTCGTATACCCTTGTGTGCGCAACAAGAAGTAGCATAGATAACATTCTGCACCATTTTTCAGTAATCAGTTGTATTGTATCGTCTTTTATTTCTGGAATATAATGTGCTAACAAATTTCTTAATCGGCTACCCATCTGCTAATCCAGTGTCCCAATGCTGCTAAAATTTGGGATTATGTCGATTCACACCAAAAGTAGCATCTGAATTCAATGTTTCTGGTAGGGGAATATTCGAATTGGATGGACATGACTACGGTATAGATGGACTGCTCACGCCCAATCCATTGAACATCAAGCCTAAAGAAGAAGATATTAATATCATCCACTACAAACGTCAAAGTTCTCTCAATGGCAACACTGGTGATCAGGGGAGTTACTTGCCCCCAGAACTCACTGAATGCATGATAAGCTCCATATGGATTTTTTACTCTACAGTTGTCTGGGGTGTGTTTTCAGTTGTAGATTTGCTCATGCAACTCAAAAATCTATATTTTTTTACCCTGCATTTTTCAATAAACTCGTTTTGTTTTTGTATTGGGTTTTCCCTGAATTACAATTTGATGACTACAAAGATAATGAAGTCATTCTAAATTTGCATGGGGCTTATTTGTATAGTATTCCTGGGCAAAGTTGGTGACCAGAAAATGGCTAAATATAAAGACCAAAGCAGACAAGTTCTATGCAGATGTGTTTTTTTAAGTTAAACCCATATATATTTTATATTTCACTTTCATTTGTAGGTACATTTCTTGTCGTGTCTGTTGTTTCAGTGTTCTTTTTCTCCATTTACAAGCTATATTTAGCCATTTTTCATGCCTTTATTTGTTAAAATCTGGTACCCATTGGTTAATTTGTTACAAGCCTAACATGCGTACAATTTGCTTTTGCCATCTATGCGACTTTTCTACCCTACAACATGATGCCTACAGTGGATTTGAGGACTATGGATCTGAGTACTAGTGTAAATGTTTCACGTGGATGCTATCCAATTTCCAAATTTCTACAATACAATTTGCGTTTCTTGTGAATTTCTAAAGTTAAGACAGAATCTTATAAAAAATTGTGCTTCTTGGATCACCAAGAGTGACAATCATATTGGCATTTAGAAAGACAGAATTCTTGGTAAGCAACGTTTGTAAGGAAAATGAGGAATCCGATTCCAAGATATCTAATCCAAAGGATATAGGTTCGATGAATAGGTTTTTGTTTTTGACAAAATGAAGAAGAGCTCAAATAGGGAAATTTCTAAATCATATCTGTAATCATTAAATCTATCATAGCTAAATGTATTAAAAGCAAAGAGAAAGATACATATGATAAAGAAGAGGTAGAATACCTTAAGCCTGGCAACTTGAGCAGGAGCTCAAAGAAATTAATACCAAGAAGATCAGAGGCAAGCCCACAATCCATGAAAGAAACCATAGCTTTCTGTACTTTGATGGAATGGCTAGAGGAAATTCAGGGAGACAAGGGTGGGGAACTCATCATAAACCCAAAAAAGTAGGTTAAGAAAGTATTGTTGGAACTTGAAAAAAATTATCCAACAACACAACAGAGGCCTACACTCTGTAAAGGGCCTCCCAATTGTTTTTGAACTGGGCATGAAAGAAATCCCCTGGATAGGAGACTCGCAACTTGCCATGTAGGGAAAAACCATCACACTTAGAATCCTGGCCAAAGTTCAAATGATCAAATCAGGTAATAAAATCACTTCTAGGACATTCTAACTCTTTGGCAAGGTAACATACAATTAATATTTTTTCATGAAGAAGCGAGTAAATTTGACATGGAAATAAATGAAGAGCTAGTAATAAAGGCCCCTGTATGAACCGTTAAGTTCCCGATGTAAATATTCCTTCGTATAGCTATGAAAACTGTTAAAAAGTCTACTCTCGTTGATGTTTACCCTTCTCTATAATTAAAAAATATCAGTACATTTTGAAATAAGGTATGGTAGAAAAGATTAGGAAAAATCTCACTTAAAGGAGCATCAGGGTAATTTTGAAGATAAGGCTAACAAATGCTCTAACAATATGAGGATAAGATTTCCAAATTGTCATGAAAGCTTCTCCCTCAAAATATATGAAAATGGAATGATTTTATCAACGGAAGGCTATGATGAAAAGTTAAAACAAATGTTTTCAATTTCCGGGCTCCAGCTCCATAATCATAGAGCTTTGTAAGCCCATCTTTTTTCAGTAGACAAAGTTATAGCTCAGAATCTAGATACCTGCAACTCTGCATTTTTATGATCTGCTTTAACAGATAGAACTGGAAGCATTTTAATATTATATTAAACTTCCTCTCTGTAAAAAATAAAAAATTAGAAAAGAACCTTGTGACAAGCTCCCACTCTAAAGTTTTAAAGATGCTTGGGAATGTTGTTGTACCAACAATGAAAAATATTCAAATAAAAAACTTATGGAAGATTTAAGTTCCTATTGGTCAAGTATACAAAATACAGGGTAAAGATTCATTAGGCCGGAAAATTTAAAATGTTACAGGGGGCTTTCTGAGTTTACAGGCAAGTTCAGAGACTTACGACATACGACAAGGGTGGAATAAAGCTAAAAAACCCTAAGCTTAAGTAATCGAAGAAATCAATTATGGGATTTCTCAGTTTTCTTATCTAGGCAGGCATGAAAGTGAGATGGATTTTAAACATGCAGGGAATCAAATGTCTTATTGCTTGTAGATAAATGTTTTGATGTGTGTGAGCTATATGGCATTTTTGTGCTTCCTACCTAGAACGGACGGGAACTGCTGCCACAAATGCAAGAGACCTATAGTTTCATGAAATTATATTGACAATTCAAAGCAAAACCTTCCAACCTCAAAAACTCTTAGATAATCAGCTCAGAAAAGTTACATGTATTATTAAAAAAATATAACATGAAAAATAACATATTTGCATTCCTTAAATGAAGATCTTCCCCTGTTACAAACGTGATAGGACTCTCAGTAAACAAAGTTAATATATGCACTATTACATGAAATGTAATTATCATTATAATTTGAGTTAATTTTAGTGTTTTTTATATAAATAATAATGTAAAATTAATGTTAATATTAGTATCGTCTTTGGTTACCATAAATGATATTATTATTGTATTTGTATTAAACATAAAATACTCATAAAAATATTATAATTAAATAATTATAATTATAAAATTATATAAAAAATTATAATAATAATATTCAAACATTAAATATAATATCTAATTAACAAATATATAAATTAGAGATAAATTTTAATTCATTACATAATACAAAATTAGGACACATCTTATTATTATGATATTATATTATGATTTTAAGACTTTTTGTAAAATAGGAGACCAAATCCCTTTCCTAGGATTGTATTGTTATTATATTTATGCTAAGTACGGGATACTCATAAAAAATAATATAATTATAATTATAATTACAATTATTATAAATTTATATAAAAAAATATTATAATAACATTCAAATACTAAATATAATATTTAATTAATAAATGTTATTTAGTTATTTAACAAAATTGTGGTGTGTTGTAAAGGTGACATAATGCGCCATTTCAATCCCTCGAATTAAAAAACAAAAAGTAGGAGGGCCCAAAAGCCCTCCCACTTTATTGTTTTCTCTCAAGACAATGATAAGAGGAGATAATGAGAGAAGAAAGTGAGGAGAAAATGGAAGGAGATAGGGGCAACAAAAAGAGACAACACAAAGTGGAAGGAGATAGGGAAAGAAGAAAGGAATAACATAGAGGAGAGAAAAAAATTAAAGAAAGTTATACCAACACAATTTAGGAGCCAAAATGAGACCTTTAATGTAATATAGACCTCGAGTGTAAGCAAAGGAAGAAGAGGAGGAGACTATATGGATCCTGTGGATCCCTTGTGAAATCTCAAGTTAGAGGTTTATACATTTCCACCTAAATTTAAAATTAAAAAATGATATAAACGCTAAGAAGTGAAATGTTTAAATTGCAGGAAAATAACATTAAGATAAATTGGAAATCCTAAAATAAATTATAAACCCTAAGATAAATTGGAAACCATAGAATAAATTTTCGAAACCTTAAGATAAATTATAGAAAATAAATCATGGATCTTCCTAGCAAATTCAAAACAACAAATCCTAGTTCTTCAATGGTAAATAAATTCTAGGGAATAAACTGGGAAAAAAATTAAGAGATTGGGTAGCTGATTAGCAAACCTTAGTTTTTAAAAAACTAATTTCTTCAAACCCATTTGTCTTTTTTCCGCAACCATGGCATTCCATAAAATTCCATGGCTAAAATTTCTTCAAACCTTTTTTTGTTTCTTTTTTTTACAACCATCATGTAACATTTCATTGTTATATACTTTTTTTTATTTGTATGCTTGAAGGCATTACATGGAATCATTGAATTATATAGAATGTTGGCATCTCTGCCCATGTTTTGGGAATAAACATATAGTGGATTTACAATGCTGAGTAAGCATACATCTAAATCAGTGAGTTTCTTTAGCTAAGCAACCATGAGTAAGGGGCATCCACGACATCAAAATCGCCCAAGGCACGATCCTGGCCTTAACCACTTGACTCTTTGTGTTAGGTATCTAGAGAGATTTGTACCTTGGTAGATAGATATAAACAACTATCATCCTCACCAATTAGATTACAACCTTTTCGATGCTATGTACATTTTTTCAAACCCTAGTGTAACACGGAAACAACAGAAAAGTGGGATGAGGGTAATTACCCTGTGATTTGGTATAATCTCGTGTGATTTGGTGCAATTTATCATGTTTCGTGTAGTGTGAATCTTAAAATTTCCTTGTTAATGTAAAGTAAAATATAAAACATTAAACTTGAAAAATAGTTGATTTAGTGCAATCTACCATGTTGTTTTAAAGCCTCCACATGTTTTTTTAAGGATATTAGAGACTTTATGTTGTAGATAATAGCACATTTTGCCCTACTAGTTCAATAAATTTATTTGTCATGGCTTTAGTGTTTGTGTTTTGACACATCAAGACATGGAGGATGATTTTAATGAGGCTTATGATCCATCTCAATGCTCTTCCAAGACTACATGTTCGTTAACCTTTATGTGCCCACCACAAAGGTATAAGCTTCCAATTTATTTTGAAATTAAAAAAATATTATTTCTCATTTGAAAATTCTACTTACAAAACTTGATAACAATGGGTCTATTTGTTATAGCAACTCTCACAAGCCATATGGTAGAGACTGTTGTGTTTGTATGAGTGGATCCCTCGAACTATAAGGACCCACCACATAGTTTTAAATTCATAGTTTATTTTGTATTTATAAAATATTTCATTTCATTGAATAACTTTAATACAACTTGTGCAGCATAAGTCTACCTCCCATTTTGACTAGCGTAAATAAGAGGGAGTTGGGACGGGTAGACGTCCTTCATTTACTGTTAGGGATTCACATGAAAAAAGGTATAAATTTACAACATTTTATTTTTTAATTATTTTTTATCATTGAAAAATTATAATACAACTTGATTATGACAGTTCTACTCACTATATTGCCCTGTAGAAGGATGAGAGCACTAAGAGGATTATGTGTCCTTTGTTTGCTATTAGGGAGTCAATAGCTCAAGGAATAATTTTTGTTTTGTTATTTAAATTTATTTTTAATTAATGTAGTTATCACGTCTTATAATTTTATTCTAGATCCTCATCAATGATAAGAACCTCTCAGCTTGCTCCTAAGATAAAAATTGAAAATTTAAATGACAATACTTCATCCCATCTAACATCAATGACATACTCCCCAATGCATTAAGCATGGGTGACGATGACGAAGTAGGGTTGCCCTTGCCATCATCAACTAATAACAAACCCTCTTGCCTTGTTCATGATAATTATAGACATAAAGTGAGAGGGGACCCAAAAATGACCTTGTATGTAAATGTAAACAAAAATATATTGATGGATGTTCAAGAAAAGTAAGTATTTTAATATATATTTTTATGTATTTTAATTTGTTTTATTTCAATTTATCATTTTAATACTTTTGATGATTTTCAATTTATTTATTTTTTATTTATAGTGATTGATTAAAAAATTATATATTTAACAAAAAAAATTAGTTTCAGTTATTTCAAGAAAAAGATAATTGATCAAACCTGAACATTGTTTTGTTCATATTTCCATGTAGATTGGTATAAAATACGATCTAAAAAATGCAAAAAGCTTGTCACTAAAACTCAGGATGACTTTGGGAAAACTAGCTAAAAGAAATATATAAATGAAAAATATGTATCAAAAGGGTTTAGGATAATAAGGAGACATTTGGGGATAATTCTATTATGTAATTACAGGGTTTTTAAATAAATGGAACACTCTTTTAACTAATTTTTCATATCTATAATTTATGGCTTCAACACCAAGGAAACATTAATGCAAAGAGAAGACTTATTTGCCCTCTCAAAATAATTGAATAAGCTTGGAATGATCTATACGACAAATGGCTATCAGATGAAACCGATAGGGTTTTATGTTAGTTAACTAAATTAATGAAATATAAAATTCGAATTTTTTATTAATTGAATTTTTTAAAAATACTATAATTAATGTAGGGAAGAAAAGTAACTAGCTAAAGGGTTATGAGGCAACAGTGAAAAAATTATTTTAGGTGACTCATCAGATGGGCAAATCAACTTAGATAAAGTAACGAAAAAATTGTAAGTTCTATATAAGTTATTGCACAATTATGTTTTAATTTATATAGAAGTTCTTTTATATAATTTATTGATACATCTATTTTTATCATATGGTTGTTTTCACAAGGAGTACACTATAAAAAGTGCACAACAAAGGAAGTACATGTGGCATTAAAAACCATTGAACGGAACCCACATGTCTTCAACACATGGGCCCATGCTAACAATTTTGTGCTCATAATATGTGTTGTTTATTTAGTTGTGAATTATGTAAATCATAAATTAAAATGCTTATAAAATTCTATCATGATGTATTTTTAGGTTTGAATCACGTGAGAGGATGATGAGGAAGATGAGGATATGTATATCTCATATAAGATGAGGAGGACAACTAGCTTTTTATTTATTTATTTTTAATTTGGAAGGGAATTTTTATTATTTCCTTGGTCCCTTATTGTAATTTAGAACTGTAGTATTATGCAGTTTTCTATATAAACAAATTGAATTTACATATTATCTTCTTTTATTTTAATAATTCCATTTTATATTAATATTATAATATTTTATATATTCTAAACCTAAAATATTGAATATATAAATATTTAATATAATATACATTAATATAATACAATCCCCATTAATGGATTTTGTGTAGTGGTTACTGACCAAAGGAAAGATGATCACTCAGAATGGGTCCCCCCTCTCTTGGAATGTCTAAAATGAGCTTTGATGGTGTGGCAAGTGGAAACCCAGGGGCCTCTAAGGCAGGTTGAGTAATAAGAGATTGTTCTAGCTCCCTAATAAGAGCAACCTCTCAAAAATTAGTGAATGGGATGAATAATGAATTAGAGGCATAGGCCCTTGCGCTTGCCTTGAAGCTTGTGAATATGAAATCAAAAAAGTCATAATTGAAGGGGATTCAATGGTGTTGATCAGGGCTCTCTAAAACCACAAATCCAAATCTTGAAAACATCTTGGGGCAAGTCTGTCCCCTCCTGGACTCTTTGACAGTGTGGGAGGTGAGTTATTATTTTCGATAAGCCAACTCAGTAGCCAACCTCCATGTTAATTAGGGCAGTGGGCAAACTAAGTAGTTGGCCATCAATAATTGGGTGGATTCCTGGCCTAGTTTGAACTTCTTAGTAAGGAATTCACTTTGATGATGGCCCCTTAGTTACTAATTCTTCCTTACCTAATTAGGAGGTTATAACACTAATGGCAAGATCACCCAATGATTTGCGTAAAAAATCACGGTAAGGGTGACAACATAAACTTACACGTGGGAGGGAGATAATTGTTTGCCATGATAATTATTGAGTTGTTGCATTCATTGAGAGGGGAAGGAGGTGGATTTGTTTTCATTTTGAAAGGTAGACATTGTGGGAAGCTTTTAGAAGCAGGTGTAATTCCTAAATAGCTTGTTTACATCGCTTAATGTCCTAGAGAAGAGTGAATAAGGTTGGAATATGTTGGGATGGGATAAGGAGTTATAGTAATTGAGCCTCTACTTCTTCAATTTGTAGATAATGTGAGATGGCATCTCACAACCAGGGTTTAGAGGGAAACGTTAAAAAGTCTTCTAGGCTCCTATAGTGCAAATCAAAAAGGTCATATGGGATATAGTGGGATCTGTTTATGTTCAAGGTAAGTGCACAAAGTTGGGGGACAAATAGTGGCCTACTTTTCTAAAATTTTAGAAATATGAACTTTTGTAGATAATTTGAGATATCTACACTATAAATTTGAAGATGGTGTAAGAATATGAAATGTAGCATTTCGAGTCTAGTTTCCAAAACACTAATTTATTTTTAAAATGGCTAAGTATAACTAGGTCAAACATCTAAAATTTGAAGAGGAACTACTATTTTTTTAAGAAAACAAAGTAGATAGTTGTGTGGCGCACCATTTTTTTAGTAGCGTTTAATATTTTTTGAAATCCTTTGGGAAAAATTTTGATAAGATATTCTAGTTTGTGACCTATATTTTTTTCTCAATGAATACTTGTTTTTAATGAATTTTGAAAGTAAATAGATCTGGAAAACTGATTAAAACATGGATAGTTGTCTGTGTAGCATGCCTAACTACTCACAAAAATGAAAATTATTATTTTTTTAATGTGTATAATTGGGCCTAGTTTGTGACCATAACTTTTTTTGTATTTGGATCAACGAAAAAAAATTTACATGAAAATTTATATTTGTGGCATGTAATGGCATAAAAAAGTTATAGTTAGAAATCAACATAGTTTGAAACCTTAAATTAGTCAAAAATTTATAAAAATCATATTTTTGGAAAGATGAGAGCATGCTCATCGCGATGGTATTAAGTTTTTAATTTTACTGTTGAAATTCATAGTGTATTTGGCGATTGAAGTTGAATTTTGTTTATTTTAATCATAACTCTCAGACTCGACTGTAGATTGACAGGTCCAAGCCTTTGCCTTGAGAATCCAAGTCATTCCCAAGCCAAAAGGCACAGTTTTTGAATTCAAATTCAAATAGAGTGATCATGTTGTTAACCATGTTAGTACCACGATCATGTTAGTTAATAACACGATCATGTTACTAACGCGATCGCATTATATATGCATAACACCCAAAAACCTAAATTTTATCTTTAGCTCAAATTTTATATATGATCTTATATGTTCTTGAGCTCCCTAATAGTGGTGTTATTTCATGTGATATGGGAAAGGTGCCTAACCTTGGATAGTGAATTAAGGTGTCGTGATATCACATTAGACTTTAAAACTTTTATGGGCAATTTAATATGTTAATTGACTACTTATAATTATTTTGTTTTAAGGTGTAACTCATTATTCATTTTACATAATAACTTATGTTATCATGAGATGTCATAAAATGAAATTTTAAAAGCTATGGCCAAAAATTAGCTTTTGGAGTACCAATCTAGCTATGCATCTGAAGTAAATTGGGGCTATTTCGAGCCCCTTCAACCTAATTGCATGAATATAAAATGTGATTTGGGGGTTGATCAACTCCAATTTCATTAGCTCTATTGAAGTCATTATTTATATGTAAGTTATACATGTATAGAATGTGATTTTGAGCTCAATAAACTTGAAGTCATCAGCTAATGAATGTAAATGTTGATTAGTTCAATTATGGTGGTAATTAGAGTCAAAATGAGCCACATGAACGTAATTTAAATTGTATATTCAATGTGATTTGGATTGAAATTAACCATAATGTCATGTCATATATAATTAACCAAAGATTTGATTCATTTAATCGAGGAGGCATTTGAGGCCAATTTGAACCCCTTCAAGATCAAGGTATGATTTGAATCAAAATTAAATTTGATTTTATCATGAATTGATCCAATTAGTCAATTTTTGCAATTAGGGGACTTATTTGGGTAAAATTGAGCCCCTAAACCAAAGTTATGGCTTAATCGATTATATAATGTATGCAACATGTATGGCTTAACTAACCCTACTTTTATCAGAAATGTAAACATGAAGGTAATTGTCATAAATAGGTGAACAAATAGCTTAAATTTTCTTCAATTACCTTAGTGATTGGACCCTATATATGATATAAGAAACCTTAAACCTTGTACCATTTAACTTAAACCATAAACCTTGTACCTTTTACCTTAAACCCTAACCCATAAGCCCTAAACCCCAAACCCTTTAAATTGTAGACCCTAAACCCTAAACCAATAAATTTAGCCCCAATTAACATCCTTTATATATAATAAGAATTTGGTTCATAGGGATGAAATTCATCAAAATTACATCACTCATTACCACAATTGACTTAATTGGCTCAATATGTGGTGATGTGGGGGATAATTGAGCCCAAAATCACATTCTTTACTCACATATCTAGGTTCAAGGAGCTCAAATTTGCCCCAATCACCATTATGATTGTACCTTATATACCCTAAAACCTATACCCTAAACCCTAATCCCTAAATTTCCTAATCCGTAAACTCTAAACCATAAATATAAACTCTTTAAACACTAAACCAATCATTTTAGCCCAAATTAACATCATTTAGACTAAGAATTAAGTTCATAGGACTCATTTTGGCCTAAATCAAATGAGTGATTGCCCCATTTGACTAATCCACTCAATCTACATGATGGCATGGGGTATAATGACAACCCAAAAACACATTCTATAGTCACAAATGGTCCAATTGATTCAAATGTCCTCAATTATCTTTACGATTGACCATGTGTACCCTAAACCATTTATACATTAAAACCTAAGCCCTAAACCATAAACCCTAAACACTATACCCTAAATCATAAACCATAAAATTTCCCTATTTACCAATTGATTTAGTCCCAATTAGCATCCATTGTAGTAAGAATTAGGTTCACATGGCATAGAGCAATTAGACATTATATACACCCTTAAACCTAAACCCTATGCCCTAATCCCTAATCCCTAAAACATAAATTGTAATCCCTATGCCCTAATGACCATTACATGCCAAAAACATACATGCATTATGATATAACTTAGTTTATCACGAGATGTCATAAAATGCATTTTTTAAACCTATGGCCAAAACTTAGCCTTTGGATTACTAATCTAGTTTTGCATCTGAAGTAAATTGGGGCTATTTTGAGCCCCTTCAACCTAATTGCATGAATATAAAATGTGATTTGGGGGTTGATCAACTCCAATTTCATTATCTCGATTGAAGCAAATAAATATTATTTACTTATATGCAAGTTCTACATGTATAGAATGTGGTTTTGATCTCAATAAACTTGAAGTCATTAGTTAATTAATGCAAATGTCGATTAGTTAAATTGTGGAGGTAATTAGGGTCAAGATGAGCCACATGAACCTATTTTAAATTGTATATGATGTGATTTGGAGTGAAATTAACACTAATTCCATGTTATATATAATTAAGCAAAGAGTTGATTCATTTAATCGAGGAGGCATTTGAGGTCAACTTGAACCCCTTCAAGATCAAGATATGATTTGGGGCAAAACTAAAAGTTTGATCGATCATAAATTGATCCAATTAGTCAATTTGTGCAATTAGGGGTGTGATTTGGGTAAAATTGAGCTCTTAAACTAAATTTATGGCTCAATCAATTGTATAATGTATGTAACATATATGGCTTAACTGACCCTACTTTTATTAGAAATGCAAACATGAAGGTAATTGTCACAAATAGGTGAACAAGCAACTCAAATGTTCTTCAATTACCTTAGTGATTGGACCCTACATCTGATATATTAAACCCTAAACCTTATACCATTTTTTATTACCTAAACCTTGTACCATTTACTTTAAACCCAAATCCATAAGCCCTAAACCCCAAACCATTCAAATTGTAGACCCTAAACCCTAAACCAATAAATTTAGTCCCAATTAACATCCTTTATATATGGTAAGAATTAGGTTCACAGGGATGAACTTGTTCAAAATTGTATCACTCATTAAACTAAAATTGACTTAATTAGTTCAATTTGTGATGATGTGGGGGCTAATTGAGCCCAAAATCACATTCTTTACTCATAGATCTAGGTTCAAGGATCTCAAATTTACCCCAATTACCTTCATGATTATACTTTATATACCCTAAAACCTATACCCTAAGCCCTAATCTTTAAAGTTCCTAATCCCTAAACTCTAAACCATAAATATAAACTCTTTAAACCCTAAACCAATCATTTTAGCCCAAATTAACATCATTTAGATTGATAATTATCTTTGTGATTGACCCTGTGTACCCTAAACCTAAGCCTTATATCTTAAACCCTAAACACTATACCCTAAATTGTAAACCATAAACTTTCCCTATTTACCAATCGATTTAGTCCCAATTAATATCCTTTATAGTAAAGAATTAGGTTCACATGGCAAGAGTGATTAGACATTATATACACCCTTAAACCTAAACCCTACATGCCCTAATCCCTAAAGCCTATGCACTAATGCCTTAATCCCTAATCTATATTAAGTATAATGCAATCACGTTATTAAATAATGTAATCTTATTACTAAATAGCATAATTACATTATTCTTAATATAGACAAAACTCCCTTCTCAATGTCTATGTTTAACCCCAACTAAATATTAAGAATAATGTGTTCACGTTATTTAATAACGTGATCGCATTATTCTTAATACAAACAAAACTCGCTTTTCAATGTCTATGTTCAAGCAGAGCCTAGTATAAGAATAACGTAATCATGTTATTTCATAACACAGTCATGTTATTATTAATATAAACTAAGCCCACTTTTTAACATTTATTTCTAACCCAAATCGATAATTTTGTCTCCACAAACATTCTCTACGAGACTTGCAGGACCTATGTACTTTTGACCCCACCTTTGAAAAGTTATCAATTGTTCTTGCTGGGTGATGGATCACATTCGAGGAAGAGGAAGATGTTGAAGAACAAAACACCAAAGGAATCAGAATATTTGAGAGAGAAAAACAAGATACAAGTGCAAAAACTTCATGGTAGACAATGTACAAACTCTAATCCTGATGAACCAAATGCCATAGATAATGAGCCAATTGACAATAATGAATTAAACAATGATGAAATTGATCATAATGAATTGAATAATGATGAAATTGACCATAATGAAATGAATAATAACGAAATTGACAATAATAAATTAGATAATGTTGGACGTTTACATTCAAAGTTGCAAGATTTTGATTTTGTTGATGAGTTTATGTATGATGCTTCACCCCCCATGAATGAAGAAACTGTAATGGAAACAAATAATAATGAAATTAACAATCAAGAAAATTTCATGGAAACATATAATGAATAAATAAATAATGAATAAAATGTCATCCCACCTCTAAACAATGAAAGTGATAACGATTTTTAAACACCCTCTCAATAAATCCCACCATTAACAACACCTCCAAGAATTGTGCACAGAAAAGACAAGTATTTAATTGAAGTCAATAAAAATATTTTAGAACTAATGCATAATAAAATATTTGATCGCCATTCAAGAAGACTGGGTCAACAAATTTGGGATAGTTTCTTTCATAATTTAGATTATGATAGTCAAAGATGTCAATTATTTGTTTCATTGATAAAATTGATTAAGATGAGACCTGTAATGTACACATTAGGACTAAAAACATCTAACATAGATGATGAAAATAATAAAATTGTTAAAAATTTGCATGATGCATATCATACTGTAGGCCCAAAATTATGCACCCAAGATTGTAATGTTGCTCGACATATACTTACAACTTATGCAGTAAGTGACCAAATAAGAAAAAAAAAGGTTTCAAAAACAAGTTGAACACTTGATATAAATAAAAAATATATTAATGAAAGCAATTGAAAGACATGAAAGACTTAATGAACCTAATACCAATGAGTTATAGGCATTCTATAATAGACTTCCACAAAAGCATAAGGCTATAGTCGGTACTCTCAAAGAGTTACTTGCTCAATTTTAGAAAGACAATACAAGAGTTTTGCCCAATGCAAGAGATGTAGTGACAAGAAGAGTTGGTTCTCGTAATCGTGAACTGCATCCAAAATATTTATTGGATATGACTCAAACACAATTTTACTCTAAGTTTTTGAAAGAATATTTACAAATTTCTATTTGTCAAAGATATTTTACGATGACCAAGCCTTTTTATGTAAAAATAAATCACACATGCACCACTTCTTGTTGTAGGCAACATGTTGAATTTTTAATGTACTATGATGTTTTTCACCATATTCATTATACTTTTCATACTAACAACATTTTACATGAGTGTGACATTGAATTGCCACCAAAATTAGTTAAAAAATTTATTCCAACTATCTTTTGCAAAAGACCAGATGGATAATTAATTTATAACAAATCATGTTTAAATAGAAATTGTAGCATTTGTGGTGGGTTGCCAAAATTTAAAAAAAAAATCTATGAGGAGATTACAAGTGAAATTGAACAAGAATTAATTAGTTTAAACAAATATAAATCAATGACTTATCAAGTAAAAAATGGCAAAGAATCTAAAAGGTGTGAGCTTGTTACAAAAAATATACTTGTTTCTAAATTTTTTGTCAAATTTAGGGAGAAAATTGTTTGAGTATGCAAGATAAACACACAAGACTAGATGGTTGGATGAACATTTCAATATAAGCAAAGATACATTTCCACTTGGTTCAATTGTTTCAGTAGTTGACTTTGCTAAAAATTACATATTCAAACCCCAAATGGAAGTTCAATCACAGTATTACAACTCATCACAAGTCATATTCATGCATATAACATTCATGCATGCACCTAATAATACAAAACAATGAAAAATATTAAGGGAGTACTATTTATATATCATCTATGACTGATCACATTGTTAAGAGTATGTGCAAGGTTATTTTCAGAAGTTCTATGAATAATTGAGTCAGAGGAACATTACTTTCAATCAACATTACATTTGATTAGACAATTGCACATCACAATTCAAAAATGTAAGGATATTTTATTGGTTGAATAGGATGCATGTTACCATTGGTGTAGAACATATTTAGAGTTTCACCGAGGCTAGCCATGGAAAAGGGGAGTATGACGGTACTAAAACATATGTAAAAAAAGTTATTGCAATGGAAGAGTTGAAATTTGAAGAGGGTATTCATTTGACAAATACAAAAACTATGATTGAATGGTGTAATGATAACATGTGTCATGGTCTCAACCAAATTTTACTATTTGTAGACATTTTTGGTTAATGAAAAAAAAAAAAACACTTGGCAAAGTATGAGGATTGTATGACTCTAATGGGTTCAAGTGACCTCCATTCATTTCATAGCTCAAATTCAAGTTCTTGGACTTTTCATATGAGACACTTCACATATTTTTGTTCTAAATGTATGGACTCTGTTTGGAATGAGTGTGAGTCATAAGAGTGGATGGATGATTGGAGTTCCAAACCTCTAATTCCAATCAACATATATCAGGTCCTAATAGCATTGCAACTTACAAATATGACATTATCAAATGACTTTGACCATGTATCTAGTCTAGTGCAATCAAGTAGAATATTTTTCATTATGTACAATTTATTCTCATTATATATCTTCATATTGTCATTAAAAATGGTTTTTTGTGATACAGAGCATGTTTTAGCAGTTATTGCAGATGAGGATAATGAATAGGGCATTGATTACTACTTGTGTTAGTTTTGTAAAGAGATATAAAAAATTGACTTAGTTATATATGGAGAAAACATTGACTATCTCACTAGGTCAGTTGTAGTCACTGGAACTTGGTTTCGATAATATCCTATAAAAAATTTAGATCAATTGTTGTTTAAAGAGTTTAAAATGCATAGAAAGATACTACACTATTCAAATTTCATTCTTGAAATGAATATTTAATTACAAAAATATCATGGGAGGCCATTAAACAAGAAACTATTGAAATTTTGGGAGTCAGATCATGAAGTTATTCTTGATACTATCAAGGTTAGAGCAGATCTTAGTGGTTCGTTGGATTGAAATATATAAGTATATTGAATTTTTAAATATATATGTAATAAATTTTATCAAATATTTTTTATTTTATAGAGAGTATATATGAATTTCATTTTTAATTACTTACACAATTTTTTTAGGTTAGTGATGTCATATAAGTTTCCAACTTCACGTGGTTGACACTATCAATAGAGAATTGTATATTCTTCAAGCTAAGAGAAGATTCTGAACAGTAGTGAAAATGCACTTCTAGAAGGATTTGAACATCGTAGCAATGTGATAACATGTAATTTGCCTATTTAGACATGATCAAAGTGATAGATTCTCAAGTGGTCTCTGAGGCAAAAATGGCAGTTTGAGCTCAAGAAGTTGCCTATTCAATGACAAAAAGTTGCATTTTTAGACTTGTCACTGTAACTTGTCCAACATATTGCTCTCATAAGTTTCACCTGAGTGATCTAAGGTATGATTAGAGGGATTAGAGAGGTAGATAAGGGATCTGATGGTTCATAAAAATGACTTACGTGTTTTGTTTTATGTATGTTTAAACTTAGGCTTAAAAATTGTAATTTTCTTGTATTGGGAAGGACGTTCTTGAGGCCAAAATGGGTGGTGGGTTTATTGATTGGGACTTATGGGAGCCCAAGAACCTACTCTTAGATGTTATCTACCCCGTTAGATGTGTTGGTAGTGTCAGTTTTTATTTAGGAGGTATCAGAACCATAGTTCTATAACCACAATTAAAATTTTGATAATAATTGTTGTCAATGTTTCTACACTCTTGAATGGTAGTGAAAATATACTTTCAAGTGGATTTTAAAATTTTAGAAGTGTGATAACATGTAATTTATCTATCTAGAGATGATCATATCAATATATTCTCAGATGGATGTCCCAAAGGCAGAAATGGCAGTTAGAACTTAAGAAGTTGCTTGTAAAGTTAAATTTTGACAACATTTGTTGTCAGTGTTTTCGCACTCTTGAACGGTAGTGAAAATGCACTTTCGGGTAAATTTGAACATCATGGTAGTGTGATAATGTGTAATTTGTCTATATGGACATGATCAAAGTGATATATTCTCAGGTGGAGGTCTCAAAGGCAGAAATGACAATTGGATCTCAAAAAGTTTGTTTAATGTTAAAAAGTTACATTTTTAGACCTATCACTACAACTTGTTCAATAGATTGCTCTTGAAGGTTCCACCTGAGTGTTATAGGGTGTGATTAAAGGGATTAAACAGGAAGGTGATAGATTTGACAGTTCATGGAAATGACTTACAAGTTTTATTTTATACATGTTTGAACTTAGGCTAAAAATTGCATTTTTATTATATTAAAAAGGGCATTTTTGAGGTTAAAATGGGTGGTGGATTGGTCGATTGAGCCTGATAGGAACCCAAGAACCTATTCTCAGATGTTATTTACCCCCAAACATGTTGAAAGTGTCAGTTTTTTGTCAAGAAGCATCGAAACCACAGTTCTGTAACCACAACTTGAACTTTGATAATATTTATTGTCAGTGTTTTTACACTCTTGAATGGTAGTGAAAATACACTTTTGGGTGGATTTAAATATCGTGGTAGTGTGATAACATGTAATTTTTCTATTTGGATGTGATCAAAGTGATATATTCTTGAGTGGAGGTCATGGAGGCATAAATGGCAATTGGGGCTCAAGAAGTTGTTTGTTCAATGCTAAAATGTTGCATTTTTGGACCTGTCACTGTAACTTGTCCAACGGATTGCTATCAAAGGTTCCACCTGATTGATCTAAGGTAAAATTAGAGGACTTAAAGAGGTAAGGGAGGGATCTGATGTTTCACATAAATGACTTAAAATTTTGTTTTATGCATGTTTGAACTTAGGCTAAAAATTGTTTTTTTCTTGTATTGGGAAGGGTGTTCTTGAGGTCAGAATGAGTAGTGGGTTTATCAATCAACCCTAATGGGAGGCCAAGAATCTGGTCCTATATTTTATCTTCCCCTCGGATGTTTTAGAAGTGTCATTTTTAGGTTAGAAAGCATCATAACCATAATTATGCAACCATAACTTATACTTTGACAACATTTGTTGTCAGTGTTTTCACACTCCTCAACGGTATTGAAAATGCACTTCTAAGTGGATTTGAACATCATGTCGATGTGATAACATGTAATTTTTATATCTTGTTAATTTTTTATTCTCCTTTAATCAATTCTTCATGATATCTGCCAAAAAATAAGTTCACCCACCTATCATTTCCTGTGTATGAAATTTCTAAAAGAATTGAACCTTCGAACTTGAACCTTTCTCGGAGTTCAAGAAGTTCAATGGTTCAATGGTTCAAAGGTTCAAAGTTCCTCAAAGAAAATTGTTTATCCTTTTGTGTTTTTCAAGTATATCTTTGAACCTTTCGGTTGAACTTGAACCTTTCTCAGAGTTCAACGGTTCAAAGAGTTCAATACTTGATGTTTTGTAAAGAGTCATGTTCACTCAATTCCCTTGTCTGAATTAATACACTACTTGAACCTACCACTTGAACCTATTGCTTGAACCTACGTAGCAAACTTCAATGGTTCAATGTTTCTCAAAATGCACTATTCTTTTGTATTTCAATTCTGTCTTTGAACCTTTTGGTTGAACTTGAACCCTTTGTTGGAGTTCAACGGTTTAATGTCCCAAAAGTTCAACGGTTCTATCAAAGTCCAAAGTTTCTAGAAAGATCATGTGATTATTGGGTCGTCTGTGTGATTCATTTCATATCATTGAACCCCGAAGTTGAACCATATTTTCAAAAGTTCAATGGTTCAAAGGTTCAAATGGTTTAACAGCGATATTCTTATCTCACATTGAGGATTTCTCTAAATTAAAATTAGCGAGAGATTTAGAGGAAAATATATCCGAAACTCACTATAATGCAAAAAAATTTGAATTTTCACGAGGTTACAAATAATCATTACTCATCAAAATCACGCTTAAAATATGCTTGCCATTAATGCATATGTCAGAATACGCATCTTATCAAGCATGTTTAGCATGTATTCTCCCAATTTAATTTTTCAATTTGGTTAATATCTGTATTAAGAGAAAATAATTCAAGCATAATTGGGCGATACAAAAGAGAACAACAGAGGTGACATAAGATATTCGATTACTTGAATCCGCAATAATTTTAGATAAATTTAAGGTGAGTTTCGCTCTTACTGTACGTTGTTTCTTTTACTTGGTTGGAAAGGAGGATCCTTTTGAATTTAATGCATTATTTAAAAACTCAAAACATTCTCTTTTCATTATTTTCCCCAATATATAGCCATGAAATCCGCTTGTCTTGATTATGAGCATGGCCCTGGTCTCATATGTTCTCCGCCTGAAATTGGGGACACTTCTCTAGTCCAATATGATTTGGAAGATTTTAAAGAAAAGGCTAGAAATCTTGTGATAAATCTTATGATGTAGAAAATAGTAGAAAGTGGCCTGATTGAAGCTGCAGCGTTTCCCATGGCCATACAATGCCCTGAGTTAGTCCTTGAATGCATGAATATATATGAACCTCAAAACAAGTGCATCAGGACTGCAGATGCCAATGTTTTACTACATATCAACAGACAAACCCTAATGTCTGTGATGAGAATCCCTCTTAAGGAACCATACTCTAACCATAGTATTACTTCTTCATATTGTTATTTTTCAATGAAGAAAGCAATTTATAAAAGCGTGATTGCTAGGAATTAGATTTTAAATTTCCAAAAAGGGGGTTCAAGACTGCCTAGGCCATTAACAAGAAATCATATGATTTCATAAGTACAAGTTATCATGGTATTACTACACAAGCTGAAAGGTAACACCCATGCATATTATTGGAAAGATTGGATGTACTTCTTCATACAGGTGATTCTACAAGGAGAAATTTTTTTGGATTGGGCAAAAATTGTAGTTGAATGTTTGCATCAGGGTTTAAGTAATTGTTAGGGAAACAGAGAATTTTATATATCTTCATACCTCCTCTATTTCCTGGCTTTTATGAGATAATGGGTAGGGTTACCACATGCACCTTTGGCCGAAGACAGTAAAATTTATGATTATTATCCACAGTTGCAAATGCGTAATTGCTATGAGGATTACAGGACAATTAATGATGTCTTTTCTGGGAAAATGACTTTTGAATGGTCAGACAATATCAATAAAAGGTTGTCTGAAGAAGCTTTGTAGCTAATTAACATTTATAGTAGTTTCTTTATTCAATTTTCCAAGTTCACTTACATCAAAGTTGGGGGTTTTGATGGTGAACCTTTGAAGTTACCAAGGTATGTTCTTGACCAATTTGTGCTAATAAAAGTCTGCAGGCAATTAGCACATGTAGATAAAAAATTCCCAACGAAGAATAAATATAGTATATCTTTTCCTATTGAACTTGGACGTTATTCATGAAAAACAACATTTGATGCTTTGAATTTAGAATTGGACTTTATGAAATTCAATTTTCAGTTCTTCACAGCCAGGTCCTAATTTGATAGAAAAGGTTTCTTCAGGGATAATTTAGATTTTGGAGCAGGGTTTTCACATATTCCCCAATTGGAGGACTATTGGGAAGATTGTTCAGATGAATTTGAAGTCAGAAGAAGACTGTGGTCTAGATTTTCCTTAGGGCAGATAATTACTCTCAAATTAAACATGGACATTTATGGAATTCTTGACAATGATGAACAAATGATTGATCCACAATTTGAGCAAATAAAAAAATCACCTATTCTAGAAATTGACTAGGAGAAAAGTGAAGAAGATAGAATTGAGGTCAAGACCCTTCCAGTGACAAAGAGAAATGAAAAATGGTTGAGAGAGAAAAAAATGGGAGGATCTCAAAATATAGTCTCCCATCAATGTACAACAATAATTAAATTTTCATTCCCAATAAGCTCATCTAACCAGCGTATTGCTATCTGTGATGCAAGTACTTTCAAGTCAAAAACTGGAAGGGACCCTGTCATCAAAGAATTTGAGAAGGCCCTTATAACTACCCTACCTTCTCGTATCACCAGGTCAAGGACTCAAAGTAAGAAGAAGAATCAAATTTTTGAAATAGTGATCATGGATTTGAATTCTAAAGAGGATTCAGGGGAAGTCAAAGGTGATAAAGAATCTGATTCACCAATAGCAGAAAAGGTTAGCACATACCAACAGATAGTAATTCCTTTTGATTCTGATGAATTGATGATTGTTTTAGTTGTACCTTCTGATCAACTGAATCCTAATAGAGAAGCCTCGGCTTTTGCACCTAAATGGCTGGAAAGTTCAATCAGTCATAAAAGGAAAGTAGTTCCATTTTCTATACCCTTGGAAGATATGGTGAACAAATGTTTAGGGAAAGCCCCTAAATCTAAAAAGTAAAAAATGACATCCAGGGTAGATGTTGACCCAAACACAGGGAACTGGAATGCAGAAATTGCCCGACTAAAAACTAATGAAGAAATTCAAGTTCCTACTGTTTAGGATTTTACAGTTGAAAAGGTAGACCTTGGGACTGCATCATGTGCCGTGGATGTACGTCATTTAGAAGCGTCCACTAAAAGGATAGTTAGCAGAACTTGAAAAGATGAAAAAGATAAAAAAGAGTTAAAACAGACAGTGCGTTTAATGGCAAAATATATTGACGCCATTCATAATCCAAATCCTCAACCAATTTCTCAAATGCCTATCTTTTGATCTGAAATCTCCTATCAATCAAAGAATGTTGGATCAGATATACAGGGGCAAAATGATTACCAGAGTATTTGATAATTGGTTGGACGACATCATACTGAAAGGTACAGAATATCTTCATAAATTGAAAAATGTATATGATTTGACCATGATCACTATTGAAGATTTGAAGACTCCTAATGCTTTATGGATAAAAGAAGGAAAGTGGATGAGCATGATGAATCAAATTGATGAAGTGCAAAAATATGGGACAACAATGTTTTTGTCAAAAAAGAACTTGATAGGGTTGGATGAAGATATATTATATGCAAGTAAGAAAAATGTTGAATGGAGAAATTCAGTATCCAGACAAGGACGATTGGAAATTACAAAAATGATCAAAAAAATAACTGAATTTATTCAGTCATTACAGCATGATCTACAGAGCATTGATATCAATTACATAAAAGATGATGGAAAACCAGAGAAAGACGTCAATGTTGTGATTCATTGCTTTAGGGAAAATATTATCTTCATCAAAGAAAGTGACAGCTTATCAACTGAAAATTTCTCTCATATTTTAAAGATAGAATCACTTCTTTGTCGCTGTATTGATATACTCCCGGAGCACACATAAAAGATGGGAAAATTTTGAAGGGAAGAAAACATCTGGAAAGCAAGGATTAAACACGTCAGCATTCCCAATCTTTCAAAAATTTAGGAGTTCATTACAGCATTTCAGGAGTGGAAAGCTCAACATGTCTACCCAGCTGAACAGAGCAAATCTGGAGATCCTAACCTGTCGCTTCAACAATGACTTTGCTTACATAGTTTCTTTATTCAGTTAATTTTCTATTTTAAAACTTGACTTCTATTGAATTTGTTAAAAAAACTAAACCCTGTATGGGTCAGAGTTACTTTAACTCTAGTTTAGTTTGACAGGTGGATTAGTTATGGCAACTATATATGTTTTTAATTATGAAAGACATGGATATAAAAAAAAGGGGGAGAAAGAAATTAGAAAAGGAGAGAACTTAACCACAATTGTTAATAATATATGTGATGTATTGTCTGAAACATTTTCATTTATGAATGAAAAAGATAATTAATTACTGTATACTTGGATCTGTGTGTTTAAGTATTTGAAGTTGGGTTTTCTATGTGAAACCTTCTTTCATATAGTGATTATTCTTCCATTAGACAATTCATTATGTGTGTTATATTCTTTAATGGCTCAGCAATATATATGTTTATCTATTTAATTGTTATTGAAAATAGAATCTATGTATTCTATTACCAAGTCCTGCTACAAAATCTCATATTCATAACATAATGATGTATGGATATTAGTCTGCCTTTAAACACTTTCTGGTTAAAAGTGTATCTAATTATTTAAATTCATTGAAAATCTTAAAGGGAGTTGTACCTTAATTTAGAGGGGAACTAATCTTGATAATTCATCCATTTGTTGTTTAACTTATTTATTCTTGAGAGAAGGATACGGAGTTAAAATAAAACATATTTATATAAGGATGAATCTGTTAGCCAATAGTTTTTTGGTGACTCCGCTAGGGAACGATATTGATATGGTTGCCTTAATATGAGGCAACAATGGTACTTTCTGATGAAAATATAATTCCTATTTTACAACTTGATCTTGATTTTCAAGACGAACAGGGAGATATAATTAGCCAATTAAATACTCTTGCTTGGTGTTCTCGTCAGAATATTAATTATTAGAGATTAGCAAGTAGAGTATTATAAAAAGAAGAAGAATTGGCTGATAATTTAAGATTGTTGTTACTCAGGGAAAGAAGAAGAAAAGCAAAAAATGCAGCAAGGAATTAAAGCCTCCTAAAGTGCAAAAAGATTAAGAGCAGCATCAAAGTTAATAATTATTATATCTTAAGCTGGATTCTAGAAGGTACACAAGGTCTTTAAGAAGAGAAGGAATTGAAGATTCTACTTTCAAGCATTGCAGAATTTAATTTTTTCCTATATTCCTACTCACATTAGAAAAGCTAGAAGTAGACCTCCTAGTCCTCCCAAACCATCTACATCCTCTGTCTGTCAAGCATTAACCCTTTTTGGTACTATCTTTCCTTCTGCCATAAGTTTTCTTCTAATGGCACAACCTTGGGGCGTAGCCATAGGACCTCTAAATTTAGGGGCTAACCTCAATTCTTTACCTAAAAATGCAAGGGAAAATTTGCCCAAATTTAATGGAGATGGAAAACAATCCCCAGAGGAACATCTGAATGCCTTTGCAGTGGCATGTGGTGTGTTAGGCATACAACATCAAGATGTAGCCATAAGGCTTTTTGTGCAAATTTTAACTGATGTTGTAGCACAATGGTTTTATCATCTAGCTGATTCTTCAATCACAAGTTGGAATAATATGAAAACTACATTTGAAAACAGGTTCAAAAGTGTAAAAGATGATCATTCCCTTCTCGCTCAGTTAACTCAGCTTAAAAAAGAGATACATGAACCCCTGAGGGAATCTATAGCCAAATTTAATAGGATTGTGCATAAGATTCCTATTACTAAAAGACCGACTGTTGAAAATCAAAAATGTTTCTTTATTAATTCTATGCCTCCTGATATAAGTTTTCATCTCAGAAGGGGTGAAATTATCAATTTAATAGATGCACAATCATTAGTAGTTGAGTTAGAGGATGATCTTATTATGGCCAAAAAATGGAAGAAAGAAGCTCAGGTACCCAATGCTAATCCTTCATCCTCTACAAATCTTATAGTCCAAAGATTAGTCAATGATATGATTGCTCTTAAAAGATAATTACCAAAGGCTAGTACTTCATTCCAACAACCATATCAAGATATTGGTAGGAAAAATCAACAAGCAAATGATGGTAAGACATTACCACTTGCATCAACACAACCAAGATTGGCTATTGAAGCTCCTCCTGGAAGAAATAATATGTGTATTTTTCAATTGACTACTGATCATGATGGAAATTCTTGCCCTGAGATGCTTAGATTTAATCAAATGACTGCTACTCAAGATGTCTTAGGAGAAATTACTGAAGAAGAAAGGAGCTCTGAGAGACTTGGCTACTCTGAAATATACTTCTTTGAATATGATTCAGATTCAGAAAGAGGAGGTAAAATATTAGTTACTCTTGAAGATCCTTCATGTGCTGTACTTACTAGAGGTCAAAAGAATTCGAGATTTTCTAATACTCAAGAAGCATCCATTAAAGGTAAGGAACCTTTTACTAAAACTTCTGATGCTAAGACACAAGAAAATAAATTGTTACAAAAAAATGATTGTGAAACTTCTTTTGATATTTTAGATTTTTATAAGTCTGCAAAAATTCAGATATCCCCTGCTGAATACCTCAGGCTGAAACCCAAAGAGCTTGATAAATTGGTCAAATATGTCAAAAATGGTCCTACACAAGTTGAACCTGAAGGTCAGTTAAACGTTAATATTGAGTCTCCCATTGCCCAATTATTTACCTCTCCATCTGAATCACCCACTGATACTTCTAGAATGACCCTCAATTCATCTGATGATACTCCTTATACGGCTGATATGAAACCCAATCCATTTTATGTTTCCTTATTAATAAATGGTCATAAACTCAGTAATTGTATCATAGACTCAAGTGCTTCTGATAATATAATGCCTTCTTCTGTAGCCAAAGCCTTAGCCTTAACCCTTACAAAAACATTTGGTAGATGTTACTCCATGGATGGCAAACAGATCTCTTTGCTCGAATAAATTAAAGATGCACGAGTTGCTCTTGCAGCCTACCCTGATAAAAATGTGAAGTTGACTATCTTGGTAGCAGATATTCCCGCTAGTTATGAAATGTTGTTGAGCAGAAATTTTTGCAAAGATTTAGGAGGGTAGATTAAATTGGATTGGTCAGAAGCTAAAATTTTAGTGGTAAAGCAGAAAGTTAAACTTGGACCTGAACCTAAATGCAAGTTCACGGTATATCCTTCTAATGATCCTAAGTCTCAAATTATGTTTGAAGAATGTGAATTTGGCAACTATTTTCTCTCCTCTAAAGATTCAAAGGAGGAATCTATCCCAAAATATGTTCATTCAAATGATCTATGGACCATGGAATTTGATGGCAGTTGTGCTACAGCTGGTTCAAGAGTAGGAGTTGTATTGATCTCACCTGAAGGTGAAACTTTTCCTTACTCTTTCAAACTAGAATTTAAAAATACTAATAATATTGCTGAATATGAAGCTTTATTACTTGGGATAAATGAATCTAAAAGAAAAGGTATAAAAAAACTCAAGGCAAAAAAAGATGCTGAATTAATTGTCAAACAAGTGAGAAGTATTTTCTCAGTGAAAAATGATAGATTAAGACATTACAGAAATAGAGTTTGGGATGAGATAGAATGTTTTGATGCCTTTTCTATTGAAGCAATTCCCAGAGACCAGAACACTCAGGCAGATTCTCTAGCAGTGCCAGCTTCTCTTCTTCTCCCACACCCTGATTTTAAAAAGGATTCTTATAGAATAGAATAGGTTTATCGTCCTAGTGACCTAGATAATGCTAAAAATTGGCAGGTTTTCGAGAGTAATAAATAGATCAAATTTTTTTTGCAGAATGCTAATATGTTCTTTGGTACCTATTTTGAAGGATCTAAAATAAAATGTAAAGAATTCACTCCTGATCTAGGGACCAATCCAAAAGATGACGTCATTTAGCTAAAAGGAAACAAAATCCCTGAAGGATTAGTCTCTCTTAAACATTTGTTCACTAGGCAAGATGAATATAGTAAAGGGAAACATGTCCAGAATACTAACAAAATGGAGGATTACGAAAAAATCAACATTGGAAGTGAAACTAACCCGAAATGGATCTCCATTGGAAGGTGTTGTTCACCAGAAGAGAAAAATAAATTAATTAATCTATTGATTAGTTATAAAGATGTCTTTGCTTGGTGTTATGATGACCTTAAAGACTTTAGACGTGGGCAGTTTCAACACCATATTCCTTTGAAAGAAAATGCAATTCCATTCAGACAGAAGCTGAGAAATTACAACCCAAAGTTGTTGAGGCCATCTTTAAAGAGATTGATAAGATGTTGAAGGCTAGGATTATTTATCCAATTCATCACTCCACTTGGGTGGCGAATATTGTTCCAATACACAAAAAGAATGGGGAAATAAGAATCTATGTTGACTTCAAGAACCTAAACTAAGCCACCTTAAAAGATAATTATCCCTTACCTATGATGGATCACAACTTGCAAACTATTGTTGGATCAGAAATGATGTCCATGTTAGATGGGTTCTCAGGTTATAACCAGAAAAGTGTAGCTGCAGCTGACCAACATAAAACTGCTTTCACTACACCTTGAGGAACTTTTGCTTATAATCATATGCCTTTCGATTTGATTAATGTTGATGCAACTTTTCAATGGGTGATGGATTCATCCTTTAAAGATTTAAAAGATAGAATTATTTTCATTTATCTTGATGATTTGACTATTTTTCCTAGAAAATGAGATCATCTGAAAGATCGAGAGACTGTTTTACAAAGATGCTACAGTCATGGGATATCTCTTAATCCTAAGAAATTAGTTTTCTATGTTACAGAAGGGAATTATTGGGACACCTAGTCTCAAAATATGGAATCAAAATTGACCCAAAAAGAGTCAAAGCAATACAATAGTTAAGTCTTCCTTCTAATAGGACTGGGTTTAAGTCTTTCTTTGGTCAGATTAATTTTCTCAAAAGGTTCATTCCTGATTTTGTTGAGATTACAAAGCATATTGTGGGAATGATGAGCAAAAAACAAGTATTCAAATGGAATGAAGCTGCTAAGAAAGAATTTGAAGCTATTAGAGAAGCAATTGCACAAACACCTACTTTAGTAAATCCTGATTTCCAAAAAGATTTTGTTATTTACTGCTATACTTCGGAACATACCATGTCTAGCATCTTGTTACAGAAAAATGAAGTAAATATAGAAGCCACAATAGCCTTTATGAGTGTTCCTCTCAAAAAACATGAACTTAAATATTCTTTGACTCAGAAACAAGCTTTTGATGTAGTGAACGTTGTTAAACAATTCAGATATTATATACTTCATTCTCAATCAATTGTATTTGTTCCTAATTCAGCCATGAAAAGCATTCTGACTCAGCAAGAGGTTGGGATGAATAATAGAGCAACATGGGTTGCTAAAATTCAAGAATACGATATGGAGATTAAGCCAACCAAATTAGTTAGAGGTCAAGGTTTGTGCAAATTGATAGCCAGAAGTAAAGATGAAGAAGAAAAACTCCCTACTGTCTTATTGGTGAGCTTACAAGATCCCTGGTTCCTAAACGTGGCACATTATCTTATTTATGGAGAATGTCCCAGTCATTTATCCCCAAAAGAGAAAAGAAATCTGAAGTTAAAATTAGTGAAATATGTGATTTGGGGTGATGTCCTATACAAAAGAGGGATAGATGGAACTTTTCTGAGATGTGTAGATAAAGAACAACAATGCAAATTGTTAGAAGTTTTTCATAATGAAACCTGTGGCGGACATTTCTCTTCATCAGTCACAGCTTTCAAAATTTTTATAAATTGTTATTATTGGCCAGGTATGTTCAAAGATGCATATAAATGGGTAGCTAACTATGAAAAATGCAAATTGTTCTCGGGAAGACCACAACTTGCAACATTACCTCTGAGACCTATCATTATTGAGGAACCTTTCAAACAGCGGGGATTATACTTCATTGGTCCTCTTTCACACTCATCAAGTGCTGGTCATACACACATTTTAACAGCAACTGATTATTTTACAAAATGGGTTGAAGCGATCCCTGTGAAGAGAACTACTTTAGAAGTTGTATGTGATTTTCTCAAAGAAAATATATTGGTACGTTTTGGTGTTCCTCAAAAGATTATGGTAGCTAACGCTACCAGTTTTTCTTTGATGGAACTTACTTCATTCTGCTATCAACATAGTATTTCTCTTTCTCACTTATCAGATTATTATCCTCAAGGGAATGGACAAGCAGAGTCCAATAATAAAAATTTGATAGCCATCATGAAGAAATTGGTGAGTGATAACCCCAGAGATTGGCATAAGAAATTATGTGAAGCACTTTGGGTAGAATCATTCAATAAGAATCAGTACAGATAATTATTTCAAAATCTATAACTATTGGTATTTTCTTGTTTTGACAGTATTCAAGTTCATTACAGGAGCCACTATTTTCAACCATAATATTTATGAATATCCAAAACATCTTGATATGTATATAGATAAACATATAATTAGAACAAAGTAAGTTGTTTCCAATCTCAGCATGCGTTTTATGATTTCCACCATTATGATGATGGCTTGTGAAAACTCACTCTTGCTTCATCACTAGCACACATTATTTCTCTTTATGTTCATCTAATATAATCTTTTGGTTCCAACATTCATTACTTAAAAATTCACTATTACTCCTACTTTCAGGATGCCCATTGCCATCCAAAACCAAAATTTAATTCAAAATTTAATCTAGAAAAAAATTAATACAATAACATTAAAAAATTGTGCAATTTATTTTCCAAGATGTGGTAATTTCATGCGGGCATGAAGTGAAACTAATAAATAATCCCTACATGTACATGCAGATGTCTTTCGTAGGGACAAAGTGTCACTAGTAGGGAAAAAAAACACACAAGGGGATAGCAACAAAGAACACAAAGAAGAAAGCATAGATGGATAAAGAAATAGATTTTAAACACGACTTGCCATCAGTGGCTATCCTCTGTTCACTTCTCTACTACTTGTTATCAATCTAATTCAACTTGTCCATCTTTCTTCTAACTCTCAACTACCTTGTTTCATAATATTAGCACCTTTACCTTTACTAATGTCCTCTCATTAACTTCCAAGTTTTAAATTTTAATCATGCACTACCTTGGCTCTCTGAATTATTACTTTATTTTATTTTTTAAATTTTATTAAATAATAATAAATATTTGAATATTAGACATTAATATTATAATACAATATCTACATAATATATAAAACATATAAATAATATTTATAAAATATATTATATTTATATTAAAAATATATATAAGAATTAATTATATATATATATATATATATATATATATATATATATATATATATATATATATAATATTATTTTACTAAAATATATCAATATGATATTTATAAAATACAGTATTTAATTAAAATATATTATATTTTATATAATATAAATCACCCTTCTTTTTTGAATACATTGCTACTCATTGAGGGTACATGAAAATGATCCTTTAATATTCACATGAAAATTTGATGCTTTCATAAGCTGCTTTATCTGCTTAGATGCATTTTTGACATATTTGGAGGCCAAACAAAACCATCTGAGGGTCCAAGATTACAATTTAGTAATTTTTTTGAGATTTTTATATTTTTAAAAAATTATCTGTTTTTAGTACTAGACATGAACTTCAGTTGAAATATGTCTGATAGGTTAATTTTAGAATTTAGAATATTTAATGAAGTTTTTAGAGCTGCATGTGCTTACATGCAAAACTTGGTATAAAGAGCAGTTGCAAAAAATAGATTTTTTTTTAAATTTTGCATGTCAAATATAATTCTGAGTTGAGGCTAATTTAAGCATGATTTGGGTTGTAATTAATTCAAGTCAATTAATATGAATCAATTCTAAGTATTGTTTTAGATCTTGGCCTACTAGTAATTTTATGGTCTTGATAGTTCTTGGTTTCATTAAGAAGTAAAAAAATCACTAAAATTTAAGGTATGTGATTTATCATTTTAATTTATGTTGTGTTTTATTTTTATTTGTTTTTTTAGGAATATTTTTGAAATAGGGGTGATGGTGAAGAGGTTATCAAGGCCATGGCTACAATGTTATAAATATGTCTGTCTATCTTCCAACTATTGCATATTACATTTCCCTTTCATAATGGACTCTCAATTAACATTTAAACATTTCCTCCCTCAATCATTTGATTTTTTTAATATAATATATATAAAATAATATAATGTGTTATGTATAATACAATATAATTTTATATTACATCTATTTATTATTTAATGAATACTATTATGGTATATTATATATTATAATAAATATGTTAAAGTATACTCTGTAGTATATTATGTATATTTTCTTTCACATATTATTAATATAGGATATTAGTTATAAATATAATATAAATATTATTTATATAAATATATATTAGATCAATAGTTCTGATTCGATAATAATGTTTCGAATGTATATAAAAACAATATGCATTATAAGGCATTTACGTTCTCACCAGCCTTTCAAACTCCTGCACTAATAATTGTAGAGTAAAACACAATTTATATTTACATACCAATTCATCCATAATTTCACCTTGCATCTAATATGATCTACCAAAATATTGATTGTATTTTATAGCTAAAAAATGTAAATATAGCTACCAAAAAAATTAATTCTATTTTATAACTAAAAAATGTAAATATGGTCATATGTCTACCAAATTAAATCCCACTTGGAATAAAAATGAAAGGATACAAAAGACTAGTATTTTGGATAAATTTAATTAATCGACAGTAATTTTACAACTCTTTTCCCAATTATACACATCAACTAGGATTTGCATGTCCATCAAGGCCTAGTTCCCATTGTGACACAAACATCAGGTTCCACTCTCAACAATATAATACATATGAACACAACCAACCTCAACTTTCATCGATGCAATATGTATGAAAAAAACATGCTTCATATGTACAACAAAGTTTGAACATGAGTGAACTTTTGCACAACCAACTCACTAACATTCTACTGACACATCTAATAAATTATTAAGATATATAATTTATAGAAAATAAATTAAAATTATTATTTTAATTAACAATTAATTATTTTAGTAACTTACTAAATATAAACTAAAATTAAAAATCTAATGGACTTGGAGCTAGTTTGGAACTAGTTAGTTTGAGAAAATGCAATTGGCAGATGTAAGGTACGTAATTTGATGTCTATTGATGAAGCCCATCCTTGCTTATGTCATGTTGCCCGAAACTTTATGAGCATTCACCAGAATTATGCCTCTGTCATTTATGAGAGATTCAATTTGCTTACCCTTTTAGAGGGATTTCTTGATCATGAAAAATTACAGTACATTAATATGTGTAGAATATTTTACATGAGTTTTGTGGTAGTAATTTGCATTTCCTCTCTTATAAACCAGACCCCACATATGGCCAATTTGAACCATTATTATAAAAATAGTTCGTATGACTGTGTTATGCATATTCAACTTCCCATTTCAACTATGAAACAAATAAAATAAAAGACGATATAGTTCATCCACATGTCAAATTTATGTGGTCACCAAAGTGTCACTTAATATGGCTTCCCACTATCTAATTTACACTATATAACAACTCAACCTTGATGAATTTTAAATAATACTCCTAGCAATAGGTACTAAACCTGCATCATGACACTTGTTTGACAAGGTATTTCATGAAATTTAAAATTTAGTAAAAAATTATAAATTAATATTTTTTAAAAATCAAACTTCACTTTTTAAATATTTATAATATTTTTTTAATAATTTTGTTTATACATTAATATTATTTTTAAATTATTTTATTGTATATTTTTATAAAATAATATAAATTATAAAAATAAATTATTGGAAAGGGATTGTCATATCTATTAATTTATTAAAATGAGATAAAGTACATTAATTGTCTACAATAAAAATGATAGTTGGTTAGTATTTATAGTTCAAAAATGATAGCCATAAAATATGTATGACATCAAAACATACAAATATCCCATAAAATATAACATTGTTGTCAGAAAAGACCAATAAGCGAAAGAAACATAAACATCCCTCAAAGCACCATTGTTGGTATGGAAGAGCTAAACAAGCAAAAAAAAATTAAACCCTTAAATGCAAAGAATATTACAAACATCATAAAAGCCTTCAAACTCTAATTTAAAAAAAAATCAAGGATTGTAAATGCTAATTATGAAAAAGAAAGTTTGTTTAAACCAAATGTGTTGTTTCCATACATGAAATCCCCAAGACTAGCAAAAATTAGACCACACACAAAAAAGGAAATTACCACAAAACAACATGCTCAACCATGGAGAGGAATTATCATTAATCTAAATGACATTCATACCTTATATCGGAGATATATCCATTATAATAATTTTAGAATTTTGATGTGTCATAGAAGTGAACTACTTTTATACCTAAAAATACGCTGAGATACTGTCCCAAGAGGTGGAGGAAGAGGAACATCATTGGGAAGCACTGTCCAAGCAGAGAAGGGATAGAAAAACGTCCAAAATTTTAATAGGGACAAGGGCACTATTAGAACACTTCACATTCTATTAACCAAAAAAGAATAATTAATAAAAGCAGAAGGTTGGAAAGTAAAGTAGTCATACACATCACAGTTCAAACTCCAGGTCAAGAATCTCTAGGGTAGTCCATCCATCAAAGGGGTTGTCACGAATAGTGATAAGCCATCCATCAGTGGGTTGTGAAGGAATAACAATGCTAGTCGGAGAGCACTATGAGGGACTAGCATTAGACTTACCATGAGAACTCTAGCCACCCCATGGAGAAGTTCAAACTCTAGGTCAGAAGAGCAAACCATCTCTAGAACCAAAATTAGCCAGTCAAAGCATGACTCACAAAACTAAATAAAGGAAAGCAAGTATTTAAACACATGTCACTGTCCCAAGAGGTGGAGGCAGAGGAACATCATTGGGAAGCACTGTCCAAGCAGGCGGTTCCACCTCAAGAATCTCTAGGGTAGTTCATCCATCGAAGGGGTTGTCACGAATAGTGATAAGCCATCCATCAGTGGGTTGTGAAGGAATAACAATGCTAGTCGGAGAGCACTATGAGGGACTAGCATTAAACTTACCATGAGAACTCTAGCCACCCCATGGAGAGGGGGAGGAAAGAATTGGCCCCTGCTTCTTGACCAGCTTATTATTTGATGCCTTTTGAGAGGAGGAGGTGGTAGATCACAGGGTGGGCCATCTAGGAGTATCTGACTCATGGTGCAAGGGGAACTCCTCCAGTGGTTAAGGAGATCTTGCGCATGGCAGAGTGTTAAAGTGATGTTGTCCACTTGATTTTGAATCTACATAGAGACTGAAGAAATAACAACCACCTTTTCATTAATAGAAAATGAAATTATACAGGTCTCATGATTAAATATAACACTGTTTCTGGCTTTCCCTAACTCAAAGAGAATAATTGCACATAGAATTGGTGGAGAATGGCAATAGAGGTTGGTCGATTAAAATAATCCCCAAAGAGAATCTATTGCCAAGAGAAAGGCTTAGGGTGGTAAAACTGAAATAACAAATGAATCCATTCCTAGCGAAATTGAGCTTTCAGACAAAACCAAAACAAATGTTTAAAAGACTCTGGATACATGCAAGCCGGATAGAAGGGTTGAGGAATACGAAGGTGGGAAAGTGTCTCAACAAAGAGAAGTCACAAAGACTTATGTTTGAATTGTACTCGGAAATAGATTATCAACAAATAGTAAAAGTTCCCTTCACTCTAAAAGAGATACATTAATATATATATTTTAATTAATAATGTTAATTTTCAATTATTTTTACATTAATTAACTTTTCTAAATGTAAATCCATTAAATAACATAGTAATTATCTTGAATTAATTATATAAAAAATTCCAATTAATTATTTTTACATTTATATTTTCTGAAAATGAATCAAAAATGATGAGAAACGTCTATTAAAAGAACGAAAAAATTATTTGGATGTATTATATATATATTATGTATTGAAAAAGCCTTAAATATTTGAAGTGTTTGGAAGTCCGGAACCCTAGACCATGCGTGGTTGTGGTTTACAGAACATTAAGTCACTAACGTACTATTTGGAGCTTTTGTCAATTACTATTAGATACGTCAGCATTGGCAAACGTCCTTATGTTCTAAGGTGACAAGTCAAATTCTAAATTAAGAACTAGCATGAAAATTCTAAGGTTCGATGTAGTGCCTTTTTACAGTGGCGGTGTTTTCATTTCCAGGCTTCCACCTTAGATCTAAATATTCCTCAAAGATTCCGTTAGATGTCTGACAAGTGTAGGGCTGCTTCAGATAATCCTTATTTCCATAGGTTTTTGTTGGCTGTTCAGATAGTGACGCTTACAGTGTTGGTTGTTCAGAGAGTGACACTCACAGTGCAGGTTACAGTGTAGGTATTACCAAAATATAACGTGATTTATTTAAATTTCTTGGAAAGTGTGAAATATAAGTAAGCCTATCAATCATTGCGTGCACAATTGCATAAATGCAATAACATGTTCAACTCTTTACTTAAAATTGAATTTGCGAATTGTGGAAGAAAGATTGACAAAGTAACAGATGTCCAATCAAATCATTACAAGTTCAACTCAAAAACTTACAAAAGTAGGGAAAATGTCTGTTTGAGAGTACATAGTTGCATGATACATACAACTAGTGACAAAAACAGAGGACAATGTGAAAATCGTATCAAATATGGCGAATACATTCAGTGGAAAGGCCCTGTGGAAACCTTTCGTGTTTGAATAATCATAAATCCTGTAATTCAAATTTATGTTGCTCTTTCGAATTCAGTGCCTATGCTCTATAACACATTGAATTTTCTGAGAAATCCGAAGAGCTACGAAACGCCTGTGCTTTAAAATTTTGGTAAGAGGCAACGAAGGAGCATTTTCTCTAGTCGATTTTCATTGCACTGCCTCTCGTTGCCAAATAGTCAGCGTTCTATAGAATCGAATATATTCTCATATCTTGATTCCTCGGATTTGCCACAACCTATTGTTTGTTGCTATTAAACACTGTCATTGGAGTCTCATCAACATAAAATCTGTATAATATGCCCACCAACATATGTATTATAGGCATGGATATTTAATTAAAATTGCACAGCTCAAACGAAAGAGGAAGTGAAACACTTTAGATGAAGTATTAGTATTCTTATAACTTAAGAGGAATTTTTTGTGGATTCTATGGTAGAGAATAATTGTTGAAAACCTGCAGTGGTTGAAACCATTTGAAAATCATATCATATAACTAAAGCATACATTTTTTCTCCCTTGCACAAAGATAAATCACAAGATGATGAAGAAAACAAGGTTAAATTTCTGAAGTTTATAAATTTTGATCTGTAGTTTTGTTTGAGCCCTTTTTTATGTCAAAATGACCGTCTCAAAATGTTTAGTGTAATGATACCCTGCTTTATACACTTATGGATATCTTTTATATTTTTTGGAGGCTATATATTAGTATCTGAGGGTCCAAAAATGCAGTTTAATTTTTTTTTTGAGATTTTTTCTATTTTTTAAAATTGTTTTTTTTAGTAACCGAATGTGAACTTCAATTGAGATTTGTTTGATATATTAATTTTAGTGTTTAAATATATTTTTGAAGATTTTTAGAGCTGCTCACGATTGAATACGAACTTACTAAAAATAGTAGCTACTAAAAATAGTACTTTGAGATTTATTATTTTTTAGAATTCTAAATTTTGCATGTCAACTCCAATTCTTAGTTGAAGATTATTTATGCATGGTTTGTAATTATTTGAATCATTCAATAAGAATCAATACCTGTTATTATTTCCAAAGCTATGCCTATTGGTATTTTCTTGTCTTGATAATATTAAGGTTCATTACAAGAACCACTATTATCAACCATAATATTGAGGAACAGCCAAAACATATTGATATACATATAGATAAACATATAATTAGGGCAAAGTAAGTTGCTGCCAGTCTCAGCATGGTTTTTTTAATTTCCACCATTATAATGATGGCTTGTGGAAACCCACTCATAAATCCCCATCTAGAACTCTGGATTAGAAGGAAAATGCTTTTCATAAAGGATACCAACCTAAGAAGGCCACACAAAACTTGACTCCTCCTATGCCTTCTTGCTCAAATAGATGTAAGAATAATTATAGTGAAAATCTACGCCATCAAAAATTACCAGAGAGACATAAACACTCTAAATGTTAGATATAATAATCCTTTCTTTGAAAACCTACATCATATCATGCGCATATAGATGATACTGAACTAAATAACACTTTTCTAATCACCAACAACCCTTATATAGAGATCTCTAAAGAGTGCAAATGTTTCTTCCACACCATGTTATGGGTCAAGGTTCAACCTCTTCATGTCTTATCATTGACAATAGAAATGAGAATAACATCATCACACTAGCTACAACCCAACAATTTGACCTTCCCACTATTTTGCATTGTAATCTATAATCCATAGGGTGTATTCAATAAGGTACAAATATATAGTTTTGGAGGCAATGCACATTATAGTATAAATTTGAGCCTATGGAGGGCACCATCACTTGCAACATTGTGCCTTTTGAAGTCTATAACATATTACTAGGGAGGATGTAATTGTATGACTGAGATTCTACATATCAAGAGAAACAAAATATTTGGGATGTACACACAAAATATTGCTTCTTCAATCTCTTATAGTCAACTCCACTAACCAAAGTCAAGTTGGTCTCTTCTAAAAAATGCCATAAACTAATCATGCACGTGCATAGTTTCATGCTGCTCATGGTTGTTCTTAAGACACATGTGTAGGAAATAAAGTAAGATTTTATAGTGTGATCAATGAAATCAATGTCCCAATAACAAAAACTTGATGAGTTATTGAAGCCACATAATGGATTATTCCTAGAGCTTGAATTTATTCTAATGCACTATGCAATAAAACACCACATATATTTGGTCCATTTACAAAAAATCCCTTTTAAATAAATTTTGGAGAATGATGAATCCTAGTGTTAAATATAGGAGCTCCTTGATTAGGTTAAGATTAGACCTGGGTCTTCTCCTTGCAAGAGTCTAATATACCTCACACTCAAGAATAATGGTTCATATCATCTATCTATTGACTATCACTGACTCAATAAAATCATGGTGAAGAATCAATGTCCATAGTTAAGCATTGAAGACATCTTAAACCAAATATAAGGTGTAAAATACTTCACCAAAATCAGAAATAATAAATAAATTTAAGTAGACTTGGGATCAATTTCATGGACATGTAAATATTATAGATTTTACTTGATCATAAATTTTAGGAGGTCTAGTGATGCACTTGTGTATGTCTTCAGTTCCTACTTGTCCATACAACAAACAAAGACAATTATATGTGTCCATCTAGTCACTATGGCCTACTTATACATGGGTTAATATATACATTGATAGTCCTCTCTAGATTATCCACAAAATTACAATCTTGGCAAGGCAAGAATATAGACACAAATGAAGAGACTTAAGAAAATTCAATATTTTTTGACTAGTATATAAAACTTGAAGTTATATTATTATGGTCCTTAAAGACATTAAATATTTATCTCAATATGGAAACCCAATCCATCTATCGATTTTGTCTATTTGAACTCAGAAGACTTAAAGCTCTCTAAAAGCTAATAAGACTAAATGCCTCAAAAGGATCAAAACAAGAAATATTTACAAATAGGGGTATAGATCAATCTAAAATAATTTAGAAAAATATTTTGTAGGTGACTCAACTTTTTCAACACCTCAGAAGGTTTGTTACAAATAATTTTATCAAAAACCTCTCATAGACTTACTAGTCTTAATGTTGCTCTAACATGCCAAAACCCATTCTATATTGAATTAACACTTCAAGACACCTTAGACATATTTATTCAGGTGTTTTTTGAACGATGAATGATCAGATAAAAGGTTTGGTTTTCCAATTTTAATATTTTACCCAAAAATTCATAAAATCATGCTTTGTCTATTACGCCTAATTACCCTCTAGTAGGTCAAAACTCAAGATATAGTTTTATTACAACAAATGATCCTTTTATGAGGTTTGTACAAATGTATTAGAGGATTTTAAACCTCATTTGGATTTTATAGACCCAATTTTTAAGTTTCTAAACCAATCTCTCTCCTCTCTATCAAAGAAACATAAAAAATAGGGCATCTCTTACACATACTCGATTAGTCAGAGGAGCCCAATTGATGAACCATCTATGTAGACACATCTAAATGGGAATTTTTAGGCTAAAATGACCTTTGTCCAGTATCAGTCAAGCCCCAAAATTGAAATTTAATGTTGGTCGGAGGCATCCCTAAAGAGAATTCACTTGTCCCTGAGTGTGCAAAATAAACAAACTTTGGTCACACGTTGCACAAGAATCATGAGGGATAGAGATGAACCATCAAGTACTACATGTGTAATGATGAGCCCTCTAATAAATAAAAAGATAATATTATCTAACTCATGACAGATAAGATGTGGCAATGAGGTTTCTCTTGTAGCCAAATGTCTCAGAATGAGGTAAAAGTTGGTTAGTGGGGGTCGTAAAATTTGAATCATCAGCCCAATTGATGAACTATCTACATGAACACATCTGAATGAGAGTTTTTAGGTTAGAATGACCTATCTCTGATCTTTTTTGGGACCCAAAAGTGAAAGTTGTAGATGGTCTGAGTTATCCTTGAAGAGAATTCACTCGTACTTGAATGTGCAAAATGAGTGAACTTGAGTCATGCATTACATGAGAATCATGAGGGATAAATATGAACCATCAACTCCTACACATTTAGGGATGAGTCTTTCAATAAATCCCAAGAGTATTTTATCTAACTTGTGATGCATGAGACATGGTAATGAGTTTATCTCATGGCCAAATCTCTCAGAATGAGGTAAAAGTTGCTTAGTGGGGGCCGTCAAATCTAACTCATCATCCCAATCGATGAAAATTTTACATGATCACATCTGGATGGGTATTTTTAGGCTATAAAAACCTTTATCTGGTCCTAGTCAGGCCCCAAAATTGAAAGTTTCAGTTGGTTGGAGGCATCCCTGAAGAGAATTCACTCGTCCTTGAATGTGTAAAATGAGCAAACTTTGATCGTGTGTTGCACAAGAACCATGAGGGATAGAGACAAACTGTAAGATCTTATATGTAGAGGGATGAGTCCTCTAAGAAAACTCAGGAGGATTTTATCTATATCATGATGGATGAGATGTAGAAATGAGGTTTCTCTCATAGCCAAATCTCTTAGAATAGGGTAAAAGCTAGTGAGGGCCATAAAATTTGACTCATCAACCCAATTGATAAATTATCTATGTAGACACATCCAAATGGGCATTTTTAGGCTATAAAAACCTTTTTTCAGTCTTTATTGACTCTTGAGTGTGAAAGTTATAGTTGGTTGGAGGCATCCCTGAAGAGAATTCACTTGTCCCTAAATGTGTAAAATGAGCAAACTTCAATCATGCATTTCATGAAAATCATGAGGGCTAGAGATGAACCATCATCTCCTACATGTGGAGGGATGAGTATTACAATAAATACCAGGAAGATTTTATCTAACCCACGATGGATGAGACATGGCAACAAGGTTTCTCTCACAGCCAAATCTCTTAGAACGAGGTAAAACTTGGTCAACGAGGACCATAGAATCTAACTCGTCAACCCAATCGATAGACCATCTATGTAGAACATCTATATAGATATTGTTGGGCTAGAAAGACATCTATCTGGTATTGTTTGAACCCAAGAGTGAAATTTGCAATTGGTCAGAGGCATTCATAAAGATAATTCACTCATCCTTGAATGTGAAAAATGATCAAACTTCAATAGTGCATTGCATGAGAACCATGAGGGATAGAGACAAACCATCATATCCTACACATGGAGGGATAACTACTATAAGAAAACTTGGGAGGATTTTATCTAAATCTTGATGGATGAGATAAGGCAATGAAGTTTATCTCGTAGCCAAATGTCTCAAAACAAGGTAAAAGTTGATCAGTAGTGGTTGTAGATTCTAACTCATTAGACCAATTGATGAACCATCTACATGGACATGTCTAGATGGGTGATTTTATTCTAGAAAATTCTTTGTATAATATTGATCAACCCCCAAGAGTAAAATTTGAAGTTGTTCAGAGGCATTCCTAAATAGAATTCACTCGTCCCTAAATGTGTCAAGTGAGCAAATTTTGGTCACACTTTGCATGAGAACTTTGAGGGATAGAGATGAAACATTAGCTCATACACATGGAGGGATGAGTCTTATAATAAATCCTAAGATAATTTTATCTAACTCATGATGGATGAGATGCAACAATAACATTTTTCTTGCAGCCAAATCTCTCAGAATAAGGTAAAAGTTGGTCAATAGAGGCCATAGATTTTGACTCATAATCCCAATCAATGAACTATCTATGAAAACACATCTAGATGGGAATTTCTAGGTTATAACCACCTTTGCCTAGTCTCAGTTGACCCGCAAGAGAAAAAGTTGCATTTGGTTGAAGGCATTCCTGAAGAGAATTCACTCGTCCCTGAATGTGCAAAATAAGCAAACTTTCATTGCATGTTGTATGAGAACCATGAGGGCTAGAGATGAAATATCAAGTTCTAAACATGTAGTGATGAGCCCTATAAGAAATTTTAGGAGGATTTTATTTAACTCATGATACATGAGATACGTTAATGAGATTTATCTCACAACCAAATCTCTTAGAATGGGGTAAAAGTTGGTTAGTAAGGGTCATAGATTTTGACTCATCAGCCCAATCAAAGAACTATCTATTGAGTTTTTAGGCTATAATAACATTTTTCATGTTTTGGTTGACATATAGGAGTGAAAGTTGTAGTTGGTTAGAGGCATTCCTCAAGATAACTCACTCATCCTTGAATGTGGAAAATGAGTGAACTTCGGTCATATATTCCATGAGAACTATGAGGGATACAGATGAACCTTCAACTTAAACACATGGAAGGATGAGTTCTTTAAGAAATCTTGGGAGGATTTTATCTACCTTATGATGGATGAGACATAAAAATGAAGTTTCTCTTGTAGCCAAATCTCTCAGATAGGGTAAAAATTGGTCAATGGGGGTTGTAAATTCTGACTCATCATCCCAATTGATGAATCATCTATGTGGACACATCCAAATGGAAATTTTTAGGTTAGAAAAACTTTTTTTTAGTCTTGATTGACCCCTAAGAGTAAAAGTTATAATTGGTCAGAGGCATTCCTAATGAGAATTCACTCATCCTTAAATATACAAAATGACCAAACTTATGTCACACGTTACATGAGAACCATGAGGTTTAGAGATGAGTTGTCAGTGCATACACATGGAGAGATGAGTTTTCTAAGAAATCCTAGGAAGATTTTATCTAATTCATGATAGATGAGATGCGGCAATGAGGTTTCTCTCATGGCCAAATCTCTTAGAATATGGTAAAATTTGGTCGGTGGAGGTCATAGATTCTAACTCATCATCTCAATCAATGAATTGTCTATGCCAACATGTCACGATGGACATTTTTAGGCTAGAACCACCTTTGTCTAATCTTGGTTAACCTTGGGAGTGAAAGTTACAATTGGTGGGAGGCATTATTGAAAATAATTCACTTGTCCTTGAATGTGCAAAATGAGTGAACTTCTGTCATGCATTGCATGAGAACCGTGAGGGCTATAGATAAAATGTCAGGTGTCACACATGCAGGGATGAGTCCTTTACGAATGATAAATAAGATTTTATATAAATCATGATAGAAAAGATGTGAAAATGAGGTTTTTATCATGGCTAAATCTCTCAAAATGGGGTAAAAGCTGGTCAATGGGGGCCATAGATTTTGACTCGTCAGTCCAATCGACTTGTTTACATGGATATGTTGAGATAGACATTTTTAGGCTAGAATAACCTTTGTGAAGTCTTGGTAGACCCTAAAAAGTGAAAGTCTTATTTGATTGAAGGCATTTTTAAAAATAATTCACTCATCCCCAACTATGCAAAATGAGCAAACTTCCATCATGTATTGCACGAGAACCACGAGGGCTAGAGATGAACCGTTAGGTCCTACACATGAAAACATGAGTACTTTAAGAAATATTATAAGGATTTTATCTAACTCATAAAATATGAGATGCAGCAATGAGGTTTCTCTCGTAGCTAAATCTCTCAAAATGGGGTAAAAGTTGGTTGGCAAGGGCCGTAGATTCTGACTCGTTAGCCCAATCGACAAACCATATATATGGACATGTCAGGATAGGAATTTTTAGGATAGAATCACATTTTTTAAGTCTTGGTTGACTCCCAAGAGTGAAATTTGAAATTTATCGGAGGCATACCTTAAGAGAATTCACTCATCATTGAATGTGCAAAATGAGTGAACTTCCATCATGTATTGCACAAGAGCTGTGAGGGATAGAGATGAACCATCAAGTCATACACATGTAGGGATAAGTCCTATAATAAAATATAGGAGAATTTTATCTAACATTTGAAATAAAATATGTGACAATGATTTTTCTCTTGTATCCAAATATCTCAAAATGGGGTACAACTTGGTCAGTGGGAGCTGACTCATCAGCCCAATCGATGAACTATCTATGTGAACAAGTTGGGGTAGGAATTTTTAGGTTATAATCACATTTTTAAGGTCTTATTAGACCCTTGGGAGTGAAATTTACAGTTTCTTGGAGGTATCCCTTAAGAGAATTCACTCGTCCTCGAATGTGCAAAATGAGCAAACTATCATCACACATTGCACAAGAACCGTGAGGGTCTGAGATGAACGTTCAAGTCCTAAAAGTGTAAGAATGAGTCCTCTAAGAAATCCTAGGAGTATTTTATCTAACTCATGATGGATGAGATGAAAAAATGAGGTTTCTCTTGTAGCTAAATCTTTAAGAAAAGGGTAAAATTTTGTTAGTAAGGGTTGTAGTTTTTGATTCATCATCCCAATCGATGAACCGTCTATGTCAACATTTCAGGATAGGGATTTTTATGATATAATCACATTTTTTAAGTCTTGGTAGACCCATAAGAGTGAAATTTTTAGTTGATCAGAGGTATCCCTTAAGAGAATTAATTCGTCCTCAAATATGCAAAATGAAAACTTCTGTTGCACATTGAATGAGAACCGTGAGGGATAAAGATGAACCATTAGGTCATACACATGCATGGATGAGTCCTCTAAAAAAACTCAAGAGGATTTTATCAAAATAATAATAGATAAGATGTGGTAATGATTTTTATCACAGCTAAATCTCTCAGAACATGTAAAAAGTTGGTCAATGAGGGCTGTAGATTTTGACTCATCAACCCAATTGATAAACCATCTGTTTGAACACATTGGGATAGGTATTTTTAAGCTAGAATCATCTTTTTCAGGTTTTGATGGACCCTTGAGAGTGAAAATTGTAGTTAATTGAAGGCATCCCTTAAGATAATTCACTCATCCCTAAATGTGAAAAATAAGTGAACTTTTATCGCACATTGCACAACAACCATTGGGTATAGAGATGAACTGTCATGTCTTACACATATAGGCATGAGTCCTCTAAAAAATCTTGGGAGGATTTTATCTAACTTATGATCAAAGAGACACAGAAATGAAGTTTATCTCGTAGCTAAATCTTTTAGAACATGCCAAATTTGGTCAGTGAAGGCTATAGGTTTTGACTCGTTAGTCCAATCAATGAACTATCTACACGAGCACGTCAAGATAGGTATTTTTAGGCTTTAATCATCTTTGTCATCTCTCAATAGATGATCAAGGGTAAAATTTTTAATTGATTAGAGGCACCTTGTAAGAGAATTCACTCATCATCGAATGTGCAAAATGAGCTAACTTTGGTCATGTGTTGCACAAGAATGGTGGGGGCTGGAAATGAACCATCAGGTCCTACATAGGCATGGATGAGTCCTCTAAGAGAGCATAGATAAGAATATTTACATATTTTTTTGAAAGAATAAACATAGGGAATGTGAAAAAAGATTTGCTTAAAGTAGATAAAATTAATAAAAATTATTTTGGCTTCTCTTCATTTCAAGAAAATAATCTTCTCTACTTAAAACACTAACCACATGAAGGTGGAAGCTCATCTGGTGCCACTAACCTATATTTAAATTATTAGTAAAAACATTTAAACAAAAATAAACACATAATCATAAAATAGTTGAAAATTAAAATATATTAAATTAAATAACTTTATTATATTAATTTTAAATACTAGATAAACTTACTAATTCAATCTAACGTACCTTCAAGATTAGATCTATTTTCATGTGTTTCAAGATACATTTTATGTTCAGATTCACACACTTTCCACGAAGTTCTATTGTGAGGCTTTCCATGATATTTGATCATTTGAATATTTGCAGCAATAACAAGGTTCAAATAATGAAGCATCGTCCTTTGTGTTTCAAAGTCTTCAAATAATAATTATTTTATTTCTTTTATGATAGTACCTATGAAGCCAGGATCTAGTAAATACTCTAGATCTAGTGGAATAAATTATCTCTTCTCCATCTATAACATTTGTGGTTAATTTTTTTTGTCTCTACACAATGACACAAGTAGTAGTTTGTTCCCTCATCATTGTTCTTAGGTGAAATTACTACAAAAACATGCCCCTATATTTAAAGTATAATCAAATTGTAAGTACATCTAGAAATAAATAAAAATATCACTAATATCTAAGGTTTATATTTAATTAAAGAATAAATTGTACCTAATTGCATAAGACTAAGATGTGATCAAAGTCAATTGATGATGCCATTTCATGATATATCAATTGTTAGAGTGAATAACTACTCTCCACAGGTGATATGGGTCTAGAATACCATTCACCAACCCATTTTTTTGACTCACATTCATTCCAAATAAATTTCATACATGAGGAATAAAAACATGCCATATCCCTAGTATAAATAGTCCATAAACTTGAATTTGAGTTTTAAATAGAGTGAAAAATACTCGATCTAGGTAGTGTAACACAATCTTCATACATTGCCTTATGGTGTTCCTCTATTAACCAAAAGATTCTTCCTACATGAGAATGTTTACCCAATCTATGATAAATATTTTCATTACACCAAATCACAATACTTTTTGTATCAATCAAATTAGCACCATCCTTATGCTTTGCCTACTCTCTTTTAAGGGTTATTTTTACACATGCACTAGCACCATCATGTTCCCCTTTTTCATGTCCAGCTTCAAAGAAGCTCCAAAAATGTTGAATGTCATTCTTCTTATGCATTCTGCTTAACCAGTAAAACATTCAAGAATTCTTAAACTACCCTGCACAATTATTTGACCAAATACAGTGTGTATCAAACATGATTTCACTTTCATTCATATTCATATAGAATATCTCAAAAAAAATCTAGACAAACTCTATAGAATGTGATCTGTCATTGCTCATATAAAAATGGTACTCCCTCAAAATCTTTTTGTTTTCATTTGTGCTATCAGGTGCATATTTGAATATAATATGAACAAAAATTCCAACTTGAATTGATTTATAATATTGTGATTGAGCCTCATTCTATGGTTGTAGTGTGTAGTTCTCGACAAAATCCACAACTAAAATAATGGTGTCAACTTGGAAGTTATCCTTGCATGCTTTGAATTGATTATCTAACCATTTTGATTTATTTTTGTGTCTTGCATATTGTTAGATAATATTCTTTTTAAATTCAAACATGAAATCACATATAAAATTTTTGGTCATAACCAATTCACATCTTGATGACTCTTTTCCATCTTTTAACACATACTTAACATATTTGTACTTCTTATAATCAACTAGTTGATTTCAAAATTCATGTAAAATATCTTCATGTAAACAACTCATCAAATTTAACAAACCACCACAACTGTTACATGTTCCGCCAAAACATTATTTGGAAAATAAAATGTCCCTCATGTCTTTGATAGAAAAGACCTTGGATTAATTCTCTTGATGTTTTAGGTGGGGAAGACACCATACATTCCTATAAAATCTCATCAGTATGTAAAGTACAAAGTATATGACAAAAAATATCAAAATGCATAGCAAATTCAATATGTACCTTACAACAACATGTGGTGCGTGCTTGACTGATTTTAACATAGAAAGGTTTGAACATCTCATATGACCTTTGGCTAATTATTAATTGGACTTTAAATTTTTCAATAAGCCTTTTATAGAATTTTATTTGCATCATGTCTAAAAAATGTTTTGTATATGGATCATGATTTTTTGAGTCTTTTGTTCTTTTAACATCTTTTACATTAGATGAGACCTTTGTGTTGTTGTACCAAAAAAATTCAATCAATTGTTTTATTTATTTAGCTAATACCTTATCTTTTTGTGGGAGTCTACCATTAAATGCCCAACAATCCATGAGTGAAGGGTCATCAAGCCTTGTTCTTTTTTTTATGACATTTATTAGAGATATTTTATTTAAATTCAAGAATTTACTTGTTTCACTAAGAATTTGAGCTTTATATGTTGACTTACTCATTATAGATTTAATTATTACTCATCTTACCACATTACTATCTTTATTTTGACTTTTATTACCTATTACTTTAAATGCATTAAATAGATTCTTTGCTATTGTGCTATTTTTTCCCTCTATGTTTAATGTTCGTAACCCTAAATTATGCATCATAAGACATATTTTTTGCATTTTCATTAATTTAAAAAATAGTTGGTATTATTTTGTATAGATTTTATTCTTAAATGCATAGTTCCATACACATTGAGCATGACGTTGAACTGTTTTTTTTTGAAATTTTACCTTCCATAGGTTCTATTATTTTTTCATATATTTCAATCAAATACTTTGGTGTTCATTTTATTATCCTTGGAGGTGTGGGTGAAGGAGCTATATTTTGTATTAAATTGGGTAATGTTAACACTTCAACCATAATAGGGACATTAGAGGGTTGACTATCTAAATCAGGGGTTATAGGTGAATTAAATTCTTCTTCATTAAAAGACACATGATTTGGGGTCATTATTTGATGTTGATTATCATCATATTTGAAAAATTATTATGAATGGATGTTTCATTATATTGTGTTTGTCCATATGTTTCATCATTCAGTATAAACTCATTCCTTACATGCTCTACATCTTGAATTTCATCTTGCAACAAAGATTGAGTTGATTCTCTTATTTCATTTGAAGACATATGTAAACTAAATTATATCGAATTGGGCATGTTATTTTCATTATAAGTATTACTTAGTGTAGAAGAAGAACCTTCACCTTGAATAGAAACTCTTATAGATGCCCTCCTATCTGTTTTTCTTTTTCTTTTCTTTTTCTCCTTTTTCTTCAATTTCCTCATTTGTTAATTATTTGATTGGTATTTTGTGACGACTTCCCAACCCTGTTATTTATCTTTTCCAAAATAAGATAATTGTAGATTTAAACTTGAAGAATTCTTAGTGATTCAAAGAAAATAAATGAATAATTCATCAAATTCGCATAGTTGCAGCAAAAAAAATAGTTTGTAATTTGGAAAGAATAAAATAAATGACTCATTTTTGTGGAAAATGGAAAATGAATTCTGAATCATAAAGGGCATGCATGCTTTCAAAAGCACACATGCCCTTCAGGATCCACAGACCAATGAAAAAATGCATTAATTGGCCTAATAATGGTTGTAAAAAAGGTGTATGCCCTTTGCATAAGGCATACACCCTTTTCATATTTACAATTTTTTTATTTCTTTCCATCTAATTTTGCCTCGAATTTAGGCTTGGAGGCTCTCAAACCTGGCCAAACTCTATCATGGACCAACCAAATAAATTTATAAGAAATTTAGGCATTTTTTCCTTTTTATTGACATGTTTGATCAAACAAATTTTATTATTTAAAATATATATATATATGGGTTTGTAGAGTGAAAAGTGTAGTGTGTGTGTGTGTGTGTGTATATATATATATATATATATATGAAAAGTGTAGTGTGTGTGTGTGTGTGTGTGTGTGTGTGTGTGTGTGTGTATATATATGTTGGAATATTATTTATAATTATTATTTAATTTCTACATAATATACCTCCTTATAGTCTATATACATATCATCACAAATTTCCATATAATTTTTTGAATATTAATCAAATACTTATAAAACTTATATCTCAACAATCTACACATTGTCAATTATGCTTTAAAAAAATTGATTTTCATGAAGTTAAGGTCAAAAAGTTATGTTTGTACATTTATAGTTTCAATTTTTAAACTATCTTGACTTGTAAAATTATTTAAATATTATATATATAATAAAAATATATTCTCAACAATATTCGACATTTCACCTACCTATATATGAAATTTCATAAAAAAATTCAAATGTTTACTCGAAAAATATGTGTTTATACACATGCACTCTCCTTATATTTTTATTAAAAATGACCAACCTATTGTCATAAATGTAACTATTTCATACATTTTAATTATCTAGGTATTAAATTTTTTATATATTTAGAAACTAAATTAAAAATGACACAATTCATGTTTTTATGTCATTGTCAAATTCCTTTTTGAAGTGTCTCTAAAATTCTCTCTAAGTTTACCTATTTTTATTTTTAGAAAAAAAGTGTCACTTTATACCCTCCTTTTTGTCCCCCATTATCCTACATCTACCCAATGGCTTCTAATGAAACCTGTTTGTTACAGACACATGATGAGAGACAACATATTATGTAGATGGATCACTAGAGCTTCGAAAATGATTTTATAGGAGACATTTAGGAGGGTGATGGGCCGCCAGGTGCAAATCAACTCAGAATCTTCCTACTTAGGTATGAATTTAATATTGCCTTTGTTTATATTCTTATCTAGTGAATGTGCGTGAAATTCTTCTTGATAAAATTTATGGAAGTTACTGCCCACAAGGTCCCACAACTTTTTGTAGATTTCATAGGGGAAGCCATTAATGTCAGGAGCTTTGTCATTAGCCATGAGAGACACTACCTCTTACAAATCATCAATAGTGAGGGGCTTATAGAAAGCTACTTGCTAGGTGGGAGTGAGTTGCATGGCACCACATCGAGGCATTACTGAAGGGAAATTTCACATTCAGCCAAGGATGTTTGAGCTTTGAACACTTGTTTATAGTAGTTGATAAAAGCTTGCACAATCTATGGGGTCTTTGTGAGTTTGTTACCAGCCTTAAAGATGACTTGAATTGCTACTTTGAGTTCTTGGATCACAACATTTAAAAGAACTCTTTTAAAGCTTTATCCCCTATCTTAAGCCAATAAACCCTGTCTTTGACTTGGGCTCCCTAGGGATTGTAATTGACTTCAATCTGAATGTAGTACTACAAGGAGGCAACTTTGATCTACAAGATCTTATTGAAGGGATCATTTTCTATGGCTAAAGTTATGTGGCTTAGTTTTGAGGTAGTAACAGAGTAACAATGTTTTCAAATTTTAACAAGTTGATGGCGATAAATTCACCAAAAGTAAGAGGTTCTTCTGATGGCATCATCCTACTAAAGAATCCAACCAGATTATTGGGAAGAATGTGGATCTAAATTCCAAATTCTCCTAATGTACGCCACCATGGGTCTATATTTAAGCAAAGAGGTGTTCAAGAAGAATTGAGTTTTGTGGACTTTTGGTTTAATAAAATGTCATGTCACTCTTAATTGAATAGAGGAGTGGTCCAAAAAGCCCAAAATCTAATAGTACCTACACCAAAGGAGAAAAACCATTATCAAAAGAGAAGTACAATTGGGTGGACATCATTACCCTATCTATAAAGTTTAGAATCTGAGTGGGGACATCCTTGAAATTACTCTAAGTATACCAAACTCCATTTGCATGTTGATAGGTTAAATTTGGGTTATAAAGGTCCCATTTAGTGCACATGTAAAACCATGCCTCCCTTTCACAAACTACCCACCTCATAGGTAAGTGGCCCACTTTGTCTTTGGGAGATGCTATCATATTAAAGTCACTACATAATACCTAGTGGGATTTGGGGAGATCATCCACTATACACCATCATTAATGGATACACTTCAAGGCATCATTTAAAGCATTAATATTAATAAAGTCAAAATAATGGCTTTTAATGTTAAAAAGATCCCATACTAATTGGTTGGTGGGGTCTACACTAGATTGCACTAAGTGCGGCTGTGACCTTGGAGAAATGAAGGTGATTACCCCCCTCCCACATCCTACATCATGATTACTATGAAGAATGATACTGTCATGCTAAATTGAATTACTGATAGATATCAATAAAAAATCTGCCACCTTGACTTCTCACAAACAAAGAATGTGCATCTCAGGGAACTTCCTTCTTAAATCACGCACAACAAACTTGTATTTTGGATCTATGCGACCCTAAACAATCCATGAAAAATAATTCATAGATGACGGGTTTCGAGAGACATGCCCTTCGATTCTATCCCTTCTACGACATCATACTAATTATGTAGAAAGTTCCCATTGTTGGCAATTAAAAAATAATCAAATTACTTTCTCACAGCAGGGTCAACTTGGTACTCTCCTTCCTCCACTTTGTCACTCATCTGAGGAGGGTTACAAGAGCATTTGGGTGTATCCAACTGAGTAGGAAGTGGAAGAGTGGCTGGTTGTGAGTCTGAAAATCTAAAATAAATAGGCACAGAGGCCTCGAAACATTGAAACAAGACATTAGTAGCCAAATGGGTCTTAAAAACCCTAGGATTTTGACCAATTTTGGGGCTTCAACCTAAGGAGGTTCTTTCTCAGTAGGAACTTGCTCCTATGGGCCATTACTTGAAGATGGCTTACCTCTTTTGGGAGAACTAACTATATTTGTAGCTTTAAAACGAGTGTTCTTCTTCCTTGCCATAGTCCATCCATCCTTAGATGGTTTCTTACTAGCTTCATGAGAGGGCTTGGTGGGAGAGAATGAGCGGTTGGATGTATTATTGTGAGCCAACTAAAGGGGACAATCTCTTATCTTATGGTATGTGCCTTGGTAGTGAATGTAAGTGTTAGGAAGTTGATATACAGGACTCACTGAGAGTGCCTCACATCCCCAACTTGAATTTTTACAAACTCTTTGAGGTCTCAGGAGAGGTCTACTTCTACACAAACCCTTTTTTGTGATCTAACATATTAGAACTTGTTTTATTCATGAAAAACTAAATGACCTATGGAAGACGCTATCTGGTGAATAAATTACCAGTAGGGGAGCAAAAGGCATGAAAATTAAACCAAAACAGGGACTTTAAGAGCAGTGTGCTCTGCAACCACTTAAGTCTTGTGTCCAAGGGGAGAACCATAAGTGAGTCCTTGACATACCAAGTGGTAGACTTATGGAGGATTCTTCCTGCATGGGAAGGGTCGTAAAAGTGAAAGAGAAAAAAAAACCTTAGTTATGTTCTGGACACTCTCCAACTTAATGCCGTGAGCTTCCTAGTGAGGCTGAATCCAAGACTGAAGCATACTTTCAGAGGGACTTCTCCCAACAAAATATCCTATTAAACAAAATTGTTCTAACCATTGACACACAAAATTAAATTCAAGGATAGTCAATATAACATCAAGTTATGAAGCATTACCTCGTGGTAAACCTTTAGGACAAACTTCCTCAGGTGCTTGCAGGGGGCCATTGCTTGACGCTCCGTTGTTCTTCTCTATAGCCAAAATAGTTGGGATAGAATGGGGAGAAATCATTATAAACGCTGGCTTTGTCCAAATGCGAGAAACCATAAATGACAATAAATGCAAGTACCACAGGGGATTAAGGTTGTGGTGTGACACAAGACTAGGCAGTCAGAAAAACAAGGGCTGACTCAATGACGAGCATGAAGGAAACCTTAATAGAGCGCAAACAGTATATTTTTTAATATTATAGTTTTTCGATAAAATTATGTTACTATTTTTTTTCAATCTTTTGAATCACCATTCGAAATCCTTCATCAGAAAAAAAGAATGATAACACAGTTTTATTCAAAAAATTATAATATTAATTTATATCGATTATAAAAGCACAAAATCTCTAACATTTCTGTTTTATTCAAAAAATTATAATATTAATTTATATCGATTATAAAAGCACAAAATCTCTAACATCTCTAACAGTATATTCTTATTCTGTTTGCTGATGGATATAAATAAATTCGGAAGATTGTTAATATACAAACTATTTAGCAGTTGACCATTTCACTGGCAAGATGGAGTGCTCGATGGAGAAGGAGAAAATCAATTTTTATAACAATTCCTTTGCTTCCAATCAATTTGTGTACCCTTAAAACGACGAAAATTGAATAGAGATATTAGCAGTTACCAATGTCGATTATCAAATTAAATATACTTATGATCATTTCTTAGCTTCCTAGTGTAAATAAGCAACGTAGATCAAATTCAAACAGCTTCCATTTTATTATATCATGGAAGTGCCTCTCTTTAACTCTTAACAAACATAAAATTTCTACTTGGATGTTCGATAACAAATATTCTGTAATTCAACAGCAAGATAAAACACCGTAGGATTCATACGAGCTATGTCAATGTATAGATTGTACAGAGTGGGCCTGCCATACCCGTAAGGGGAAGAGATCGATGACATTCCAGAATTGTCAACATGTACTGAGGGCAACATGAGGCAGTGTGGCACCTCATACTACTTCAAGAAGGATTCTCCTTCTGCAATCAGCTCTTGAAGCTCGCTTGGTATCATTTGAATTTCATCGGCATTAATATTGTTAATGTGATGGCTTTTACCGGCCCCTCCTGACCAATCCTCGGCATGATCTAGCAGCTGAGGCAAACAAGTGAACCTGTATTGGTTTTGATGACTTTTAGGCCGCCCAGAATCAGTAATTAAAGCAGTGTCTGTGTGTCGGTAAAGGGGCATATTGTTTGTTGTGTCCATTTGGTACATAATTGGCAGGAAATAGTTACTCCAGTCAAAATCCTCAAGTATAATATTCGATGCTGCAGCAGGGTCTTCGTCGTTGAAGATCACGATGTCCTTTGAGCTATTATACTGATTGCAAAATATTTCATTCTTCGACACTTGAAAAGTTTCTTTAACGTCTTCAGACTGGCTATTGCTGACAATAATAGGGCAGTTTTTGTACTGTAAGGACGGATGTATATACATGTGATCCAAGAACGAGAGACTTAAATCTGAATCTGCAACCTCTTTGTTATTAGCAATCATATTATACAGTGATTTGTCCATTACAGATGCATTACAGTCACTCAATGCTTCCATCATGGTTGTCAAGGTCTTATCGGCTAGTTTGCGGCCTAAATCAGGTTTACCGATCAGCTTCTTCTTGAGCCATGAGTTCCAGTAGTTCTTGATCTCATTGTCCGTTCTCCCGGGTAAATGAGCTGCTATGTGTGCCCACCTACAGAGAAAACAAACAGCCAGCCAAAAGTCATAGTTAGGTCCTATTATATATATGAGTTTGACAAATTTAAATCAAATGCATCTGATAAATACTCATCGTTGCGTGAAGCACTATTCAACCAACGATGATGTAAGTCAAAATATAGATATATTCCTTCTAAGCGTAACAATCACTATGTAATGAAATTCACACAATGCATATAATTCCGGTTAATGATGAGTTATACAGCTAATGGATTCAATAACACTCTGCATGTTAACGAGTTATAGAGCTAATGAATTATAGATCTAACGAATTGAATAAAGTTTAATCTGGTTAGAGTATCTGACTAAAGAATTATTTGCAGCGGATTGTTTCATTTAATGCATGGTACTCGCTAAATAAAAAATCTGGCAGTAGCTCTAACATTGAGTCAAACTTCGTGAACAACCTCAACTTAATTTCAGCATTATAACAAAATGAAAAATATGTCAAATCCAAACCTGTTTCCAACGATGCTATGCAAATTTATGATAAGCTTCTCTTCCTCGTGACTGAACTTCCCACGCTTGATATCAGGTCTGAGGTAGTTGATCCATCGGAGCCTGCAACTTGTGCCACAACGTTGCAATCCTGCGCCCATTGAGTAACTTCGAATCAATCAGCAGTTTAACACTATGTCTCATGCGGATATTATTATAAGGATCGAGAGTGAAGTCCATTAAAAAAGCGAGAACCAAGAAAGGAAAAATATAATGGAATCACACCGATACCTGCTTTTTGTGGGACTTCTCTCCAGCTGCAATAGCCATTATTTTTAATATAACTTGCAAGCTTTTCATCTTCCTCTGGCGACCATAGCCCTCTTTTCACTTTCTGCTGTTTGCAGCAGCTGTGGTGTCCCATGGGTGTCAGCTTTAGCTTTATCGACAATCCCCTCGACTTCTGCGACAGAAATAGGCCCCGCCCCACATATATTTATATTATGTGATCATGAAACGGCAGGCTGCAAGCTTCACAATGTCTACTGTCGATAGTGAAGGTTCAGGAAACTGTAGAAGTTAGTTGCTCGCCACCAAACGGAGTAGTACAGTCTAACAGTGAAAGGACTTTGCAACAACCGAATTGCATTTTTCTAGACGAAATCTTCCGCTTTACCAATAAAAAATACACACGTTTTATAACGTTACACATTTGAAAAGGAAGAATAGACATTCCAACCTGATTTATCCCGATAAGTAGAATCTATAAACCATGTACTTTATAGATGGGTGATTAGGTACCCTGAAAAGATACAGGGTGATGTGAAAATACATTAATTCCAATTGTGTCAAAGTAGTTTCTCTGTTGTAAGTGTAGGTTGTAACCTCGTCTTTTATTTGTCAAGGTAAGTTACATGTGTTTTTATTCACTCACATCTCTTTCTTACGTTGCGAGCAAGGGCAGATTACATTGCAGTCGAAAAAGAACAGGCCATCTTCTTGATAATTGTGGTGTTTTTTTTCAACTTGTGTTTGAGGTTGGATTAGCGAGCAATCATGCATGGAAAGTGAAAAGAGGGCTGTGGTACTATGTCGGTGACGATCCCATAACATCTTTCCACGTTTTCTTTTTGTCATGAAGAGTTATTAGTACTGCTACAGCAGACTCTATTGTCATCACTTTGCACTAATACAAATAAAGGTGCATATTAAATATTTTTCCACTTTATAAAGTTTTTATATTGGTAAAACTATTTATATTGTATTTTTTAAAAGAAAAAATTGAAAAATATTATTTATTTAACTTTTTATTGGTTGATCCAACATGATATAACTATTTTCAAGATATAACTTTTTTCTTGGGGAAATAGTTCTATTTTCAATTTGAAAAAAATAAGAAAATTGACATATTCAATGAAATGCCAAAATTAAACTTCAACTATAGTGTGAAATTTTTTTATTAATAAAAATATATTTGATTTTTATGGACTCCTCACGTGCACATTGAATATGTTGACAGTTCGCTGCCACAAATCAAATCCAAAAGCATAGGCCCATCAATGTATTAGGTAATATTAGGCTTCACTTCGGTAGTGGAAACCAACCTGCACAACAATGCCTTCATAAAGAAGCACTAATTCCTCATAGAATTCATTTCAGTTGATTTGTGAATTGCAGGGTAGGGCATCACACGGAAAGGTAAGTTTTAGAGAATTTGAATAATTTTGGATTTTTAAATTCCACAAAGGTAATCCATCATTTGTTAGGGTGTGGAGCTAAAAGCTACACCTTAAGGCAAACAGGAGGGTTTCTAGCGTATGCAGTTGCCGGCGTCGGCAGGCCATACCGACGACGGTCAGGGGACGCAGAAGGGAAACCGGCATCGGCAGAAGATCGGCCGGCGTCGGTCACCTCCAGGAAGGCAGGGACCGACGTCGGTCGCCTATGGCGGTTTGAACTGCTATTGACGAACAGTCAATTAAGTGAACGCGGAGTTTGCATGTTAAAGGCTTGTTTGAAGCCTTGAGCGGCAAGTCTAATTTGTGTATGCATGAGATCTATATAATAGACTCATGGGTTGTATTGTTAAGTGGAAAATTTTCAAGAGAGCTATGTGAAGCTTGGAGAGTTCTTCCCATGGTGGAATCAAGTAGGATTCCCCATGTATGTTTAAGTAAGATCAGGTTTGATATGCAGGGATGTGTGTATGCGAGGGTCAGACAGAGATCGGCGGTTGGCCAGGGTCCAAGGTGACAGCAATACATCAGCAGGATCATGGAGAGATCTACTTGGAGTACGGTTGTGTACTCGATTGTATAGATGTGCAATGAGGTGAACAACAGCTTGTGTTAGCTGTGTGTTGTGACCTATGAGAGAAGATTACTCAGGTGAGAAGATTACTTGGAGCCCTTGAGGAGGAAGCCTCACAGAGGTGGAAGAAGAGTGTGATCTCTTTATTTAATTTCCCTTGTAATGAGTTGAATACAATTGTGTGTTACCTCTCATATTCTGTGTGTTTTCTCATTGATAGTTATTTGTTCTTCTGGTTATTCCGCATGTTTAATTACTTATACAATGGTAATCATGTGTTCTCTTAAATCTGACAAGTTGTGTCAGAGCTTTGGGGTGTTTCGGTCCTATCAATTGGTATCAGATAGGTTGGACGTCCTCAGAGCGATTTTGAAATATCCCAGATCTATTAAATGTTTGTTGATACAGGTTACTCACAGGGGTTTCTGTTTGAGTGGGAGTATAGCAAGGCAGAAATGATACAATGAGAATGAAGAAAATGCACAGGGTTAACACCACAAGGAGTGTGGTGGGTTGTCTTCTGGGAGCTTGAAGAGGAATACTGCAGATTGGACAGAGTACTATTGTAGCATCCAATGGCCTAGATAATTATGCACATTGCTCATTCTATGGTGAGACAGATCGAATTCATTATATTTATTTTATGTTATGAATAATGAAGCTTGGAGAGTATGCATCAAAAGGAAGACTCCATGGGGATGGATAAAAGGGATGTTGAATCTCTATTGTCCTTTAAAAATGGAATTACAGACGATGCAATGAAAATGATTTCTAATTATAGTTTAATTGTAAATAGTTCACATAACATGTGCTTCTAGAATGGTGTTTGGTGTAGAAAGCATACTAGGAGAGTAGTGGCCATAATTATCCCTCATTTGGGATTAGAAGGAATAATATATCCATCCATAGGAAGCCTCTCTTTAAAAATGGAATTTGCAATTACAGACAGCATTAATCTCTATGGTAATTATTTCAAAGGAAGTAATTATTTCAAAGGAAGGCTTCCACCTCACCTTGGCAACTTGAAAGTGTTGAGGATACTTGACTTAAACACTAATCTATTAAAAGGTTCCATCCTAAAATATCTAGGTAATTGCACCTCTCTCTTTTATTTGGTGCTTGGAAAAAACCATTTGATAGGTATAATTACTTATCTTTTGGGTTTGATAAAAGTCTTTCAAATATGTATTTTGAAATAAAATTGGTAGCTGATACTAACATAAACACTCATCACATCAATTGTTATGAAATGTGTTATATTGCATTTTATAAGAAGCATTCAAGATGAAATGGGGAGGCTTAGTAGTTTACAATACCTTTCTATAGAGTCTAATTGGTTGAAGACCTACATACCAGGTAATTTTTTTTCACTTGAGGTAATGTTTGTAGGGGATAACTGACTATCTATAAATATACGCCCTAAATTAGGAAATTGGAAACACATTTATCAATTAGTATTATATAGATCTAACAATCTTAGAGGCTCTATTCCTACTAAAATAAGAGATTTTAGTAATCTCAAGTCGCATAATGTGGGAATAAAAAAATTAACAGACCCTTACCTATTAACATCTCCAAGACATAAATTAAATTTTTTCATGAAAGACATTATCACAAGTAAAATCTAAAAATTTGAGGATCTTTTTTAATCTTGTATTAGTGCCATATATTGTATTTACCAATCATTGAAATCACAGGTAAAGAAAAGAATTCAAAATTGAAATATAATTTTATAGTTCAAATTCATAAGCCTTGAAATGCAAATCCTAGCCACTAAAAGAACTTTACTGGCCTTACTATCCTGATAAGAATTTGGCTCCCCTATTTCACATTGGAAGATTCAAGATGAGATTTTGTATAAAACTTAGACAAGATAAGGAGCTCAATATTTCTAATACTAAGATTTAAAAAGTTTACTTTTATCTAAATTTTTGGCCCAAACATTTCCATATTTCTTGTGATTTGTAGATAGTGATTTCTATGTTGTATTGAATTAATAATTAGAAGTGTTAAAATTTTGGCAAGAAGACTATTTGAAGTGTAAATTGTACATATCATATACTGTAAATCTTGGGGATATATAGATAATTAAGTTTATGTTCAAAGCATTTTTGCTTATCTTTAAAAAGTTTCTAATGTTAAAAAAAGCTACTAGTCTAAATTTTGTTGGGAAGAAAACATAAATTACCATAATGTATGAAGTGTTCACCCCATCAGCTTTCAACTCATCTAGATTTCCTCTTCTTGGAGCATCATTAGTGACCTACATTCAACTCATTAGTGACCTTTAGTTAAAAAAGTCACATTGTTTTCATTCACTTACATGAACCTTAGTATTCTCAACTTCAATATCTATGCATGTCTCCTCTTTTAAATCCATGTGAAAATTTTGATAAAATTTGTGTTCCTATGTTAAATTCTTGTCTGACCCTACTCCACTTAAGATTACTTGGATTCTTCTTAATTTACCTTCATTATTCTTTATCTGCTATACTGTTGTCCTTAAAATCCTAGTGAAGCTAAAACATTCAAGTTTATACAATATAAAAAATCTGCATCATACTTGATTTTTTTATAGTGTACAGTCGAGGAATCACACAGTCAAAAACATCAAGTATATGCTTGTTATGCGAGGGATTATTCAATATTGTTGGTTTGTCCTAGTTTCCTCATTTCTAAGCAAAACAACTAATAATTATATCCCCACTGACAATGGTCTGCAATAAATTTTATGTATTGGCTCATAAGAGGAGCACTCATGGCAACCAAGTCAAAAGAAAGGGCTTCACATAAAAACTCAACAAGCCATACATAAAAATAAAATTCCTTTGAAGTAATAGACTAAAATTTCTAGAATACATGCAAACCCTACTACATTTAAATGCAATACTTGGCACTAAAAATGCCTTGTAAATTAGGCAAGCAAAATCACAATGGGGACCCTCATCTCTTGAAATAAGTTCATTAGAGAGAGGCAATATTGAAGCCCATTGAAAGAGGAGGAAGAGTTGTGGAATAGAATATATAAGAAGACTAGATGTATTTCAAATTCAAATGTATGGAGTATAAGGTATGACATTACATTTTTTACCTTGTAATCAATGGTTTTATACTTGATTTCCCTAACACTAACACCTCTAACTTGTGGGGTTTTGCATTTTGATTTACAAGATGAAAATAATAAGAAGAATAAAAAGATGGAGGGTATGAAGTTAGTGGATGAGGGACTATAGGCGGTGGCCTCCTCTGTAACTCAACTCGTTCACACTATTGGGACTGCTCCTATGAAGGTACATAACATTCTTATACTTATGCCCTTTTTTCTATTTATTCCAAGCATATTTTAAATTAAAAAGACCTCTCCTCTACTTTTCTTTAATTTCATCCCAACATAACTAATTTAGTAAATTTGGGGGCTATTAGATTAAACAAAACACAGAGAGAAAATGAGATTGAGAATAACAGAGCACTTATGTTCAACGTATTCAACCAAGAATGAAGGCCTATTAAATAGGAAAACAAATGAAATACCCGTGAAGCATGAGATGGGTATAAGAAAACTAACCTACATCGGCTTGCATGAAATAGCAAAGACCGAACAAACAACTAACCTCTTAACCAAAGTGGTTAAGGCAACTAACCAACATAAATTACCTTAGTAAATAACCTAAGGTAAATACAATAATATGCTAACACCCTCCCTTAATGACTAAACCAGAAACAAGACCAAGTTTATCTCTAAATTTTATGAACTTGTCTGTACCAAGTGGTTTGGTCATTATATCAGCTCGCTGCTCTACAGTGGGGCAGTATAAGAGACTGATGTCTTCATTTGTAACCAACTGTCGGATGTAATGATGGTGAACCTCAATGTGTTTGGTCCTAGCATGAAATACTGGATTCTTCACCATCTTCAAAACACTTTGGTTGTCACAAAAAATTGGAGTAGGCTTTGATGACTCCAACTGAAGATCCTCCAAAATTTTCATTATCCACATGGTTTCACAACCTGCACTGACCACAGCTTTATACTCTACTTTTGTTGAATATAATGCTACTGTAGTTTGTAGTTTGCTCTGCCATGAGAAAACTCCTGATCCAAAAGGGAAAACATACCCTGTTGTAGATTTTCTTGAATCAACTGAACCTGCCCAATCAGAATCAAAATATCCTAAAAGTTCAAAATCTACAGACTTCTTGTACAGTATGCCAAAGTCAAGAGTACCTTTGACATATCTTAATACTCATTTTGCAGCTAACCAATGGACTTCATGTGGTTTAGACATGAAGTGAGATATAAAACTCACTGCAAAACAAATATCCGGTCTAGTGGTAGTGAGGTAAATGAGACTACCCACTAGTTGCCGATACACTATTTCATTGACCGAAGGTGAATCAGTGTCTGTTGAAATTTTAGCTCCTGCTTCCATAGGTGTGTGAGTTGGATTACAATCCATCATTCTGAACCTTTCTATCAATGAATTGGCATACTTATTATGTGACATGAATACAATATTACCACTTTGCCAAAACTCAACACCTAAACAGTATTTTAGTAGTCCTAAGTCTGTCATGTCAAAAGTACAACAAACATCAGCTTTCATTTGCTGAATGAGACTAGTACTACTCCCAGTGATGGCTATATCATCAACATATATAATGAGAATCAAGATATCATCACCAGACACCTTTACATAGAGAGTTGGTTCTGAGTTACACCTTTTAAAACCTGACTCCCTAAGATATGAGTCTATTTTTGTATACCAAGCTCGAGGAGCCTGCTTGAGTCCATACAAGGACTTGATCAACCTACAAACAAGATGTTCCTTACCAGAAACTTGAAAACCTTGTGGCTGAACCATGTAGACTTCCTCCTCCAGATCTCCATTCAAGAAATCACTCTTTACATCCATTTGGTGCACCTGCCATCCAAACTGAGCAGCAATAGCAATAATCAAATGAAAAGTTACCATCTTGGTGGTTGGAGCAAAAGTCTCCTCATAATCAACCCCTTCCTATTGTGCATAACCTTTTGCAACAAGTTTGGCTTTGTGTTTGTCCAAGGAACCATATGCTTTGTATTTTACCTTATAAATCATCTTACAACCAATGGATTTCTTTCTTGTGGTAGTTCCATCAACTTCCAAGTCTTATTTTTCATCAAGGAATCATATTCCAATTGCATAGTTGATTCCCACTCAGACTTCCCTTTGGCCTCTAAAAAATAATTAGGCTCAAATACTTGTGAAACATCAGTTTTTAGAGCAAGATTGACATGCTCACCTCTATTACCAAACTACTTTCCCGATCTCAGTCTTCTACCTTCCACACATTGTGGCAAGTCTCCTTCTTTTAGTGCTTCAATTGTGGCAGTATACCACTTTGGCTTCTTTGGTTGTTCTGCTGGAACCTCACAATGACCTGTATCAATTCCCTCCCTGGAATGTGATTCCACTGATGAACAAGAATCCTGCTCACTTTTCACATTATAACTAATAATTGAATCATTAGATAACAATGATTCAATATCTGAAACTTGACCAGTTGTTGTGAAGTATGGCATTTGTTCATTTACTATGACATCTCTATTTACCACAACTTTGTTAGTAGAAACATCAAGTAATCTGTAGGCCTTTGACTAATCACTGTATCCAACAAACATGTATGTTTTGGTTTTGCATCCATATTTTTTCTCTTTTGACTAGGAATAACTACAAAAGCTACACAACCAAAAAATTTGAAATCACTTACATCTGGAGTTTGACCTGACCAAGCCTCCTCTGGAGTCATATTCTCCATAGCCTTTGTAGGACTTTTGTTGAGGATGTAAATTGTTGTATTCATTGCTTCTACCCAATACCTGTATGGGACATTTTTGCTTTGGACCATACAGCGAGCCATGTCCATCACCGTCCTATTACGCCTTTTCACAACTCCATTTTGCTACGCAGTGTAAGGTGTAGTGTATTGTCTGTGTATGCCTTCAGTGGCAAAAAATCCTTGAACTATTTTGAGATGAACTCACCCCCATTATCTGTTTTAAGAGATTTCACTGGCCGTCCTGCCTGTTTTTCAACCATAGCTTTCCAAGTAAGAAAGTTAGAAAAACAATCAGATTTCTTCACTAGAAAGTATACCCACTTTTTCCTAGAGAAATCATCAACTAGTAACAAAAAATAACGGGCACCAGAAGGGGTAGGTGTCTGCATTAGACCATGCAAATCTGCATGTACCAAATCCAATACTCCCTTTGCTCTCGAAGCTTTACCAACATCAAATGAATGTCTAACTCGCTTCCCCAACTGACATCCAATACATACATGATGACTATGGTGAATATAAGGAATCCCCTTAACCATCTTAGTCTTACTCAATGTAGTCAAATACTGAAAATTCAAATGCCCATACCTTTCATGCCATAGTGAACTTGTGCTATCAACCGCTGCAAGTGCACTTTCCTTTGCTTTGATTGGATCTATAAGCTTATACAAGCCTTTCTCACCAATCCCAACAGCAATAATCTTGTTATCTTTAGTGGTGACTAAACATTGTTGTTCTTGAAATTTTACAACAAAATTAGATTTTGAGGTGATCTCACTGATTGAAAGAAGATTTTTGTTCATATCCGGTACATACCTAACATTCTTGAATGTATAATTTACTATACCAATAAAACTTATATGAACATTACCAAATCCTTTCAAAAAATATGTTGTACCATTTTCCAAAGATACATATTCATTACTACTATTATCTTCAACAAAATCCACATACCAGTCCTTATGGCATGTATAATGGCAAGATGCCCCTGAATCAAAGTACCAAGCTCGATCCACCACAGAATTACCACTGGAAGCCATGAAAGCAAAATCTGGTGATTCCTCACCTTCACCTTCAGCTACATTCGCATGATGAGATTTCTTTCTGGGGTTAGCCATATCCTGTTGTCTTTCCCTGCAATCTTTCTTAAGGTGACCAGGTTTCTTACAGTAAAAACATTTCCATTTATATCTCTTATTACCACTTACTTGTGAAGATTCTGATGGATAGCTATTTTTACCAGACTGCTTACCCTTTTCCTTGATAAAGAATGCACTCTCTATGGAAGTGGATGTAGACAACACTGCCTGCTCCTGTCATCTCTCTTTTTGCAATAGCAATGTAGACAATGTTTCAAAATCCAAAGTCTGCATCTCAGCAATCATGTGCAAGGACTCCACAAATGACTCAAATGATGGTGGAATATTTTGCATAACAAGAGCAATCAAATCTTGCTCATCAACAGGTTTTTACACTGCTTTCAACTGGTCACTGATGTCCTTTATCTGCAATAAAAACTCAGAAATGGAGCCACCTTCCTGCATCTTAGTGGAAAACAACAAATTTTTCAAATACAACACTCTACCGGCTTCAGAAGCCTAATATTTTGAAGATAAAGTTTTCCATAAATCTGATGCTATAGTCGCATTTTTGACCTCTGAGATTAGATTATCTGCTACTGACAATTTTAACAACATGAGAGCCTCACCATGACGTTTATCATAGTCATTGGTAGCAGTGGCAAGCCTTTGCTCTTTACCGAACACTATTTGATCAATATTCAGATATTCACATATTGTCAAAACCTTGTGACTCCACAAACTAAAGTTCTTTCCAGTCAATTTCTGAGAATCTGGTAGTAACAGGTGTTGAATACTAGCCATTTTACCTAGTTTTTCACGAAAATGATAAAATCAAAAAAACTATAATGACTTTTTTTTTAAAAATCATTCTACACAATGATTCTATATTGACACTGAACAACCCTATTCATTTTCAGCAACAAACTCAATACCATTTGCAAGATCACAAAAATTCTACCACTAAAACAATGAAATCAGGAAAACTACAATTTCGATTTTAAAAACTCTTTCTCCATTGACATCCAGATAAAAAACCCAGAAAACGGTAAAATTTTTAGTTTTTCAAATGTTTCCGTGATTATTAGTCAGCGGTAGGTCCCCAATAACCCTTATTGGCTAAAGTTTTGATTTATTTCAATTAAAAAAATAAAAATAATTGAAATATTAAAACTTTAGGCTAAAAATTTTATAAAAAAATTCAGCCAATCAAAAAATTGGCCTACCTCTGAAACTTTAGGCGAAGATTCTGAGCCCGTTTCTCAACCAAATTGCAAACCATTTTCACCAGTGTCTTAGTTTTGATTTAACTTGCGATTTAGACTTTTGTTTCACTAAAAAAGATGAAGAAATGAATTTTTCTGATTTTGCCAAATCCGTATGATGCCCATGCACACAAAATTCAAGAGAGGCTCTAAAACAGCCTATTTTCACTTCCTTTTGGTCTTGTTTAGCCTTCTGATGCTTCTTGGCAATTTTTAGACCTTCTAGTTGAGTTTTCTGAATTCCGTGATGCTTTCTCTCTCCTCGGCTCTCCACTGGGTGCCTGAAGCTCCTCCCTGGCAAGACACCAACCTCTCTCTAGCTTCCACAAACCTCCACTCAAGTTCTACAAACCATAGGCTCTGATACCATATTAGATTAAACAAAACACAGAAAGAAAATGAGATTGAGAATAATAGAGCACATATGTTCAACGTATTCAACCAAGCATGAAGGCCTATTAAATAGGCAAACAAATGAAATACCCATGAAGCATGAGATGGGTATAAGAAAACTAACCTACGTCGGCTTGCATGAAATAGAAAAGACCGAACAAACAACTAACCTCTTAACCAAAGTGGTTAAGGCAACTAACCAACATAAATTACCTTAGTAAATAACCTAAGGTAAATACAATAATATGCTAACAGGGGCATCAATAGGAAGGAATAAATTTAGGAGAAACCATGTTATCATTATCAAATGATATCCCTATTACAGATGCTCTTAGCCCCAATTAAAAATTCTCAATTGTGGAGAATGCAACATAATTTGAATCCAAAGAGAAGTAGAGAGATCATTAAAATTTAAGGTTCATGCTTTATCATTTTAATTTATGTTGTGTTCTATTTTTATTTGTTTTGTAAAGAATATTTTTGAAATAGGGGTGACGGTGAACAGGTTGCCAAGACCATGGTTACATTTTACAAATATGTCTATCTTCCAACTATCACATATTGCTTTTCCCTTTAATAATGGATTCTCAATTAACATTTAAGTGTTTCCTCCCTCAATCATTTCATTTTTTAAATATAATATATATAAAATAATATAATGTGTTACATATAATACAATATTATTTTATATTACGTACATATATAATTTAATGAATACTATTAAATTACATTATATATGATATATAATATTATAATAAATGATTTATAGTATACAATATAATATATTTTGTATATTGTTAAGTTTTGGAGCTAAAAACTTCACTGTTATGCAAATTGGAGGTTGTTGAGTGTCACAGTAACCGACGTCGTCAGAGAAACCGACGTTGGTCAGGGGTAGACCGGAAGCTGTCAATGTCGGTCACCTCCAGACAGACAGGGACCGACATCGGTCGCCTGTGCATTCCAAAACTATTAGTTACACGAATAGTTTGTTTGACGAACGGTCAGTTTGCATGTAAAGACTAATTTTAGTCTTGAGCCTGTGTTTCTAATTATTGTAATCAGGAAGTCTAATTATTTTTTGTATGGGATCTATTTAAGAGACCCATGGGGCTATATTGTAAGAGTATAGAATCATAAGGACTTGCAAAGGCAAGGACAAGGGTTCTTCCAGATGTGTAAGATCTAGGTTTGTAGGTGTGCAAAACTAGGTTGATCTTCAGGTGTGCAAGATCAGGGGAGATATACATGGTAAGTAAGGTCAGTTGATCTGCAGGTGTGTGTGTGTGCAAGGTCAAAGGAGATCTATGGGGTAGCAAGATCAAAGGAGATTTGCAACACAACAAGGAGCAAGGTCAGGGAGATCTACTTGGAGTACTTTGAGTACTTGGTGGTACTGACAGTATTGTTACTAACTGGTGGAAACAACAACTCTATGTTTGAGTTGATTGTGTTTGTAATTGGTTGTGTGAGAGAACTCTTGAGGGAGAATTATTGGTATGCCCAAGAGGTGTGGGAAGAGTGTGATTTCTTCATTGTATTTCCTTCTGGAAGAGTGTTAATACAAGATTGTATTGTCTCTCATATTCTATGTTGTTTTTGAATTCTAGTTACATTTTACTTCTGGTTAAATTCCGTGTTTAGTTGCTTATACAAAGGTAATCAAGTGTACTCTTAAGGAGTTGGATCCTGACAATTGGTATCAGAGCTTTGTGCTTTGTGTGCTCCTAGATCCTGACATATATTTTATTTCACATATTATTAATATATGATATTAGTCATAAATATAATATAAATATTGTTTATATATTAAAATATTAGATCAATAGTTATGATTCGATAATAATGTTTCAAATGTATATAAAAACAATATGCACTATAAGGCATTGGTACACTCACTAGGGTTTCAAACTCTTACACTAAAAATTGTAGAGTAAAACACAGTTGACATTTGCATACCAATTCATTTATAAATTCACCTTGCATCCAATATGATCTACCCAAAAAAATGATTCTATTTTATAGCTAAAAAATGCAAATATAGCTACCAAAAAAATTAAATTTGATTTTATAGATAAAAAATGTAAATATGGTCATATGAATAGAAAATTTAATCCCTATTGGGATAAAAATAAAAGGCTACAAAAGATTAGTAGTTTGGTTAAATTTTATTAATTAGTAACAATTATCCAACTCTTTTTCCAATTATATGCATCAACTAGAATTTGTATGTCCATCTTGGCCTAGTTCCCATTGCGACACAAACATCAGCTCCAACTCTCAATAATACAACACATATGAACATAACCAACCTCAACTCTCATCAATGCAATATGTATGATGACGGCATGCCTCATATGTCCAACAAGGTTTGAACATGAGTGATGTTTTGCACAACTATCTCACTAACATTCTACTCACATGTCTAATAAATTATCAAGATATATAGTTTATGTAAACTAAAATAAATTATTATTTCAATTAGTAATTACTTATTTTTAAAAATTACTAAATTAAAATTAAAATTAAAAGTCTAATAGACTTGGAGCTAGTCAACAATTGGTTAGTTTAAGAAAATGCAATTGGCAGATGTAAGGTATGTAATTTGATACCTATTGATGAAGTCCATCCCTGCTTATGTCATATTGCCCAAAAAATTATGAGCATCCACCAAAATTATGCCTTTATCATTTATGAAAGAGTCAATTTGCTTACCTTTTGAGAGGGATTTCCTGGTTATGAAAACTTACAATAGATTAATATATGTAGAATATTTTACATGAGTGTTGTGGTAGTATTTTGCATTTCCTTTCTTATAAACTAGACCCCACATATGGCCAGTTTGAACCATTATTTTGAAAATAGTTCATATGACTCTATTGTGCATATTCAAATTCCCATTGTAACTATGAAACAAACAAAACAAAAGACAATATAGTCCATCTACATGTCAAATTTTTGTGGTCACCAAGTGTCACTTGATATGGCTTCCCACTGTCTAATTTACACTACACAATAACTCAACCCTAATGAATTTTAAATATTGTTCCTAGTAGTAGGTACTAAAGTTGCATCACAACACTTGTTTGTCAAGGTATTTCATGAAATTTAAACTTCATTAAAAATTTATAAATTAATATTTAAAAATAATAATATTTCACTCTTTAAATATTTATAATATTTTTTAAATAATTTTTTTTATACACTAATATGTTTTTTATTATTTAATTATATATTTTCATAAAATAATACAAATTATAAAAATAAATTATTGTAAATGGATTATCATATCTTTTAATTTAAAAAAATAGAGATAAAGTACATAAATGGTCTATAATAAAAAGGATAGTTGGCTGGTATTTATAGTTCAAAAATGATAGCCATAAAATATGTATGGTATCAAAACATAAAAATATCCCATAAAATACAAAATTGTTGTCAGAAAAGACCAATAAGCTAAAGAAACATAAACATCCCTCAAAGCACCCTTGTTGGTATGGAAGAGCTAAAAAAGTATAAAAATATCAAACCCTTAAATGCAAAGAACCTTACAAACATCGTAGATCCTTCAAACTCTAATAAAAACAAAGAGATCAAGAATTGCAAATGCTAATTATGAAGAAGAAAGTTTGTTTAAACCAAATGTGCTATTTCCATACATGAACTCCCCATGACAAGCAAAAATTACACCACACACAAAAAAGGCAATCAACACTAAACAACATGCTCCACCATGGAGAGGAATCCTCAATAAGCTCAATGACATTCATACCTTATATTGAAGATATATCCAATATAAGATTTTTATAATTTTGATGTGTCATAGCAGTGAACTAATTTTACCTAAAAATGGTTGAGATATGTTCTACAATTTGAAAAAGATTCCTTAGAACCAAGTGTCTAAAACTGAGTGTTCATGTGAAGTCCCTTACATTGGTAAACAAAGCTCCATCAAGATTCGGATCAAAGAACATGCAACTCTATTTGGAAAAAAAAAAGTGAGATTTGCGTTGGTGGAGCATTTATAAAAAATAAATCACTCAATCCAAATCAAGGATGCCAAGGTGGTAGTGGTGGAAAACCATTATTATAAGCATAAATTAAGAGAAGCTATTGAGATAGAAAAACATACCCAAAAGTTTAATATGGATAAGGGCTTAAGTTTACTATTATAAAACTTCATATTGTATTAACAAATAAATAATAATTAATACAAGTGGAAGGTTGAAAAGTAAAGTAGTTAGACACATCATGGTTTAAACTCCATGTCAGAGGATCAAACTAGTTCTGAAACAAAAATCAGCCAGTCAAAGTACAATTCAAAAAACTAAAAAAAACCAAGAGCAAGTATTTAAGCACATGCCACCACCCTAGGAGGTGGAGGTAGAGGATCATCCTTGGGAAGCACCATCCAAGCAGGTAGCTCCACCTCAAGAATCTCCAGAGTAGTCCAGTCATCAAAGGGGTTATCATGAATTGTGATAAGCCATCCATCAGTCAGCTATGAATGAATAACAATGCTAGCCAGAGAGTGCTATGAAGGACTATCATTAAACATGCCATGAGAACTCCAACCACCCCCTAGGGAGGGTGAGGAGAGAAGTGGTCCCTACTTTTTGACCTACTTATTCTTCGATGTCTTCTGGGTAGAGAAGTGGTAGATCGCAGGGTGGGCCATCAGGGGGTATCTGGCTCATGGTGCAAGGGGCACTCCTCTAGTGGTCAAGGAGCTCCTACACATGGCAGAGGTCTAAAACCACCTTTTCCACTTGAGCTTCAATCTGCATCGAGACTGAAGAAATAACAACCTTTTTATTAATATAAAATGAAATTGTATAGGGCTCATGATTAAATATAACATTTTTTCTGGCTTTCCCTAACTAAAAGAGAATAATTACACATAAGAATTTCTAGAGACCAGCAATAGACGTTGGCCAATTAGAACAATCCCCAAAGAGAACCTGTTGCCAAGAGAAAGGCTCAAGGTGAAATAAAGAATGATTCAATTCCCAGGAAAACTAAGCTTTCATAAAAAACTAGAACAAATGTTTAAAGGACTCTGGATGCATGCAAACTAGACATAAGAATTGAGGAATGTGAAGGTGAAGGAGTGTCTCACCAAAGAGATGTCACAAAGGCTTAAGTCTGAATTGTACTTGGAGATAGATTATCAACAAAGTGTTAAAGTTCCCTTCACTTTAAAAAATATACATTAATATATATTTTTTAATTAATAATAATAATTTTCAATTTTTTTTTAAAATTATTTTTACATTAATTAACTTTTCTTAATATAAAACCATTAGATAACATTGTAATTATCTTAAATTAATTATATAAAAAATTCCAATTAATTATTTTTACATTTATATTAATGAATCAAAAATAATGAGAAACGTCTATTAAAAGAATGAAAAAAATATTTTGGATGTATTATATATATTATGTATTGTAAAAGCCTTAAATATATGAAGTATCTGGAAATCGGAACTTCTATGAGACGGAACCCTAGACCATGCGTGGCTGCGGTTTGCAGAGCATAAGTCACTAACGTGCTATTCTGTCTTTTGTCAATTACTATTAGATACGTAAGCATTGGCAAACGTCCTTATGTTCTAAGGTGACAAGTCAAATTCTAAATTAAGAACTAGCATGAAAATTCTAAGGTTCGATGTAGTGCCTTGATAAAGTGGAGGTATTTTCATTTCCAGGCTTCCACCTTAAATCTAAATATTCTTCTAAGATTCCGTTAGATGTCTGACAGGTGGAGGGCTGCTTTAGATAATCCTTATTTTCTTAGGTTTTTCTTGGTTGTTCAGATAGTGACGCTTACAGTGTTGGTTGTTCAGAGAGTGACACTCACAGTGCAGGTTACAGTGTAGGTATTACTAAAATATAACGTGATTTAATTAAATTTCTTGGAAAGTGTGAAATATAAGTACGCCTATCAATCATCGCGTGCACAGGAGAATTGCATAAATACAATCAACATGTTCAACTCCTTCACTGACAACTGAATTTGCGAATTGTGGAAGAAAGATTGACAAAGTAACAGATTGTCCAATCAAACCATTACAAGATCAACTCAAAAACTTACAAAAATAAGGGAAAATGTCTGTCTGAAAGTACATAATTGCATGATATATACAATTAGTGAAAAAAAAAAAGACAAGGCGTAAATCGTATCAAATATGGGGAATACATTCAGCGGGAAGGCCCTGTGGAAACCTTTCGCGTTTGAACAATCGGGTAACCCCGAAAAGAGCAATAGGAATGGCACCGTTTGAGCTGGTTTATGGAATAGGAGCACAACTATCATTACCTCTGGAATTATCTGCAGCCAGATTACAGAATGTTATTGAAGATCAGTACTTTCAAGACTCTTTAGAGAAAAGAATTATGTATTTAACTAAAATTGAAGAAGAGAGGAATGAACTAGTTGATTGTATTACTGCTCATCAAAACAAAGTTAAAAAGATTTTTGATCAGAAAACTAAACCCAGAAAGTTCATGGAAGGAGATGAAGTATTGCTATGGGATAGGAGAAGAGAACCTAAAGGAGCACATGTTAAATTTGATTCACTTTGGGAACGGCCTTTCAAAATTCATCAGGTACTTGGTCCTAATTCTTTTAAATTGGAATATCTTGATAGAGTCGTTTTACCCCTGCCCTATAATGGATAGGATCTCAAGTTGTACTGACTGTGAAATAGGTATCCCTTTTTTTTACATAACCTTTTCTTTTCTTGTTGCGTTTTGTGTTTTTCTTTCCCATTTTTGGTTTGTATTTCTCCTTTTCTTTTATTTCTATTTCCCGGTCTGCGTAACTAGAGTTTTTGAGTTCTCTATATTTTGCTATAAAATACAGTCCCCAATCAGAGCCAATGTTAGTTTTTGAGTCGCTTTTAATCAATTCTTCATGATTTCTGCCATAAAATAAGTTCACCCATCTATCATTCCCTGTGTATGAAATTTCTCGAAGAATTGAACCTTTGAACTTGAACCTTTCTCAGAGTTCAAGAAGTTCAATGGTTCAAAGGTTCAAAGTTCCTCAAAGCGAATTGTTTGTCCTTTTATTTTTTCAAGTATATATTTGAATCTTTCGGTTGAACTTGAACCTTTCTCAGAGTTCAACGGTTCAAAGAGTTCACTACTTGATATTTTGTAAAGAGTCATGTTCACTCAGTTCCCTTGTCTGAATTAATACACTGCTTGAACCTACATAGCAAAGTTCAATGGTTTAATGTTTCTCAAAATGCATTGTTCCTTTGTATTTCAATTATGTCTTTGAATCTTTTGGTTGAACTTGAACCCTTTGTCAGATCTCAAAAGTTCAACGGTTCAATGCCCCAAAATTTCAACGGTTCTATCAAAGTCCAAAGTTTCTGGAAAGATCACGTGATTATTGGTCCATCTGTGTGGTTTATTTCATATCATTGAACCCCAAAGTTGAACCATATTTTTAAAAGTTCAATGGTTCAAAGGTTCAAATGGTTCAACAACTATATTCTTATCTCGCACTAAGGATTTCTCTAAGTTAAAATTAGCGGGAGATTTAGAGGAAAATATATCCGAAACTCACTATAAAGCAAAAAATTTTGAATTTTCACGAGGTTACAAATAATCATTACTCATCAATATCGCGTGTAAAATACGCTTGCCATTAATGTATATGTCAGAATACGTGTCTTATCAAGCATGTTTAGCACGTATTCTCTCGATTTAATTTTAAATCTGGTTAATATCTGTATCAAGAGATAACAATTCAAGCATAACTGGGCAATACAAAAGAGAACAACACAAGTGATATAAGATATTTGATTGCTTGAATCCGCAGTAATTTCAAATAAATTTAAGGTGAGTTTCGCTCTTACTATAATTTGTTTCCTTTACTTGGTTGGAAAGGAGGATCCTTTTGAATTTACTGCATTATTTAAAAACTCAAAACATGCTCGTTTCATTATTTTCCCCAATCTATAGCCATGAAATATGCTTGTCTTGATTACGAGCATGGCCCTAGTCTCATATGTTCTCCGCATGAAATTGGGGACACTTCTCTGGTCCAATATGATTTGGAAGATTTTAAAGAAAGGGCTAGAAATCCTATGATAAATCTTATGATGCAAAAAATAGTAGAAAGTGGCCTGATTGAAGCTGCAACCTTTCCCATGGCATCCAATGCCCTGAGTTAGTCCTTGAATTCATGAATAGAAATGAACCTCAAAACAGGTTCATCAGGACTGCAGATGGCAATGTTTTACTACATATCAATAGACAAACCCTAATGTCTGTGATGAGAATTCCTCCTAAGGAACCATACTCTGACCTTAGTATTACTTCTTCATATAGTTATTTTTCAATGAAGAAAGCAATTTACAAAAGCGTGATTTCTAGGAATTGGCTTTTAAAATTCCAAAAAGGGGGTTCAAGACTGCCTAGGCCATTAACAAGAAATCATATGATTTCAGAAGTACAAGATATCATGGTATTACTACACAGGCTGAAAGGTAATGCCCATGCATATTATTGGGAAGATTGGATGTACTTCTTCATACAGGTGATTCTACAAGGAGAATAATTTTTAGATTGGGTGGAAAATTATAGCTAAATGTTTGCATCAGTGTTAAAGTAATTATTTGGGAAATAGATAATTTTATATATCTTCATACCTCCTCTATTGCCTAGCTTCTACGAGATAATGGGTAGGGTTACCACATGCACCTTTGGCCGAAGACAGTAAAATTTATGATTATTATCCACAGTTGCAAATGTGTAATTGCTATGAGGATTACAGGAGAGTTAATGATGTCTTTACTGGGAAAATGACTTTTGAACTATCAAACAATATCAATAAAAGGTTGTCTGAAGAAGCTATGCAGTTAATTAACATTTATGGTAGTTTCTTTATTCAATTTTCTAGGTTCACTTACATCAGAGTTGGGGGTTTTGATGGTGAACCTTTGAAGTTACCAAAGTATGTTCTTGACCGATTTGTGCTAACAAAAGTCTGCAGGCAATTAGCACATGTAAATAAAAAAATTCCCAACGAAGAATAAATCTAGTATATCTTTTCCTATTGAACTTGGATGTTATTCATGCAAAACAACATCTAATGCTTTGAATTTAGAATTGGACTTTATGAAATTCAATTTTCAGTCCTTCACAGCCAGGTCCCAATTTGACAGCAAAGGTTTTGTCAGGGATAATTTGGATTTTGGAGTAGGGTTTTCACATATTCCCCAATTGGAAGACTATTGGGAAGATTGTTTAGATGAATTTGAAGTCAGAAGAAGACTGTGGTCTAGATTTTCCATAGGGCAGATAATTACTCTCAAATTAAACATGGATATTTTTGGAATTGTTGACAATGATGAATAGGTGATTGATCCACAATTTGAGCAAATAAAAGAATCACCTATTCCAGAAATTGATTGGGAGAAATGTGAAGAAGATAGAATTGAGGTCAAGACCCTTCTAGTGACAAGGAGAAATGAAAAATGGCTAAGAGAGAAAAAAAATAGGAGGAGCTCAAAATATAGTCTCCCAGTAATGTACAACAATAATTGAATTTCCATTCCCAATAAGCTCATCTAACCAGCCTATTGCTATCTATGATGCAAGTACTTCCAAGTCAAAAACTGGAAGGGACCATGTCATCAAAGAATCTGAGAAGGCCCTTGTAACTACGCTGCCTTCTCGTATCACTAGGTCAAGGACTCAAAGTAAGAAGAAGAATCAAATTTCTGAAATAGTGATCATGGATTTAAATTATAAAGAGGATTCAGGATTTTACAGTTGAAAAGGTAGAGCTTGGGACTGCATGACGTGTCATGGATGTACATCATTTAGAAGCATCCACCAAAAGGATAGTTAGCAAAACTTGGAAAGATGAAAAGGATAAAAGAGAGTTAAAACAGATTGTGTGTTCAATGGCAGAATATATTGACGCCATTCATAATCTAGATCCTCAACCAATTTCTCAAATGCCTATGTCTTTTGATCTGAAATCTCCTGTCAATCAAAGAATGTTGGATCAGATATACAGGAGAAAAATGATTACTAGAGTATTTGATAATTGGTTGGATGGCATCATCCTGAAAAGTACAAATATCTTCATAAATTGAAAAATGTATATGATTTGACAGCGATCAATGTTGAAGATTTGAAGACTCAGAACGCTCTATGGATAAAAGAAGAAGGAAAGTGGATGAGCGTGATAAATCAAATTGATGAAGTGCAAAAATATGGGACAACAAAGTTTCTATCAGAAAATAACTTGACAGGGCGTGATATATTATATGCAAGTAAGAAAAATGTTGAATGGAGAAATTCAGTATCCAAACAAAGATGAATGGAAATTACAAAAATGATCAAAGAAATAATTAAATTTATTCGGTCATTATAGCTTGATCTATAGAGCATTGATATGAATTACATAAAAATGATGGAAAACCAGAGAAAGACATCAATGATGTGATTTCGTCCTTTAGGGAAAAGATTATCTTCATCAAAGAAAGTGACAGCGTATCAACTGAAAATTTCTCTCAAATTTCAAAGATGGAATCACTTCTATGTCGCTGTATTGACATACTCCTGGAGCACACAAAATATATGGGAAAAATTTGAAGGGAAGAAAACATTTAGAAAGCAAGGATTAAACACGTCAGCATTCCTAATCTTTCAAAAATTTAGGAGTTCGATACAGCATTTCAGGAGTGGAAAGCTCAACGTGTCTACCCAGCTAAACAGAGTAAATCTGGAGATCCTAACCAGTCACTTCAACAATGACTTTGCTTGCATAGTTTCTTTATTCAGTTATTCAGTTACTTTTCTATTTGAAACTTGATTTTTATTGAATTTGTTAAAAAAATTAAATCCCGTATGGGTCAGAGTTACTTTAACTCTAGTTTAGTTTGACAGGTGGATTAGTTATGGCAACTATATATGTTTTTAATTATGAAAGACGTGGATTAAAAAAAAGGGGGAGAAAGAAATTAGAAAAGGAGAGAACTGAACCACCGTTGTTAATAATATATGTGATGTTTTGTCTCAAACATTTTCATCTGTGAATGAAAAGAATAATTGATTATTGTATACTTGGATCTGTATGTTTAAGTATTTGAAGTTGGGTTTTCTATGTGAAACCTTCTTTCATATAGTGATTATTCTTCCATTAGACAATTTATTATATGTATTATATTCTTTAATGGCTCAGCAATATATATATGTTTATCTATTTAATTTTTATTGAAAATAGAATCTGTGTATTTTGTTACCGATTGCTGCTACAAAATCTCGTATTCATAACATAATGATGTATGGATATTAGTCTGCCTTTAAACACTTTCTGGTTAAAAGTGTATATGATTATTTAAATTTATTAAAAATTTAAAGGGAGTTGTACCTTAATTCAGAGGGGAACTAATCTTGATAATTCACCCATTTGTTGTTTAACGTATTTGTTCTTGAGAGAAGGATACAAACTTAAAATAAAATATATTTATATAAGGACAAATCTATTAGCCAACATATCTATACATGATCAAAGTGATATATTCTCAGGTGGAAGTCTCGAAGGCAAAAAAGGCAGTTGGAGTTCAAGAAGTTGCTTGTTCAATGCAAAAAAATTGCATTTTTAGACCCGTCACTACAACTTGTCAAATGGATTGCTCTCGAAGGTTCCACCTGAGTGATTTGGGGTGTGATTAAAGGGATTAAATAGGTAGAGGAGGGATCTGATAGTTCACTGAAATTACTTATAGGTTTTGTTTTATGCGTATTTAAACTTAGGCTAAAAATTTGCATTTTTCTTATATTGGGAAGGGCGTTCTTGAGGTCAAAATTGGTCGTGGGTTTGTCATTCAGGACTAATGGGATGCCAAGAACCTGCTCCTGAATGTTATCCCCCATAGATGTGTTGGCAGTCTCAATTATTGGTCAGGGAGCATCGTAACAACAGTTCTGCAACCATAACTTAAACCTTGACAACATTTGTTATCAGTGTTTTCACACTCCTCTCTCCCTTTTCTCACCCACTTTTACATGAAGGTGTATTTTAAGTGTTCCAGATGATTTGGAGGCTAAAATAGGTTTTTGATATTTTAAAATATCAGTTGTTAATGATCAATTTTAGGATTCCTAACACCCTTAAGTGACAAGCCTAGAAAGCAATAGAATGTTAGGAGTGAGGTGTTGAAGGTGTTGAATGAGTGAGGTGTTGAAGGGTTAGAAACCAGTCTTAGAAACCAAATACACATATAATCTATGTTGACAATAGTCTTAGCTAAGCTCTTGGTCTGTATAAATTTTGACTAAATCTGAAGTAAGAATTTCATCAGTAAAACACCTCTAAAACTCAAACAATTAAATAATAAGGTTTGAAACTTTGTGAGCAATTGGGGAATGGATCTTATAACTTAGTCCATATCATTGGGTAGATAAGAGGTTTGAAAATGTAGGTACAAAAGATTGTTTTTATGTACACATGTAGAAGACCATTTTTGAGAAAGTTGTGCATAAGGTAAGATGAGTTTTTGGTTGATTTGAGTTTTATAAACTTGGGTAAGGGTTAAAAAATGTTAAAATTTCTAAAATACCACTATAAATATAATTTTTAAGAGATAGAAACTGTATTTTGAAAAATTGACGTATTGGAGCAACAACTAGGTCTAAAGACCTAGAAACCTAAAAAGATATAATTTGAGAATGAGAGCTCAATCTCTTAGAAACCTATAGTTGGTTTATTTCTTATAAGTTTTGACACCTACATAAATCTTTGAGTTTTCCTAAGACCTATCCAAAGTTTATTAAATAATATTGTTCAAAATAAGGAGATTAGATCTGAGAGATTGGTGACTAGTTAAGAACATACCTAATGAGTAATCGACTAGTTTAAAATAAGATTATTTGAGAGTGGAATTTGAATTGAGTTGAGAACAAGAGTGGATAAGTGAGGTTGGAATTCTTCATGATCTTAGATCATATGAATAGGACTTTCATAGCCTTCTCAAACGTAGAAGAGCAAATTGTGTGTTAGGTGGTATTAGGGGATGATAAAGGGTTTTGGCCAAACATGGATCAGTCTCATGAGTGAATATTTTGTTTCAAGTTAGTAAGGTTGTCTTTTATCAAACTAAATACATTATAGTCAAGGTTAGGCAAAAGGTCATCTTGTAAGTTTAGCAAAGATAAAGTTACAAAGATGAAGAAGTAGACCATGTACATGGTCACCAAAAGGAGTTGAGTGCAGAATAGGTATTGATATAGATTATTCGAGAGGTGAGGGAAAATATAAAGGAACAAGAATCATATAAAGAATACAAGTAGTAGGCTTAGTTTCAAGAAAAGCTAGTTAAAAAGGCATTGGAGCTAGGTGAAAGTGAAAGATCAAGTAACTTGCAGGTATAGGTATCTTAGTGAGAAATTTGCAGGGATTTATGAATGATTCTATGCTTTGCATTATACAAGTTTGAACATGATTGGGTATGAGATTTAAGCTAAATCAAATTGTGTTAATGATTAATCGAAAATTTGTAATGGGTGATGACAAATGTAAAATAGATAAGAGTGTCATTAGTCATTTCCACTACACGCAATCAAATAAAAACTTTAATTTAAAAAAATATGGGAGATCCGAGATTTATAGCATTGAAAAGAAAAAAAATTAATCCTCATTTGTGTACAACATTAAATATGAGATCCGATGGATAATAGTTTAGAAGATCAAAACAACACTATACAATAACATTTTAAATTAAAATTGAATATAAATTAGATATATTAACATAATTCAAATGAAAAATCTAAAAAAATCATATAGGCACATGTGTACAATGTCAATAATACATAGATTGTCATGATATGCATACAAAAAATTTACAATGCCATATATGCATAGACAATGCCAAAAATGCATAAATTACCATATAGGCATACAAAAACACACATCTCATGTGAGACATCATAATCATCAAATAACCTCCCTCTCTTTACCTTCATCAAAGAAGACTCTCCCTGGGATGCCCTACTGGTAGATGGATATCCCTTTAATACCTTAGATTGCTCCAAGGTCTAACTGTGAGTCCTACACTCATAGCTTGCTTGCAGTTTAACCTATTCAAATACAAGTATTATTAAAAAATTAACATAAAATACATCCAACAATTGTTAATAAATTAATTTTAAAATTATACTAAAAAAATTATTTAAACATGCACTTACTGCAAGCTCGTGGTCATGTTCAATATGTTTTTGATGCTCAAACGAGTCAGTGGTAGGCTCAGTTATTCAAATAGGTATCTATAATAGAGAAAAAACATGAGAATTTGCCCTACTAATCATATGACTGGTACTTTCAGATGTCATAGGAAAACCCTAAATACACATTACATTCACATAAGTTATATTTGCCCTAATTATATATTAAAATTATTAGAACAAGTCTATTTTTACAATACAAAATTACAAGTTAATATATACCTCTGCCAGCACCTGTGTAGATGACATTGTAGCAGCAATGCCTATGTCTATCTCAGCTCACAGTGATGGATGAGTATCTACTTGAGCCATCAAATGTTCATGTAAACAAGGTCTCACTTTTATATAAAGTGTCAAAGATATATATGGCAAGTTTTTCTCCTTTATTAAACCAAGAGTGTATATAATAGTATTGTACTTGAATTTTGAGATCCTTGATAGATAAATTTAATTTAAACTTACAAGGCAATTATACATAGACTAAATGTACAGAGAGCATAAGATTAACTCAAAATTTTACCTCTATATAAGTAAAAGGTGTCATCCTAATAGAGACAGATGCAATAGTGGATGGGCCAGCAACTGGATCTGAAAATGTAAACAATGGCTATGTCAAATCAAATGTTGTAAATATTGATTGTAACGATGAAGGCACCGTTACCTCCTGAGACATAAAAAATGACATATATATTATTCTCTTTCTATGTAAATTAATTGTTATCTAAATTAAATTTTCAAATATAACTTAAATTTAACATGACATATAAAATAGACCTGCATCTGTATAGTGGCTAATGTATGCACATCAAATGTGTGTGTCAAAAACTCATCAATTATAAGTATATTATCCAAGTCCACTGAACCATCAGTGCCATCATCATCAGAAGGTCTAGTGCATAAATCTCCATAATAACTACAAGGGTGGGGTCAGGTATGCACACTAAGTGGCGTATCTCTAGCATCGGTCTGTGAGAGCCTACTTGTATACTGAATGAGTGTATCAGTGAGTGAACTAAGTGCATGCAGAGTGTCGATCTCTAGGAGCCGCTGAACTACAAAGCGGATCTCAGGCTTAAGTGGCTTTTGGATATGGATCCTTACACGCTGATTAGGTACATGATGTGCACCTAGTCGATCATGTGCAGAGCCTTTCCCTCGACCTTGAAACTCACTATAATCAAAATAGTTTAGAATCTCGTTAATGACAAACTCACAGTAGAGTTTCCTGAAAAAAATATAATGGTACCTCATGGTTGTTACACCATGGATAATCAAACACTATCTACCATCAGTCTCAAAAATTAGTTTTAATTAAATTATGTTAGCAGTAATGGATTGGAAAATGTTTATCAGTTACTGGAAATGGTGCATTGGTGGTTGAGTCAATGAATAAGGCATAAATGGAGGCTTTTGATATGTCTTTGCTCTTGACCTCAAGTGCTAACAAATTTTCATCATAATAATCCTTACAACTATCTTGATATGAAGCTTATCTATCAATTTGACTCATTATAGAGTCAATTTGACTTAATAATGTCCCTAGGGAATTGGCTAGATAGCTGCAGTGGGTATTGGTGGAAGTGGGATCCCTCATTCTCCTAATTAATTCTTCATTTTTTTTTTAATTTTTCACAATGTGGTCACTTAGACTCTCATGAATGCCTGGAGGATTTTGTGTAACTGTTGGAGGGTTAGGAGGAGGAACAAGAGGGTTCTATGGAGGGTTAGGAGGAGGAACAAGAGGGTTCTATGGAGGGTTAGGAGAAGGAACAAAAGGGTTTTGTGGAGGGTTAGGCAGAAGAGCAAGAGGGTTAATAGGATGGGTTGTTCAAAACAAATAAATTACCAATTAAATAATGAAAATAATAAAAATTTACTAAAATTTAGGGTTAACAAGTGTATATTTTTAGCACTTACCTCTTGTATGTGGTGGCATCATCGATTAATAGCTTTTTAGGACAAATTATAGCAAGGTTTATCCTCACTCACCTAAAATATGATCACGAAATGGAAACATGTAGAAAAGAAAGAAAGCTCTAATGCAAAATGAGGAATTTTGCATGCGGGTTTTGGTTTTTATTTTTTTTGGTTACACAGGGAATGTGATCTCGTTATTTAAAACAATGATAACATGATCACATTATTATTGTAATCATTTTATTGTTTTAAATAATGCCATCATGTTATTTAATAACGTGATTACATTAAGGCTCGGTAATTATCAAGCCATAATTTAAATAACACGAATGCATTAATTAAATAATGTGATCACGTTAATTAAATAATGAGATCACATTATTTAATAATGTGATCATGTTATGTAAAATGTCCATGGAATTGTCCCTCCATGGAATTGTCCCTCAACTATGCGCACTTACCCTTCACTCAAGTATTCACAACAATTTTAATTTGGAACTCACCTTTTTTTTTTTAGGAACATCTTACGTGCCCTAAGGGACAATAAAGTCACTTTAAACAGTCATTGAGAATATGGTCCATCCTAACTTCCAGCTTGGGTTGTCTCAGGCTTTAGATAGAAATAACATGGAGGTTAATCCACCCTTAATGTCTTTTGGGGTGGAGCATTAAGGGTTAATTCATATGTGTATTTTTCGGGAGCTAGAGGAACATTGCATGGTGTTGGTGGATTATATGGAACAATTTATTGATTTCATTAGAAATTATTACTCTAGACATGGGAAGGTATTTCCACATTTTAACCTAGACAACCTTAAGTCCCCTCTAGTCTCACTCAACTGGGTGTTTGAAAATCGATCATCAACCAATGTGGTAATGACAAAAAAATTCTTAGTTCATGTTTGTGGAGAAAGAAACCCCTATTTAGGATTTGTGTCTACTGGGGAAGCTAGATATGCAAGAAAATGTAAACTTGGGAGTGGTGGATATATGACCCACCTTTAGGCCTCATCGATTCACATGCATAGAAGGTTGTTGGCAGTAAGATCAGTCTTAGGGCTTGGTGGCATCCTCAATAAATGTATAAGGAATGTGGGCAATGATCCTCTTGTATGTGGGTAGGCAAAGAAGGTGCTATGAAAGACTCATAATTTTGTTAGGTGAAGGGTTAGGAGGGGTGACGGTTGTTATAGGCAGGGTTTAATGGAGAAGAGGTGAAAACTGGCTAACTATCTAGTATGAGCCGAGCGATGGAGAAAATGATGTGGAAGGTGATAATCATGAACTTTTTGACATGTTGACTTT